>CM059190.1:32069124-32248739 GCA_030323885.1 Branchipolynoe longqiensis | reverse complement strand
TGGTGAGCTGGTGGTGACCTTGTGGTGAGTTCGTAGTGAGTTGGTGGTGAGCTGGTGGTGAGCTGGTAGTGAGCGGGTGGTGAGCTAGTGGTGAGGTGGTGGTGAGTTGGTGGTGAGCTGGTGATGAACTGGTGATGAACTGGTGCTGACCTGGTGGGAAGCTAGTAGGGAGCCGGTGGTGAGCTGACGGTGAGCTGATTGGTGGAGGTGGTGAGTTGCTGCAGTGAACTGCAGTGGCCTCACCCTCACGCCATTACACAGAACACCATACGCTGAGCAGTGTCTTCTTACTACAACTACAAATTCTCTTGAGTTCTGCTAGAGAATTGGCTGCAAGCCCTGCCGTCAATCTGAGGTCATTAATTTGTTATTGTTAAACCAGCAAAACCTGATCCACTTAGAAGCGTTAAGAAGGGCACTGGCCTCTGGCGTGAATTCACTATAACTTGTAGGTGTAGGAGGGGGCGGGACTACAATGAGAGCGCCATAGTGCATGAACACACTACACTGCGCAGCCATTTTCAGCCCACACTGGACGACTTCTCTAATTTCTCAGTTGGTCAGATTAGCGGCTTCTTATCGCATTACATATAGCCCATTTACATGTCATTCACACTATTTACCAGTTAGCCCAACACAATATCCTCATTTAAACATCATATTCTCAGTCCTGGTATTGGGCCAACGAATCCAGAGCCTACCCTTTCACTTACTTACTTGTTTATCTGCTGAATGGGGACCCTCCCCCCGAATACATTGGGTGTCAGTCCCCACCTACATTCAAATACATTTGATTCAACAGCGCAGATAACATGGCCTTGTGCCAACAATGTTTACAGTGCAAACACCATGTGTGATCTTTTGTCTAATGTAAAACAAGAAGGCATCCTAGCCTTCTTGAGGGCGGCAGGACTATACCGCCTTAGATATTTCATTGGAACAATTTTCAGTAATTCAAGAAGAATGACATCTTCACAACTTTTATCTAGATCTTCACCTGTTCTTTAAAAAAACCTGTTGTCGTTATTGTGGACTTTTAGCTTCAAAAGTATCTCTTGACACACAGATGAATGTGTGCTTTTACATTCTCTGTAAAAGTGATGTCCTGATAATGATATGACAGAATAAGATTTGAACACTTCTCACTGTGATTCTGGCCTTTGCTGATGACACGGCATTCAGCATTCAGCACTAACTAACTCATTTGGTAAGCCATAATTACAGGCAGTGGTTACCCGTACGTGACCGTAAGTGCAGAGTTGAAGTCTAGGCGTATGTGGGCATGCGTGGTCGTTCCTCACGTATCTTTAGCAGTCGCTAAGCGTACGTGACCATACTGGTAGAATCGAAGTTTAGGCATACATGCACATTCCTCACTTATCTTTAGCAGTGTCTACACGTACATGACATCATACCCAGTTTCACTGAGTTTATTCATGATTTTATTTAGACCATATGCTTAAATATATATAATAAATTAAGATTTTAATTTGGTGGAAATAGCCCTAACCCTAACCCTAACCCTACAGATGTGCGCGCAGCGCACGCACATACGCCTAGACTTCAACTCTACCCGTACGGTCACGTATGGGTAGACACTACGATAATTATAAGCCTATGTCAGGATGTCTGCAGCGCCTTGTATTTGCAGGTAGCCACCGATCCAAGTATGTGCGATGCTTAATAATGTTTAAAGTTGCATTGTCTGATGCTTTTGAGTTTTTGTCATTTTCTGAGATAAATATATGAGGTTGAGTGCTATGAACTACCTTATTGAGTTTGAAGTAACTTGATTTAAAATGACTATTTTTGGAGATATTTGAAGTGTAAAGATGCAAAATTAATTCTGGTGTGCTTGTCAAAACTCTAACCAGATAGGCTTCATTAGTAACAGGTTCAATAAAATTGACTGGGTACACCCTTCAATGTAGCAATAAATACTCAATAAGGGCACCGGTATCTATTTGGGATAATGGGTTCTTCTTCAGTGCTGGTCCTAATTGGTTGGTCCCTCACATTGTAACTGTTTTCTTCTAAATTAATTCTCCTTTTCATACCAAATGAAGACAATTCCTTTCATTATACCCCAAAGAAGCAATGACAACAATCCAGTGAGAAAAAAATGTTTGGTTTATTTGTTATTGCAAAAATAGATTCATTTGTCACGCAAATATGACAGCTAAAAATGGGAATGTTGAAACTGTACTTCTTATGTTGGAAACTACTTCATTGTAGACCAAAATATTCAAACATAGCTAGTTTATTTGCAAAGTTGTAACATGCAAAAATGTCAGAAAACTAATTTTAGGACTGTCGAGTGTCTGTGTGTAAAAAACAATGATGCTTGAAAGTGAGCATAATGTGTGTTTCATGAGGTGTCGCGTCATGAAACACATGTTCACCTTCAATTTTCACAATATCCAACCATGCAAGCCAGGAAAAACCCTGCTGCTATAAATAGCATAGCATCATAGATGCCTAGTTCTGAACACAAAAGTTATAATATTATTTCCTAAAAATGCATTAAAAGTGTAATAAAAACTTTGTGTCACGGGTGAAACACGCATTATGGCGAAAATTTATTTTGCGATACAAAATCCAACAATCGATCAAATCTCTTCTCACCATGATTTTCAAATATACCGTGAGTATCTATACACCTACTGATGATGTGGTGTCAAGTCATAAACAGGATGGTGTGCTATGATGCTATTACTGTAGCATGTCACACATGCCATTGCTCCCGGGCACAGAAGACAAGAAGGCTGATGTTGGGACAAACATGACCCCCCCCCCCCGGGGGCAAGTACAACTTTGATCTTGTGATTGCATGTACAGGCCTCCTCGGCAGTCCCGACAGACACAATGTCATGTGATATGATAACGGATGGGTATGTGATGGGGATGCAACATGTGAAAATTATGCAATTCAGGATGACATAATGGACATAGGATATTACATAGACATTGTTATACATGAAGTAAAGTAATAGAACAATATGAATTTCCTTTCAAACATGATGATTTAATAACTGTTTGTCGTTCAATTGCTCGGGTGTCAATTTTGTGGTGATTTCGTTGAATGGTATATTTTAATTTTTATTATTTTATTATTTTATTTTATTTTTTTGGGTTTATTTATTTGTGTGTTTGATTAGCTCGGCCAATCACTCAGCAGGTGTGGGTGGGTGGGAAAAAAGAAATGGCTGGTATGTGTGGTCAGTCATGGGCTGTTTTGCAGACTGACCATCGGGATATGCGGAGCCCCTGGCTCCTGGTTTTGTTGTGAGCTGATTGGTTGCAGCATTTGGTGTTATGATTGGTTGATGTGCGGGGAAGGGTGTGTATTGCCCTTCCCCACCTGGTGTGGTGGACGCCCCACTCCCCCCGCCACGGTAGGAGGGTGGGAGGGGGTGGGTCTGTGCAGCCTTGCAGTCTCCGCGCCCAGCAATGACCACGAATGAGTGTTCCCACTCATTCCACCCAATGAAGAAGAAACACACATTCACCTGTTGTCAACTTCATCCTCTAAGTCATCACACTATCCTTTTCTACATAAGAAAACTTATAACACTCACTTTTTGTGCATGCTATTAGCAGTTTCTAACCTAAGTCATTATTGAGTGTCACATGAAACATGCATTACATGTTACATGAAACATGTGTTACAATTCCAAGAACATCAGAAGTTAGGGAAATGTTCCAAGATTACTTTGAAATATGTCCACAGCATCAAAACTAATAAGCATAAATACTTTTTCATCATCTGTGGTGCTTGTTTCATCATGAAGGAACAACTTTTCCTTTCCATATAACGCATGTTTCAGTGTCACAATTTTATATGTTCTCTGTTCTACTCTAAAGTGGACGAACAGTCATACAATTGCACTTAGTTACTCCTAGTGACTGCTGTTCAAAACCTAACTAGGAAATAATAAGGGTCTTGTTTTAAATATTACATAATGAGGGTTTTCGTGTCAGGCCGAAACATGCGTAACGTTCTCCACTTGGTCACGTTCAAAGCCACCCTGACTTGCAGTTGGGGTCCAAACTGCTTTTTTTTAAATTGTGTCTTAAAATTGGATGTATGTGGAACAGAACAAGCCTAATTGGGATAGGCAGCAACATATTTAAGTTTTGACCTCCGATTCCCCCTTTTTAGGACCAGCACTGACGAAGAGCCCATATGTAGGTTCAAATCTAGATAAGGTGATTTTGAAAATTTGATGCTTTTAACAGGGCTCAGCTTAGGACAAGAACCAGTATAGAACATGGTTCGCAATGTTTAATTGTTGGTGATTCGGCAGGAACAACAGCTCACCTTAATCCGCTGTGCGCTGTTCTCTGGACTCATCTTCAGGTGGACGGGTGCGTGGCTCATCTCCCTGTCCACCTGATTGGCTACCGCCCTTTCACACCTTCTCTGCTGTCACCCACAGTCACCGTCTCACCATCACACTCCAGCCCATCATGAAATAGGAATTCTTTGAATCGACCCAATCTGGGCGATATTGGCAGAAAGTACAGAAGGTGCGACTATTAAACAAGGCATACTTCTCGGGTTCTTGGACATTGTTTATTCTATCCAAGTGTAAAGTCACACACGTCATACCCTAGTTTGATACCCCCATACACGTCACACTCTAGTTTGATATCATGTAACACCTAGTCAAAGACCCTATAATACTAAGACGGCTCACTCCCTATCTCTCCAATGGTAATGTAAATTTTGCAGTGCCACCTTGTGGTGGGTTTGATCAGCTGGCTGCTGGTTGGTGTTTCACATGTAAACACATACAATTATATTATACATGAGATAGGTAAGTATGAATGCACATCAATATGAAATTGCTATGAACAAATACCCATCATCATCAGCATCATCATCAGCATCGCCATCATCACACATCTTTCACATACATATATACATTTATACATATAATATAGCACCTGTTTAACCAAGAGAACAGCCAGCGCACCAATTGGTGGGTTTGATCATTTTGAGTACACAGTACAGGCTGAGTGAGCAGTCTTAGTATTATAGGGTCTTTGACCTAGTTTGCTAATCCGTCTCATGTCACACCCCGGCTCCGTGTTTGAGCACTCAGACCACCGGGTCGCCCATTATTTCCAGGCCTCACGTTTCCTGTTAGGCCGCTGTAACACGAGTCCGTGGAATCAATAGGAAGTCCCCGAAGGCTCGGCGTCTAATACAGCAGGAGCCTGGATGAACCACGAGTGTAAAGTCACGTGGCGAACCTGTTACAGGTCCAAATAACTATTCACCGACTGGTATTGCACTAGTCATGTGGTGAACCTGCTACAGGTTCTAGTAACTATTCAACGGCTGGTATTGCACTAGTCATGAGGTGAACCTGCTACAGGTTCTACTAAGTACTCAGTGGCTGGTATTGCACTAGTCACATGGAGGATCTGCTACAGGTTCTACTAACTATTCACTATTCACTATTGCACTAGTCACATGGTGAACCTGCTACAGGTTCTACTAAATATTCACTCGCCAGTATCACACTAGTTATGTGGTGAACCTGCTACAGGTTCTACTAACTATTCATTGGCTGGTATCACACTAATCACGTGATGAACCTGCTACAGGTTCTACTAACTATTCACTGGTCGGTATCGCACTTGTGACGTAGTGAACCTGCTACAGGTTCTACTAACTATTCACTGGTCAGTATCGCACTAGTCACGTGGTGAACCTGCTACAGGTTCTACTAACTATTCACTGGTCGATATCGCACCAGTCACATGGTGAACCTGCTACAGGTTTTACTAACTATTCACTGTTCGGTATCGCACTAGTCATGTGGTGAACCTGCTACAGGTCCTACTAACTATTCACTGGCTGGTACCACATTAGTCATGTGGTGAACCTGCTACAGGTCCTACTAATTATTCACCAGCTGGTATCACACTAGTCATGTGGTGAACCTTCTACAGGTTTTACTAACTATTCACCGGCTGGTATCACACTAGTCACGTGGTGAACCTGCTATACGTAATACTAACTATTCACTGGCTGGTATCGCACTAGCCACGTGGTGACCTTGCTACATGTTCTACTAAATATTCACCAGCCAGTATCGCACAAAAGACACACCAAATGCCTAAAACATAGAAAGCTTGGCCGAATGAGTTCAGTGCCGGTTTTCTGTGTGGCAGGTTGTCGGTTCAAACTCTGACCCAGTCATACCAATTACTTTAAAAAAAAGTATCCTTGTTGATACCAAGCCTGGTATTTGGCGGGTTTTTTTTGGTGGTAAATATGTTTATTCTGATGAATAAGTCTTTTGTCAGTGCTGAAGCACTGGTCTTCCAGCCATTTTTCAATTCAGGGTTATTTACACAAAAGGTATATAGAATAAGGTGTACAATACCATATAACATGCAATTCAATTTGGCAAGACAAGGACACCATGTAACACAATGAAATTCTGAAACCCAAAAGTTCCATAACAATATGGTACAGTAGTGTCATATAACTAGATCAATATTAGTCAGAACAATGTGAGTATTTACATAGTATTTAGAATGTAAGCAGGAGTTATCTTCTGTATTCAGTTGGTAAACTTGTAGTAAGTTTTAATGTTCAGTTGCAGTTAGGCAAGCGGTATATAAATGTTGGTTTGTTAGGAAAATTCTAGTGTAACTCTAATGTAGTTAGTTATGTGAGTTTATGAATTATGTTGTTGGGGTGGGGTTGTTAATAATACACTGGACCAGCTGTGACCAGTGAAGCAGTGGGACCAATCCCAGTGCATTTAGGTCTTAAATTTTACATTTTTACCTGGACTGTCTCTGTCATCGTATATGGTTGAGTGGAGATAACAGAGGAACAGCAACAAAAGAAAAGAAATGGGGGGTGGGGGGGGGGGGAGAAAATAAGGCTGAGGGTTCGGTGGTCTGCCACTTACGGTATGGTGACGCCATGGAACATACTTCACTGCAACTGCATAAGGGCCTGCCCAATCCGATGTACTCTTAGTGAGTTTTTAAATTCTAGGTAAGAGGACGCTGCCCTGGTTCTGGTTGGTAGGTTGTTCCACATCATGCTGCCTTTGTAAATTGGTGCTTTAATTAGTTGGTTTGTGGAAGGCTTGGGGACTTTGAGTAGAGTGGAATCAGCCCATCTAGTTTCCTTTTTATGTTGTCTATATATTGGGTATCTCTGGCTCTTCTGTACATAAGTGATAGGAGATGTGAATCTCTTCTAACCATTAGGTACTCTAGGTTTGATTTGTCATACATTTCCTGTACACTTAGTGTTTTGCCCCAATAAATTGTTCTTAACGCCTGGTTTTGGATCGTTTGTAGCTTAGTCAGTTGCTGCTTATATAATTATAGTCTATTATTGGTAGAACTGTTGATTTATATAGCAGTAGGGAAGTGTTTTCTCTTATGAAGCTCCGCATCTTCCTGATTGTAGTCATTTTTAGTGCCAATGATTGAGTTAGTCTAGCCAGCTGTTGATTCCCATTTAAGGTAGAATCAATCACTGTCCCAACGTGATTACGGCGTTACTACGATATAGCAAGAAGTAGTGGAATGAGGAAGACAAATTGTCCACGATTGGAATTTCCCTCGCCTTGTCAATGAATGAAACCACAAAAGAAAGTTAACACTAGATACGTGTAACTCTTAATATATGTATTTATATATAAATATGTATTCATATACATATAAATGCAATTATCAGATTATATTAAAAACACAAGTACACCTGCAGATGATCAAACATCGTGGAGATCTCTCGGTACAGTAGGTGTGTGCACACTCTCACAGGGGAAGTAGCCATTCCGATATGACCGAGAATGCAACCCCACCCTCCCCCTCCCACACACACACTAATTAAGTCACACTAGTGCCCAACCCTTAAGGCCCAGTCACACCTCACCGGACTGAGTACCGGACACCACCGGACAAAGAATTTTCTAGTCCGGTGGTGTCCGATGACAAACTGTTGCAACGGCCGCCGGATGAAACGGACATTAGACGCAGGCTAAACGGACGCTAAACGGACATCAAACGGACGGACCGGACACCAAACGGACAGCAAACGGACAGATACCGGACATCTACCGGACACCTACCGGACTGTTCACGGACGTGCCAAAAACCGAAGGACAGAATTCCCGCAGCACTGTCAACGGACTCTTCAGGATACAAAACGGACACCTAACGGATGAGTAATGGACATGAACCGGACGAAACGGACGAAACGGACTTAAAACGGACACCAACCGTACACTTCAGTCCGGTGGTGTCCGGTTCAAGGTTAGTGCATGTTCAAAACTTGTACCGGACACCGCCAGACACCACCGGATGGGTACCGGACATGTACCGGACATTGCGGTATTCCGGTGAGGTGTGACTGGGGCTTTACTGCCACAGTATAAGTTGCCTAAAGAGCAATTCAAGTTGGCTCATTCACAAAGTCTTTTATCCTGCCACGCAGCTAGCAAAGTGGAAACCCATGTTCTCTAGACTGTCTACAGTATATTTTGTTGGGGTACATTAGTTGTTATAGCAGGGGAAATTTCAATCATGGATGATTGGTCTTCCTCATTCCACTGCTTCTTGCCCTATCGTAATAACGCCGAGTGCCTGGCTAGGAAGCGACAAGGATAAATTTTTAAGTCATTGGCTTCACTCGACCAGGGTTCGAACCCACGATCCCACGATCTACCAACACAGGAGATGGGCACTCTGACTAATTCGGCATTCCCATCTGGTTCCATCCCATCCCAGTTGCCTGATATTTTGTTCCACTTTTGGGGGGGAGGTTGGGTTCTTTTTGGCTAGATATCTTGAAGGAGTTCCAATCGCCACATATTTCTAGTGGTCTGGTCACCTTTTTTTAGTATGTAGGCATATTCTTTATATTGTCATTCATTATAGATTCATTACTGGCATTAGGCAGGGATGAACGAGGAAGCAGAGCTGGGAATGACATAACTTTATTCTCATGACAATCTCATCCAACGGCAGTCTCGGTTACAGTACTTCGTGTTTGAGCATTCCCGCAGGCCAAGTCTGACATGAACATGAAGTTATGCGAGTGAATAATGTAATCGTAAAGAACTTATGTACAATGTTTTTTATGAACGAAACATTTCATCAGGTGAGGGAGGTAGATAACAATATCGGAGCACAATATAGCAGAATAGATCACAATATAGCAAGACAATATATCAACACAATATATGAGGGTAATGAGTGGAGTGAGTGAGAAGACTCATCAATGGTATAAATAGTGATCATGTGGATCAGTGGGGTTTATTTAGGGTAATTGATCAGGTTTGCTTGATCTGATGGAGAGATGTATATTAAGATAGTGATGAGTGGCTAATAGGAGAAATTAACCTATTGATAGTTTTAGGATAATGATGGGGAGGTGGTTTTTGTATCATTACATGTTTTTTGTTTTTATTTGTTTCGTTGTGTTTGATTTATATCGAGACAATGGTAGTGGGTGGGTGGGTTGCTTTGAGTGGAGGCGTGTAGCTGACGAGTGTCAGTGGAGGAGTGAGGAGGTGTGTGCGACACGGAGTCGGAGGGAGAGTGAGGGAGGGGGCCTGTGATTGGGTGGAAAGGATTAGGCCATCAGGGCAGTGGTGGGCTGGTGATTGACAGGTGGGCGTGGCTGCTTCACTGGCCTCGCCCTGCCCCCAGCAATGACAGCAAATGACCACCTCCGTGGTCATCTAACTCAATACATTATTCACATGCTTGAAATATCACATTTATTTACCCTGTCCATAACAGATAAGCGTGTTAACTTGATTTCACTGCTGGGCAGCACTAGTCTAATTTGCGTCAATCATTCAAATTTTATTTGTAGTAATAATTAGGCATAGTCAGACTTCAAATTCACAATTATTCAAAGAGAAAAGCATATCCAAATGTATGACGTCACTCTAACAGCTGAGGAGGATAATAGTTAGTTAAGCTGTAAAGTACCCGGTTAAGCTGTAAAGTACCCGGTTAAGCTGTAAAGTACCCGGTTAAGCTGTAAAGTACCCGGTTAAGCTGTAAAGTACCCGGTTAAGCTGTAAAGTACCCGGTTAAGCTGTAAAGTACCCGGTTAAGCTGTAAAGTACCCGGTTAAGCTGTAAAGTACCCGACTAGAGTGGTTCCAGATTCTTCCGACAGATGTCACAAGCTTAACTGGATCGGTGTAATACACGAAGAGAGCAGCAGTGAAATTCCAGAAGAAAAATAAAATATAGTTGTCTTTTATTTAAAAGATATATTACAAGGATAAGTGCTTGAAACCTGTTGTGATATGAATATGAATATAATCAAGTATTTCATCATTTTTCCAAGCATTCTTTACGGAGATATTGCATGTAAAATCATAGGCAGTTGGGGAATGTATCCGACTAGAGTGGTTCCAGATTCCCCGACAGATGTCACTAGCTGAACTGGCGGGGTTGGATCTATAAGACTAATTTAGAGCCGAATTACCCAAATAGCCACAGCGTGATTAGACAGGTCCTCAACCATAAATGATATCTAAATATCTCGCTGAAAACAGGGGTTTTCAAGATATAGACAGTCATATTTGATAATCATGAATAACTAAAGTTCACCCCCTCTCGCCGGGAATATGGCCTATGCTGCCGACACGGCGTAAAGCAACCACCAATCAATCAAGCTATTAGTGCCTCTTCAAGACGGTCTTGCCTGACCCAATTTGTTGGCGTTATTCATGGCCTGATTTGGTCAAGAGTGTTTCCTCCGACCAACAGCAGTAGCTTGGTGATGTGGCTCGAAAATGTCAGACATGTCAGACATGCCAGACATGTCTGACATGTCGCCAATGACGAGTCAGACGCCCTCTTATGCTGGATAGTCACCTAATGCAATCTTACTACATTCGGGTAAGTCGGCTAGATCCGCTTAGGTGTAATGGGGTTTTACATCCTAGCAACATATAAGGTCACATCAAAGGGAATACTTCTAACAGTGCACAACTCTTGGTGGTTTTATAATGCTGCCCCTACTTAGATATTGCACCGGTAGCACCATCACTCGAGTTTCCACTACCGGACGCGATGGCCGAATCGGTAGAGCGCAGGCCTTGCGTGCGGGAGATCGGGATGAAGAATATCTGCTGGCCGTCGCAGTTACTCCTCTTATACTCACTACTATCAGGAGGATCCTGGCAATTGTCTGCCAGTCTCCCCCACTAAATACCAAAACACAACTCATAAGAAAGAAAGGGAGACAAGTCATGCAAGATTGACAGTGATAAGTTTGAGCTTTATTGCTACAACTCTTGTTCACCTACTAGTGACCTGCCACCCTGACTCACGTACAACCTGCTGCACAGACCCACATAGCTTCTGCTTGTTCAGTCAAAATCAGTGCCTACAGCCCATTGAACCTAAGTCCTATAGGTGTTACACACAGCTCAGTGGTGAACTGCTTCCTTTGGTATCTCTAGAGTGAGTGTGTCGTCTGTCCAGCAAGTGCAAGCAGTACAAGGGTGACTGGGCTCACACAGCCAGCCAATCAGACATATCTGCAGCCTGGGAGGGGTGGTGCCCAAGAGTGGGCACCTCTCACTCAACCCCAGGGCAGGTGGTGCCCCTAATTTATGCAAAATGGCTGGGCGTGCTTACCCAGCGGTCACCTGGTAACAAGTAGTTGCCATACAGTTACAGTAAACAATAATATATGACTCTCTCCATTTGCACGCTTCCTGGTGCATGGAGGGAACATTTCTGTAATTAGTAACTGTATTTTAATATCCCGTCACCATAAGACTTAATGGAAGAACTTTACTAAGACTCTGTATGTGTTTATTATGTATGTATGTATGTATGTATGTATGTATGTATGTATGTATGTATGTATGTATGTATGTATGTATGTACGTACGTACGTACGTACGTACGTATGTATGTATGTATGTATGTGTGTATGTGTGTATGTGTGTATGTATGCATGTAAGTATGTATGTATTATGTATGTGTGTGTCTGTATGTATGTATGTATCTAAATATATAGTATAGTTATACAAATCTTACCTGGATACAGATGATGGATAACTGGTGTTTTCCCGAGGTACTAGCCTCGGATAGTCGTGGGTCAGGGAGAAGGAAGCACATCCGAGTCCAGCAATCTTTTACATACTTTTTAGGATAAACAAATTATTTAACTCTATATGGATGCTTATTGTGCGATTTGGTTCTAGCAAAACATGATAGTCGTGGTAGGGTAGGGTGGATGGGCCCTGCCCCACGACCAACCGAGGCTAGGGTTTGTTTGTTTATTGTTGTTTAACGTCCTAGCAATATCTAAGGTCATATCAGGATGGGTACCGACTTGTGCACTCATGACAACTTTATAGTGCTGCCCCACTGGAAGACCAGGCCGCCAGCACCATGACCTGATATCCTACTCAGTCACAGTACCTCGGGAAAACACCAGTTATCCATCATCTGTACCCAGGTAAGATTTGTATAACTATACTATTTTACCTTGGAACTACGCCTCTGGCAACTCATAGCCCAGGGAGAATTTGACGTAATCTCAATTTTTATCCTTTTATCCTTTAATGTTGTAACTATACTATGTATATATGAGTACATAATTTAATGTCGTTTCTTTTTAGTTGGTGAGTAGGCATGTAAAAATTCATAAGTGTCTATTGACACATAATTGATTGTATGCTTTTACATTATATGTAAAAGTGATGGTTCAATAAAAAATAAACAATTCTCGCCATGAATATGGCCCATGCTGCCGACACGACATAAGGAAACCACCAATCAATCAATCAAAACCTCCTCCTCTAAGCGTAATCTGTTGAGGTCTGATCTTCAGAGAGGTCCTCCCATTCTGATTCATCGGAGTCTAACAGAACCTTGGTTCGCCTTTTCTTTGACATACCCGCTCTTGATGGTAACATTTCTTCCATCTTCTGTTGCACAAACCTGGCAACCTGCTCGTCTAGGTCCCTATCAGCAGGGCCGGGGCCGGTGTCATAACCCCCCGCCTCCTCAGAATCCCTTTGTTCTGGCGAAGGCGACCTTTGTACCCGCGCTGGCGGTGTAGCATCTTCATCCGCATTGAGTGCATCAGTTGTCTCTGCCTTACTCCACTTCGTAGCCATGGCTCCGAGACTGTGAGTAAAAAGCACAATGATTAGATATTGTCTTAGGAGGAATAGCACACTGATAATTAAAGTATAATTATACTAGGTGCATATTTATGAAGTTACATAATTTTTTAACACAGGCATCTGGCTAACAGACTGATTGATTGGTGGTTTCTTTATGTTGTGTCAGCAGCATAGGCTAACAGACAGTCGCAGGATGACGGTATGTGTAACCAACTGATCCAAACAAGGGGTATGGACCAGTATAGCAGTCCCTCCCACTCTAAGTACATATAAACTTCTCCCACCTGTGGCTTTCTTCGCCAACAAGTTGAAGAAAATACTATAGGACTCGGAGGTATGCCTTAACGAGAATCACAAATGGGGAATCTTAATGAGACCCAGGGAATGAATCCCTAACGATGTAACTGGCTCCTGCCAAACATCTCTCCATTCGGCAATGGGCGGCTTAATTAATAACCGAACCATGGAAGCATTGTTCTATCGATTATGACAAATATGATTGAAACTGAGCTGTAAGACAGTAATAACTTATCAAAAAGTTTTTTAAAACTTTGAACTTGAATGCTAACATGAACTAAACCAATGTATCATGTTTGAAAGATACTAACCTATTTGGTTTTGTTGTAAATCTAGAAAAACTGCCGGACCTGCTCACAAGACGTCCTCATGCTGTGAGCCCATTATGCTAATTGCTGGACCCGGATGTGATTCCTTCTCCCCGGGATACGAGTAGCCAGAGGCGTAATACCGAGGTAAATATATATATATGTATAATAATTCTTACGTTCTACCTATGACATAGAAGACAAGTTACGGTATAACAGAGAAGACTAGTAGTGCGATATGAGTTGGCGGTAAAAGACCCAAACTACTTTTTTTTTTTTAAACTTCCGAGCGAGTGGAGTGTCAAGCCCTGCCCAGGAGGTGGAGACAAGACGAGAGTCGGTTGAGATAAATATATTCTCTGGCATAGGGAATATGATGCCCTAGCCTAATAGTAGAGCATTCCAGTTAGAATTTGTGCCGGCGGTAGCGTCACCGGTCACGTGTATACAGGGCCAGACACAGAGTATGACAACGAATATCAATAATAACAAACAATAATAGAAGATTTCCCTTCCATGCCTCGCATAATTACTTATACGTCACATTAAAGTAAAACTCCTCCAGTGCGACTGACAGTGTGGTGCGTTTGTTAGTGGTGAGGAAGCGTCACCAGTCACATGGGTGAGGTGGAGGTGTAATACAGAACACAAACAAAGGACAATTTGTTATATTTAACAACACCTCTAGAGTCCATTGATTTATATCATCAGCTATTGGACTGCAAACATATGGTCATTCTGACATATTTCTTTGGAGGAAAACTGCTGCCGCCACATAGGCTACTCTTTCTGATAAGCAACGAGGGCCTTTTATATGCACTTTCCCCACAGAGAAGAGAGCACATACCACAGGCTTTGATGAACCAGTTGTGGACCACAGGTTGGAACGGAAAATAGCTGAAACTGCAAATGGGTCGACTGAGCAGGATCGATAGGATGACCTACACCTTCACAGGTGGACACTCTACCGCCTGAGCTACGCCCCGCTCCAGTACAGAATACAAAGTAAATATATAACAGAATAATTCCCTTCCATGTATTTGTACTCGCACAATACATTATACATCATATATATATAATACATTCCATGCATTTATATATGATGTATACCGTATTATGCGAGCACAAATGCATGATATATATATATGATGTATAACATATTATGCAAATCACTTGCTCGTAATGCTTGCATTGCGTTTGATTCGCGGCAGGGAAGGGGACCCCCCCCCCCCCCCAGCCTCTGGCGGTTAGCCCATTGCGTCATTTCCCTCGCTTCCCCCCCTTATAACCCTGCCCCCTGCTTTCCTCCAGTGATTCGCCCTCCAGCCTCGCCACGCGCTACTCCTCTCCAGCCATACATGTGAACTCATAAAGTTCATTGTTCCAACGAAACCTGAGATATTTCCGATCTAGTTTATAGATAGATACTGTGTAGTATGCATCTTTAAGATCTACACTGGCTAACCAGGCACCTTGAGTAACTAAGTCTCTTGCTGTGTCCAAGGAGAATATTTTAAAATGTTTATATTCTACAAATTTGTTAAATAATGTTATACCTAAAATTAATCTTACATCTCCATTTGGTTTGGGTCGCAAGAAAATATTGAATATGAATTCCCCAGCCACATGTCGTGCTGGTTCTATAATTCCTTTCTCACAAAATTTTAGGACTTTAGGATTGATATCACTTTGTATGTGAATGCTAACATGAATTGAACCAACGTATCGATTTTGAAACCTTGTTGGTTTTGTAGTTAAAGTAGAAAAACTGCCAGAGCTGCTCACAAACGTTCTCCTGCTGTGAGCTGATTATGCTAATTGCTGTACCCGGATGTGCTTCCTTCTCCCTGGGCTATGAGTAGCCAGAGATGTAGTAGCGAGGTAAAATATATATAGTATAGTTATACGAGTCTTACCTTGGTACAGATGATGGATAACTGTTGTTTTACCGAGGTATAAGCCTCGGATAGATGTGGGCTAGGGAGAGGTAAGCACGTCCGGTACCAGCAATCTTAACCTACTTATTGAGGATAAAAATGACTTTCAAACAATGGATACTATTACTTTACCGAAAAGGTACACCAACGGAATAGATGTGGCAGGGTGTGGCGGGAGGGCCCTAGCCCACATCTATCCGAGGCTTATACCTCGGTAAAACAACAGTTATCCATCATCTGTACCAAGGTAAGACTCGTATAACTATACTATTTTACCTCGGTAAACAGCCTCAGGCTAGCCTCAGGCTAGGGAGACCTTTACATAATTCATTTTTATCCTTAATATCATTCTTTCTTATTATTATAACATTCTAAATTTTTGTTCTCACCTATTCTTGTTAGTTGGCGAGAAGACGCTTTGCAACGCCGGTAGGCTTTTCTAGTCGTTTATTATAATGTTTTGCAAACGACTTAGCCGTCTTCCAGCCTGCATGCGCTAGTATTCTTTTCACAGAAATACCAAGCACCCGTGCCTTGGAGACCATGGCTCCTCTAGTTGAGTGGGAAGAGTATTTACTCGTATCCACTCCAGCCAATTTCAACACCGTAATTGTCCATCTGGCAAGTGTGTCTCGTGAAATCGCCTTATGTGGCTTTATAAAGCTCACTAATAGTTGTTGTGATGCACGTAAATCCTTTGTCTTGTATATATAAGCCCGTATGGCCGACACAACACATAATTTCCGATCATTCGGAAAACAGTCTAAGTGAACCGTTGATAAAGGGTCACCTAACGTGTTCGATTTAAGCAATTTTTCTAAATCAAACGTAGCTTGTTGCTTGTCTATTTCTAATCCAGTTAAGGATAAAGCAACAATCGTCTGTCCTCTGTGTCCGGTTACTAACAATAACAGGACCGCGACCTTAAAACCTAACTGTTTTATATCTAACCACGAGTTGTGAGGCCAAGCCTGAAACAACTTAAATACTATAGAAACATCCCAAAACCGACTATACTTTGGTTTTGGAGGATTCCTTTGATAAATTGAACGAAGTAAATAACAAAAACATAATGTTTTCCAACTGTTTCGCCATCAATTCTAGGTAATATAATTGATAACGCACACCTCGCCGCATTAATCGATCCAAAGGAAAGTCCTTCATCCTCTAGAGAACGAAGAAACCGAGCTACTTGTGAAATCTTTGGATTTGTTGGCTTAACTTTCATTAACAAACAATGTACACCCCATTTCTTTAAATAGGTTGTATACATTTTGACAGTTCCTGGCCTCCAGGCATCCGATACTATCCTATCCTCAGTAATTCTGTCCAATCCAAATTGCTGTAGCTGCTTCCTTAGAAAAGGAATGCCAATAGGGGCGTCGTTGACACGTCGCCGTGAACCACTAGCGGTCCGTGGTGCGTCAGATTCCCGAGTTTTCTTGGGAATCGTATATGATCTTTTGCCAGTTGTGAAACTGCTGGCAGCCAAGGTTGCGTGTCCCAATCGGGCACCACCAGTATCGCATGTGTCCCTTCCAAGCCGATTTTTCTCACTACTCGGCTGATAATGCTAAATGGTGGGAAAATATAAAAATAATTATTTTCCCAGGTAATAGCAAACGCATCTACTTTCCAAGCATCCGGTTCAGGATGCCAAGAAACATAACAGGGTAACTTGTTATTATTTCGTGATGCAAATAAGTCAACTTCAGGTGTACCCCATTTTTCACAAACGAAGTTAAACAAATGTGTAGAGAGAGACCACTCTAAATGGTCATGGAAATTTCTACTTTTATAATCTGCAAGTGTATTTTGTGACCCTGGAATATGCGCTACAGTCAGCCAGACTTGTTGAGCCTGTGCCCAGTTCCAAATCAGTTTAGATAACTGATTGCAAGACTTTGATTTGGTTCCACCCATGTTACGAATATATGCCATGGCAGTAGTATTATCAGTTAGTATTCTAACCTGTGATTTATTTATCTTTACTAAACTACGTAAGCCCAGATAAATAGCACGCAATTCTAGTGCATTAATATAGTCTGATTTTTCATCATCAAGCCATCTACCTCCTGTTGTGACCCCATCTCGATGAGCTCCCCAACCTTCTAACGAAGCATCAGTAGTAATTACTGTATTAGGTTCCGCCATGCGGATTGGATTTGGTGAACTTGCTATATGTTGCATCCACCATCCAATATCCTGTAACCCTTCTTGCGAAATAAACATCTTTCGCTCAAAATTGCCTTTAGTTCGTGTTAACGCTAAATTTTTATCTATTTCTAGCGACTTAATATGGGCCTTCCCATATAACACAGCAGGTGCATATGAGGTCATTATGCCAATAAGAACAGCAACCTGTCTAATTTTTGGCTTTGATAACTTAATAAGCTGAGTCGCTGTAGTCATAAACTTAATTAGTTTTTGTTCTGTTATCGACACTGTAAGGGACTGTGTATCCAGAATAAACCCTAAACATTTGAGTTGTTTTGTTGGTTTAAACACTGACTTTTGTTGATGTACATAAAACCCAATTTAGTGAGTAATGCACATAAATCCAAAACTGCATTCACACAACCAATTTGTGTTGATGCTATAATAAAAGAATCATCTATGTATGGAAACATTATGTGACCCTTCCTCGCCATTACCGAGAAAACAGGTTTAAGCAATTTAGTAAATAAACGAGGCGCACAAGCTAAGCCATTCGGCATGCAGGTAAACTCATAGAGTTGGTTATCCCAAATAAATCGAAGAAATTTTCGGTATTGTTCCATTATGGGAAGCGTATAATATGCATCCTGTAAATCAACACTAGCCATCCACGCATCTGGTGTAATCAGATCTCGTGCCGTATCTAGAGAGAACATTTTAAAATGTCGATATTCCACCCTTTTATTAAGGATTGTTAAATCCAGGATCATTCGAACATCACCATTAGGCTTCGGTCTCGAGAAAATGTTTGAAATAAACTGTCCTGAACAGTGTGTCACTTTTTGTATAATTCCTTTCTCAAAGAATTTATGTACCTGTTTAGTTAGTGCCTCTCGTTCAACTGGTTGAATGTTATATGGAAAAGGTATTATACTTTGTACAGGAATTTGTGTAAAGGGAATGTGAACACCCCTAACTATTTTTATAATTTCTTGGTCACTAGTAATTTTGTGCCACTCAGAAATATGATTACTAATATTACCAGCCACAAAGTTGCTTACAGTTTGTGTGTTTTTAGAGGCTTCAGGGACTTGTAAAGTTTGTGTTTGGACCTCTACTTGGACCCGCCCCTGGGGAAAGGTCTCGACGAGTTGAACCCTCGGCCTATTGGCCGTGCGGTGTTGTCGGTCCAGCCTGGGCGAGCGCCCCGGCCCCGAAACCCTTGACCGAAGTTTGAACTCGGTCTGGTTCCTCTGGTGAACCGTCGTGGACGAAAATCCCCTCGTGACTTTTTGAAACGAGGAACTTCCTGTTTCTTCTTGCCATCCATGTTTTTGCCACTCTTGGCTGCAGTCTCTACCTCTTTATAGAGGTATTGTAGTTGACCGCCAAACATCTTGGTATTATCTAAAGGTTTCCCTTTAATCGGCTCTGGAGCAAGATAGAGCGTAAACTCCTTCCCCTCATTATCGGTAACCTTCTTAGAGCGAGCCACTTCTTTGCCAGCATCTGTGCAAACTGACTTGAAGACATTTTCATATCTTCGATACGACAGGTAATACTGCCGCCGCTAACACCGCAATGCCTTTGTCCATTGTCTTAGCCAAAGACGAGAACTTATTTTCACTCTGCATCCTATTAGCCACAGGAACAATAGCTGTTAGGGTAGCCAACACTGCCTTATGCACTGTGTGCAACACATCCTCAAACTTCTTACGGTCATCCGTCATATTGACATCCCGATCCATTTCTTTAATGATGGAGTTGGGAACACCCTTTATGCCTGTTAACTCATCTCCTAACTTGGAGATAACCTCCTCACGGTCTCGCGCATAAGCGTAGTGGTTTTAACCCGCTTAGCCTTTGGCTTCTCCACCTTCTTAGCCACTTTAGTGCCAATGTCCGCATAGACACCTTCATATATGGTGTCTGAGTCTGATTCCGTAGAAGTAGACTCAGTGGACGAATCAGAAGAAGAATATTTCCTCTTCCTCTTCTTCTTTTTGGACTTAGTCTTCCGCTTTTTGCGAAAACCAGTCTCTGCCCGCTCCTTGGTGAATTCATCACCCGAAGAAATCACCTGTTTCTTCTTCTTCCTCCGTTTAGGAGAAGGAGGAGGAGGAGCCTTAAGCTCCACCGCTGAGTCTGTGTCCAAGAAATCCTCATACATCTTGGACACTCGGCCTACGCCGCTTCCGAGACACGGGCGATTTGGAAGTCAAGATGTGGCTTTCCAACCGTGCAAAGCGAGCCTCCCAATCTGGAGGCGCAGGCACATCAGGCACTGCGTCCTCGTCCGGGTCGGAGAGGATATGCGCCCGGGGCTGTGTCGACGGCCCTGCCGACAACACAGGTGAGGAGTCGTACTCCTCGTCCACTCCACTCGGAACACGCCCCTCGGCTGCTGCTGCACCGCGCTTACTCCGCTTCGTGGCCATCAGGAACTGTAAACAAAGATTTTTGGTCAGTCCTGGTATATATATTTGTCACAATTTGGTTGTTTCAAACTCAATTGGACATCTGGTGGTGTTAGAGAACGTGTTTATACCGTTATAACACAGGCGTAATAAGCTAAATTTGTGCGTGGATTGTGGGTCAAACCCAAATCTTTACGCGGGGTCGGGACCAGTGTATCGGCCCGCCCATCCCTCTGTTCCGCACACTTCTCCCACCTGTGACTACTACGTCAACAAGTTGGAGAAAATGCTACGAAACTCGGAGAAACGCCTGAAAAATTTTTGTCTAGGGGAGTCTATAAAAGAAACCCAGGAGCATCTCCAACATTACTCTCTATTAGAGTACGAGAGAATTTCCACATGAGATAGGGCGAAACCCACATCTCTACCCATAGTCACACGGTGACCCGGGTGTTGACATAACCGCTAATGACCGGTTTGGTTCCTTCGAGAAACCCACTCGAGTGTTCTATCCTTGGTTGTTTATAACCAAATAACTCGTCCAAATTGGACCAACGAAAGTCTAAACTTTCCATATTGATGCTCTAATGCATCATAATTAAGCTAACCACAGTTTTTATTATACTTACTGCGTATTTGCTTGTATGTAGACTAATTTTGCCGGAGCAACCCAACGACACGTTATCCAGTCGTGAGTTGTATATGCTAATTGCTGGTACCGGACGTGCTTACCTCTCCCTAGCCTGAGGCTAGCCTGAGGCTGTTTACCGAGGTAAAATATATATATATATACGCAATAAAACCTCTCTAAATCGACCGACCATGCGACCAACTTTAAATGGTCCATTTAGGGAGGTGGTCTGTTTAGGGAGTTTGTTTATCATTACAAGGGTATTGTATAGACGATCGTTTGGGATCCAAATATTATAGGAGAGTGTCCTATCTGTGGATGGGGTTTTAATGTATATATATATGAGTCGGTCTCACGAAAATGGGCCAATTGTTGGTCAATTTAAGATGTCGGCATCGCAATTGTTCAAGTGTAGTGCATTTCTTTGTTTCATATTAAATTATCCTAGAAACAAATAGGGTTGTTGTATTTTCTCTACCTTTACATTCAGGATGAATTTATGAACTTTCAAACACCTCTGTCAATGCTAAACTATAATTATGCTGTTTGACGCCAACATCCAATAGTCGACGCCGACCTCTTTAACAGAGGTTGGCTTCGCAATTGTTACAGTGTAGTGCATTTCTTTTGGTTCATATTTAATTATCCTAGAAACAAACATGGTTGTTGTATTTTCTCTACCTTTGCATTCAGGATACAGTTTAGAACTTTCCAACACCTCTGTCAATGCTAAACTATAACTATGCCATTCGACACCAACATCAAATGCTCAACTCTGACAAATTTCCCCGATTGGCCTATTTTCATGAGTCTGATCCAGATATGAACAGATTTAACAATATGCCGACAAGATTAGTGAACCCTGAATACAACTGACAACACAGTACCTAACCACTCTCCGCTATTAGCATTACTGCACTCGGGTGACCAGTCAGTAGAACAGGCTACATCTCAGCGTTATGATGACGCATTGCCCACAACCTGACACATGTCATTTTCGCACGGACAATTCACCGCTTGTGACACATTGCCGCCACAAATCACCCGGCCCACCTTCGGCCTGCCCCGGCCTGCCTCGGTCTTTCTCGGCCTGCCCCGCCCCGGCCGACCCTCGACATGCCCCGGCCTACCTCGGTCTGTCCCAGCTTGCCTCGGCCAGCCTAGGCCTGCCTCATCCTGCCTCGCCCTGCCTCGGCCTGTCGCGATCTACCTCGGCCTGTTGCGATCTACCTCGGCCTGCCCCGACCTACCTTGGCCTGCCCCGATCTACATCGGCTTTCCCCGGCCTACCCTAACACACCTCGGCCTTCCCCGGCCTTCCTGGGCTTGCATCGTCCTGCCCCGGCCTTCCCCGGCTGACCCTCATCCTGCCCGGGCCTGCCCCGACCTGCCTCGGACTTCCCCGGCCGACCCCGACCTGCCTCGGACTTCCCCGGCCGACCCTCGGCCTGCCTCGGCCTGCCTTGGCCTGCCCTGGCCTTCACCGGCCTGCCTCCGCCTGCCCTGGCCTGCCCCCGCCTGCCCCGACCAGCCTCGGCCTGCCCCGGGCCTGTGGAGGCCTAGTTATGTGGGTGCGTGTTTATTGCGCCGCCCGACGCCGGACGCCGGCGTTTCCGGTACCGGGGGGAGGTATCCCATCACGCCCCACTGACTGGGCAAGTGTCGCTTGACCGGCACTACTTGTTCAGGCAAGGTTCAAATGAACTAGTCAAATACTCTTGAACTTGACTTGGGGGGGGGGGGGTTGTAACCTTACGAGGGTCACCGGCTGCAGACCTGCAGCAATCGAGAAATACACCGATAACTCGACTACTGCACAAGTTCTTGTGACTAATACTGCTTGACTGGTACTACTTTTTCAGGCAGGGTTCAAATGAATTAGTCGATCACTCCACAAGTTATGTGCACTACTTTTTCAGGCAAAGTTGAAATGAACTAGTCGAATACTCCACTCCACAAGCTCTGGGTACTAACACCGCTTGGTTGATACTACTTTCAGGCCAGGTTCAAATGAACTAGTCGAATACTCCACAAGCTATGGATACTGTCATGGGGGTGATGAAAATGGGAAATATTGCACATAGAGCGGGACTCGAACCCACATCTCTTTGCATTCCGGGCCAGCGTGCTAACCATTACACCACCTAGACTCCCTGATATCAACACACTACCCATGCCTACCTGTCTATGTGGTTCCTTGCCTGAGAGGTCGGTGCAGCCTACTACACTCGTCCCCCTGGAATTGTAAGTCTTTTAAATGGTCATTTAATGCTTACAATCACATACACACAGGCAATGCACTTACACATACATACACAGGGTAGGTTCAACAACCATACAGCCCGTAGCTTGTACAGGATCATGGTCACGGAAAGCAGTGTTGTGGGGGGTGATGAAAATGGGAAATATTGCGCCTAAAGCGGGCCTCGACCCACATCTCTTTGCATTCCGGGCCAGTGTGCTAACCATTACACCACATAGGCTCCCTGATATCAACACACTACCCATGCCTACCTGTCTATGTGGTTACTAGCCTGAGAGGTCAGTGCAGCCTACTACAATACTAATACGGCTTGACCTGCACTACTTTTCAGGCAAGGTTCAAATGAACTAGTCGATTACTCCACAAGTTTGGTACGCTACTTTTTCAGGCAGTGTTCAAATGACATAGGCGAATACTCCACAAGTTCTCTGTGGTAATAATTCTAGTTGACCTGCACTACTTTTTCAGACAGGGTTCAAATGAACTAGTCGAATACTCCACAGGCACAGGGTACTAATATCGCTTGACCGATACTAATTTTAGATATGGTTTAAATGAACTAGTCAAATACCCCAAAAACCCAGTGCGCTAATAATACTAGTTTAGTGGAACTACTTTTTCAGGCAGGGTTTCAAATGAACTAGTCGAATACTCCACAAGCTCTGTATGGTAATAATACTAGTTGACCAGGACTACTTGTTCAGGAAGGTTCAAATGAAATAGTCGAACACTCCATAAGCTCTGTGTGGTAATAATACTACTACTAGTTGACCAGGACTACTTTTTCAGGGACAATTCAAATGAACTAGTTGAACACTCAACAAGCGGTGTGTGGTAATAATACTACTAGTAGTTGACCAGAACTACCTATTCAGGGAGAATTCAAATGAACTAGTCAAACACTTTACAAGCTCTGTGTGGTAATAATACTACTACTAGTTGACCAGGACTACTTTTTCAGGGACAATTCAAATGAACTAGTCGAACATTCTACAGTGAGAGTGAGGATGGGGGAGTGTGTGTGTGAGTGTGTGATGAGGATGGAGGACTGTATATATGTGAGTGTGTGAGTATAGAGGATTGTAATTGTGAGTGTGTGAGGATGGAATATTGTGTGTGAGTGTGTGAGGATGGGGGATTGTGTGTGAGTATGGGAGAGTGTTGTGAATGTGTGAGATGGGAGTTTGTGTGAGTGTGAGGATGGGGAATTGTATGTGTTAATGTGTGATGATAGAGGATTGTATGTGAGTGTGGGAGGATGGGAAAGTGTGTGTGTGAATGTGTGAGGATGGCAGAGTGTGTGTGTGAATGTGGGAGGATGGCAGAGAGTGTGTGTGAATGTGTGGGGATGGCAGAGTGTGTGTGAATGTGTGAGGATGGCAGAGTGTGTATGTGAATGCATGAGGATGGGAGAGTTTGTGTGTGAATGTGTGAGGATGGCAGAGTGTGTGTGTGAATGTGTGAGGTTGGAAGAGTGTGTGCATGAATGTGTGAGGATGGCAGAGTGTGTGTGTGAATGTGTGAGGATGGCAGAGTGTGTGCATGAATGTGTGAGGATGGCAGAGTGTGTGTGTGAATGTGTGAGGATGGCAGAGAGTGTGTGTGAATGTGTGAGGATGGCAGAGTGTGTGTGAATGTGTGAGGTTGGAAGAGTGTGTGCATGAATGTGTGAGGATGGCAGAGTATGTATGTGAATGTGTGAGGATGGCAGAGTGTGTGTGTGAATGTGTGAGGATGGGAGATTGTGTGCATGAATGTGTGAGGATGGCAGAGTGTGGGTGTGAATGTGTGAGGATGGGAGAGTGTGTGTGTGGGTGAATGTATGAGGATGGCAGAGTGTGTGCATGAATGTGTGAGGATGGCAGAGTGTGTGTGTGAATGTGTGAGGATGGCAGAGAGTGTGTGTGAATGTGTGAGGATGGCAGAGTGTGTGTGAATGTGTGAGGTTGGAAGAGTGTGTGCATGAATGTGTGAGGATGGCAGAGTATGTATGTGAATGTGTGAGGATGGCAGAGTGTGTGTGTGAATGTGTGAGGATGGGAGATTGTGTGCATGAATGTGTGAGGATGGCAGAGTGTGGGTGTGAATGTGTGAGGATGGGAGAGTGTGTGTGTGGGTGAATGTGTGAGGATGGCAGAGTGTGTGTGAATGTGTGAGGATGGCAGCGTGTGTGTGTGAATGTGTGAGGATGGCAGAATGTGTGTGAATGTGTGAGGATGGCAGAGTGTGTGTGTGAATGTGTGAGGATGGCAGAATGTGTGTGAATGTGTGAGGATGGCAGAGTGTATGTGTGAATGTGCGAGGATGGCAGAATGTGTGTGAATGTGTCAGGAAGGCAGAGTGTGTGTGTGAATGTGTGAGGATGGCAGAGTGTGTATGTGGGTGAATGTGTGAGGATGGCAGAGTGTGTGTGAATGTGTGAGGATGGCAGAGTGTGTGTGTGAATGTGTGAGGATGGCAGAGTGTGTGTGTGAATGTGTGAGGATGGCAGAGTGTGTGTGTGGGTGAATGTGTGAGGATGGCAGAGTGTGTGTGTGAATGTGTGAGGATGGCAGACTGTGTGTGTGAATGTGTGAGGATGGCAGAGTGTGTGTGTGAATGTGTGAGGGCAGAGTGTGTGTGTGAATGTGTGAGGATGGAGAGAGTGGTGTGTGAATGTGTGAGGTATGGGCAGAGTGTGAGTGTGATTGAGGGATGGCAGAGTGTGTGTGAATGTGTGAGGATGGCAGGTGTGTGAGTGAATGTGTAGGATGGCAGAGTGTGTGTGTGAATGTGTGAGGATGGCAGAGTGTGTGTATGAAATGTGTGAGGATGCGAGTGTTGGTGAATGTGTGAGGATGGAGAGTGTGTGTGTGTGAAATGTGTGAGGATGGCAGAGTGTGTGTGAATGTGTGAGGATGGCAGAGTGTGTGTGAATGTGTGAGGATGGCAGAGTGTGTGTGTGAATGTGTGAGGATGGCAGAGTGTGAATGTGTGAGGATGGCAGAGTGTGTGTGTGAATGTGTGAGGATGGCAGAGAGTGTGTGTGAATGTGTGAGGATGGCAGAGTGTGTGTGTGAATGTGTGAGGATGGCAGAGTGTGTGTGTGAATGTGTGAGGATGGCAGAGTGTGTGTATGAATGTGTGAGGATGGCAGAGTGTGTGTGTGAATGTGTGAGGATGGCAGAGTGTGTGTGTGAATGTGTGAGGATGGGAGAGTGTGTGAATGTGTGAGGATGGCAGAGTGTGTGTATGAATGTGTGAGGATGGCAGAGTGTGTGTATGAATGTGTGAGGATGGCAGAGTGTGTGTGTGTGAATGTGTCAGGAGGGCAGAGTGTGTGTGTGAATGTGTGAGGATGGGAGAGTCTGTGTGTGAATGTGTCAGGAGGGCAGAGTGTGTGTGTGAATGTATTCACCATATTCTACCTCCACCAGGGAGCATGCCAGGTAGCAACAAGTTTCAAATTAAAAATTCATCGGTTTCATTCAGCATAGAATTGTACCAACGATGTCTCAAAAACTAGACGGTCGCTCAAACCAGTAGGCCACCTTGTGGTGTTCTCTGTGGCGGAGTGGTTAGAGTGTCTGACTTTTTTCTAGGTCGGACTCCTAATCTGAAGGTTGGTGGTTCGATTCCCCGTCCGCCAATTTGGATTTCCACCGCTGTGTATAACTTACAGCGACATCAAAGGCCAGTTGCTCTCATACCATGTCTATGTGGTGTGGGAGGTTAAAAATCCCTTGGGTCGGTAAAAGTGTAGGCTCAGGCTTTCTATCGACAAACTGTCTAATGGTGAAAACAAGCCTATTCAGGCTTATCCATGATAGGCAGTATAAATCTTCAACAACAAAGATTCATATTGAAGCGATAGCTTTGCCAGTGACCAGACAATAAAAGATGTAATTTGTGCTTTTCTATTTTACTCAAATTAGTTTAAAGTGTTTCAAACTAGGTACAACTGATTTAATTTTGGCCCATTAAAATTACTTCCAAATGTTCTAATTTTGGCATCACCAAATTAGGGATAAATGATCTAACATTGGCTTCTCGCAAATTAGCACCAACTGTTCAAATGGTGGCTTCGCTCGATAAGGTCTAAATGATCTAATTTGTGTTTCGCCCAAATTAGTTCCAAATGT
This sequence comes from Branchipolynoe longqiensis, assembly GCA_030323885.1. Taxonomy (NCBI): domain Eukaryota; kingdom Metazoa; phylum Annelida; class Polychaeta; order Phyllodocida; family Polynoidae; genus Branchipolynoe; species Branchipolynoe longqiensis. Next base: position 32,221,452 of record CM059190.1, on the reverse strand, counting down.
TCTAATTTTTGCTTCACTGACTTAGGTATAAATGATCCAATTTTGCCTTCTCTCAAATTTCTTATGAATGATCTATTTTTAGTTTCACTCAAATTTGTTACAAATGGTCTAAGTTTGGCTTTAGTCAACTTATTTACGAATGGTTTAATTTTGTATTGAGTCAAATTAATTTTAAAAGGTCTAATTTTAGCATTACTGAAATTAAATATAAATGACCTAATTTTTTCTTCACTCAAATTAGTTACAAACGATGTAATTTTGGCGATAACTGAAATTGGTTTAAAACGATCTAATTTTGGCTTAAGTCAAATTAGTTTTAAATGATTCTAATCTTGGTTCACAGCCCCCCCCCCTCCCCCATGGGCTGTTGTCAGCGTGCTGCGGGCAAATCCTTTGATATCGACAACATTGATCTTACCCTAGTATATAACTCCCTGATGACTTCAACCAGCCACACACACACACACACACTCACACACATACACCTACACACTCACACTGTTGCCAACCTGGAGGTACTGAGAATCCTTGAGGTTTTACGTTGAAAGGGTGGCACCCAAGTGGCAAAAGCCGCAAGCTTGCTACGGTGGTCTAGGGCATCCCCCCCCCCCCCCGCCCCATCCCCCCAGAATAGTTTTTTTTTAAATGGCTTCAAAAATGGACTATTTGAGGGTATTTCCAAGGGGTGATATATAGGCTGATATTTTAGTATATATTTATATATATATATATATATTTATATATATATGTGCTCTATAATCCATTATGGGAATATAAACAAGGACACTACCGATCTTCAGTTCCCTATGTAATAGTTAGCACTTATCCTATCTAGCTGACCCTGTTAGTATGACATATATATGTTAAACCGTAGTATGACATGTTAAACCGTAGTATGACATATATATGTTAAACCGTTCGGCTTTTTTCAGTCTCAGCCTAAGGCAAACCTAAGTGTTATTTCATATAATTATTTCCGTGTGAATTCCCTGGGCCTGCCGCGGGCCGCTGCCACCTCTCGTCCCGCCGCCGGTTGACCGCCTTCGTTGTGGTGTATCCCGGGCTAAGGGCAGACAGCTATAGAGCTACGGATCGACCCTCTCTCCGCATTATATAGACTTGGATTAATTATTCCCCTTAATGCTCTGGCTCTCCTCCCCGCCATTCAGTTTGTTATGTGTGCTACTTGCAATAGTCTAGATCCAAAACAGACACCCTATATTTAGTGTCAACGCTGTCACTGGTAATGGACAGACTAGATAGTTGTCTGTTAGTATTGCAATTTGTACTTTTATTCAGAAGGTGGTTACTGTGTTCCCGGTGAGGGGTTGGTGGGCTTCGTACAGCCCGCCGGGCAGAAGGCCCTTAATTACATATAGAATAATCGAATATCAATATCAAGTTGACCATAGCAGTTAATATACTTAAGGACTGGAGAATAGTAAAGAATGCAAGGAATGTTCCAATCACTTTTAAGAGCTCATGGCTTTATTCCTGTTCCTACTGGTACAATCTAAGTTCTCGCATGACGATCGATACGAATAAATAAATCCCCTCCCATTTTTATTAAGTCAAAACAATTTAGAATTCCGATAATTAAAGCGTAAATCTCGTCTAAAACATCAGAGCATGTAGAAACACGTCCGATCGGTCTGAGCCCGAGCGCTCGACCTTCCACCGTTGCTAGGAAAGTCGCAATCTGCGTCTCCTAGCAACGCGTTACAGCCGTGAACCCGGCCCTGCATTTGATGGCCGATGCGGGCCTGTCCCGGCGAGCAGCCCGCATTTCAGAATGCGGGTTGCTCGGCCCAAGCCCGCAGCGGTCATAGCTAGAGTATAGTCTCGCCCACTTCACATGTATAACATGACATGTACTTGTATATAATCAAAAGTACACCATTGCATGAAATTCGTGGGATTTTGGGGTCAATCCGTGACTCGTGAGGGTGACTGATCAAAACCTTCAATTTCCGTGACTCTCACGGGAATTTCGTGAGAGTTGGCAACACCACACTCACACACTTGGACCTCGCCCACGCTTCATGCGGCTGAGGTTGACAGATAACCTCCCAGGCATAGTCACACGGGGCTAGTTTTACGCCTCGCCGCTGCCGGCCCCTGGCGCCACCCGTCAGTGCAGTAGGAGCCGAGCATGAGTGACGTCACGCCCTCTAGCGCCCGCCGAGCAGCCATGTTGTACTGGCAAATCATCATCCCAATTGTCAATGTTGGCTCCAGTATGGGTAATAGACCCCCCCCCCCCCTCCACCAGAACCACTCTAGTCGGGTACATTCCCCAACTGCCTGTGATTTTACATGCTATATCTCCGTAAAGAATGCTTGAAAAAGTAATAAAATGCTTGATTATATTCAGATTTTCATATCGCAACAGGATTCCAGCTTCTTCCTTGTAATATATCTTTAAAAAAAGACAACCATATTGTATTTTTCTTCTGGAATTTCACCGCCACTCTCTTCATGCATTACACCACTCCAGTTATGCTAGTGACATCTGTAGGCAGAATCTGGAACCACTCTAGTTGGGTACTTTCCAGCTTAACTCACGGGGTCTATTGAACAAATGTCGGCAGAATCTGAAACCACTCTAGTTGGGTACTTTCCAGGTTAAAGTTGCACAGTCCGATGAAGCTTCAAATTTTCAAAACCAAAATAATTATTTAGATTTGATCCTACATATCCAACTTAGATACAGGTGCACTTATTAAGCATTTGGTGCTACATTTAAAAAAAATTATTTGATTTTTAATTTTTTTTATTGAGGTTGTATTTATACTGTCCATAGCATATAAGCCCGGGTACCCAGGCTTGTTTTCAATGCTGGCCAGTTGTAGTGTTGGCGTTATCTTACCACACAGTGGCTGCTGATAAGGTATTTGATTGCCTGCATTTCAGTAGCAGATAGATAATTGGTTGGTATGGTTAGTAGCCTATGTTATTTTTTTTGGATTTTCTTGGTATATATGTATTTATTTTTCTACTCTTATTACTAGACTAGCCTACTCCTATTTACATATCATAGGCTTGTACGTAGCTGTGTGGTGTGTTATCTGGCTACTTTTGGCATGGTTACCTTCCATTGGGCGTCTCGCTGGTGGGCCGTGACATATCACATGCCCCTTTGCAGTGCAGCTTAGTGGGGGTTTCCTAGCCTTATTTTGCACAGACATTTTTTGTAAGTTTTTAGGTCAGGAATTTACATAGAAGGGAATGGTGAGTAAATTTAATAGAACCTGTGACTGCTAAAGCCTATGGTATCAGAGTTTTGGCATGCTTGCCAAAACTAATTTGGCATGTTTGCACTTCAAATATCTCAAAACTTAGCCATTTTCAATCAAAGTTACTTCAAAGTAATGTAAGGTAGAATATAACAATCATTTCAATAGATTTATCTCAGAAAAATGATGGAAACTCAAAACCATCGGACTACGCAACTTTAACTGGCGGGGTTTATTGAACAAGCGAACTTGCGTACTCCATAACTAAGGACGCACTTCCTTGGCGTCACATATCTGAGCCACTATATATATATTAATCTAGAAATGTAACTCCTATGCCATCTAGCGGTTTCTCTCCCGAAGCACTACATCCAAGTAACCATGGGCCCACAATAGACTACATCACCATTCCAGCGGCGCGGTGCATTGTGGGATGCGTGGAAGAAAAACAAACCCGCGAGAAGCACATGGCACATGCTAATACACTGGGTGCAGCTATGAAATGTGTTAGTTTCAGCTCATCTCAGCTCCTGTTTGATACATAGAATATCAACTAATAAATTAAGATATTAATCGTGTATTCAGCATTGCATTTATATCAATATAATCAGCACATCTTATGCCATGTGCATTTAGATTTATAGAAATCTGTGCACTCACACTAGTGTTAGAGCCATAGCCAGTTTTACTTAATGTATTCATGTTTTTATTTATATCCTATGGTTAATGACAAATAGAACTAGCAAATTAGTAGGGTTAATCATATATTGGTTATATATTTCTCCGAAACAAGTGTCTGTTTACACATTTGGCATTTTAATATTTAGAACAAGAATTAATAACAGTGATGTGGATATCAGCCTTAAAGTGACTGATTGTTTTGTGTGGAATTGTATGTTTCTAAGCTCAAAATTGTTAACTATGGCTAGTTTTGTCTTAGTTATATTCATCAGATGCATGTGTGAATACATGTTTATGCCAAATTGTTATGTATTTCTATTAATTTTGAATAAAATGCAAGTTTTGCCCTATGCATATCGGGAAACTGAATGGCCGTACGCATCTGCTTTGCAGCCAACACCGTTTTCAGCACATGCGCAGTCGGAACGGTGATCTCGTCTATTCTTCGCCACCTATATTTGCATGTACTAACTAGCGCTCTCACCACCTAGCGGATTTGTAATGATGTTCGAGTAACTATGGACACGACTGTGGCGCCATCTCTAACTTTGTATGTAACTAAATATATGCCATGCCACCTAGTGGCTTACATGTTCAACACTATATAATCATGCACATTTGCACTGTGTCTCACTTCGACTGTTTAGGTTTTTTTTATGACCGTTACGGACCCTGTCACATAATAACATAGTTCTGGACACGGTCTATGACGTCAGACCCAAGAGCAGTTCACTTGGGGTTGGGTTTGTCGCCCTACCTGTCCACGCTGCAGGCTGGTCGGTGAGACACACATCACTCACCTGCAAAAGGCGAGAAGAAAACAAAATGAGTGGCGAGGTAAGGCTTTACGTGAGAGATAATTTCGCTGACGGCTTCAAGAGATATTTATCCATGATGGGGTTTGAAGTGATAGTAACATCTAAAGGTCATATCCAGATTGGTACCAACTTGTGAAGAAAGAAAGTTTGTTATATTTAATGATGCCTCGAGAGCACATGGATTTTTATCATCGGCTATTGGACGTCAAACATATGGTCGTTCTGACATATTTCTTTGGTGGAAACCCGCTGCCGCCACATACGCTACTCTTTCCGATAAGCAGCAAGGTGTCTTTTATATGCACTTTCCAAAAGACACAACAGCACATAGCACAACCTTTGATGAACCAGTTGTGGACCACTGGTCGGAATGGAAAATAGCCTAAACTGCAAATGGGTCCACTGAGCAGGATTGATCGGATGACCCAGACCTTCACAGGTGGACACTCTACCGCCTGAGCTACATCCCGCTCCCCACCAACTTGTGACAGCGCACAGTCAGTCATTGGGCCTTCATAGGGCTGTTTCATCGGGGTTCCGCACCATCAGCACCACCAGCAAAAAATGGGCATATACACAATGTACACACAACATACACACAATGTACGTAACGTATGCAGAACGTATCTCTGAAGTATTGCTAGCGTATGAGAGCCTTCATGTGCCTCACAAAACATTTGCAAAACGTTCGCAAAATGCTCGCATACGCTCACGGAACGCTGACCAACGTTATATACATTACTCCATTGCTAGAAGTATGGCGTATATGTTAAATATGCTGGAGATACGGCAGGCGTATGTTTGAAGCATGTTATGAGTATGTAATGCATCCGTTGACAATACGCAGACTGTATGCGGACTGCACGTTCCCACCAGCTGAACATACCGCTAACCTGCAGCAACGTATACAAACTTTTCCCTAACGTACTCCCAAGGTCCCCCAACGTATCCTGAACATACACGCAGCGTATGTTCAATGTACGAGCCACACGTCAACACACATTGACAATTTTGAGCACGCACAACATTTTTTCGGAGCATCGATGCATGTCGACGTAAGACGACATATACTGATGTATCCAGAACATATATGCCGGATGCCAAACGTACACATAACGTATGACGACATACGCCGACGTGTTGGTCGGAAATCACATACGTCAGCATACGCTAAGGCTATAGGTCAGAGTGTGACAGGCCCTTAACTAGCACCCTGTCATTAACTTAATTAAAGCTTCATAGTCCGATGAAAACATCAAATTTTCAAAACTAAAACAGTGATCTAGATTTGATTCTATATATCTAACTTAGGTACTGGTGCAGAAGTATGCCTGGGAGAAATCGAAAGGGCAGAGTCTAGGAAAGAGAAATGAGGAGAGTTGAGTCAAAGGACCGTGTCTATTTGCTCTATGATGACCAACCAGCGAGCCATAGACACGGACAGAGTAAGAGTAGAAAGTGAAATACCGGCGGGCTCCCCCTCCTGGAACTCTTTTCAGACATATCAAGGAGGAGCATGGCCGGCGGAGAGGTGATAGAGAGAGGTGTGGACAGAGTGAGGTCCGGATAGCAAGTGCCTGACCAGGGTGGTTGTGTTCTTGGGTTTAACGGACATGTTTGGACCGTCCTACATGTTTGCACGGTCCCATTTCTTCATATATCTTATATGGAGATTGCTTCCTAACAGGTAGTTGCTTTTGATAGTGGGTGGAGCACATGTTTGGACGGTCCTACTCTTCCCATCTCTTGGCATTGTGGAAAAGTGAGTGGAGAAACTGCTGCTCCAGGGTATTTAAGATAAGATACGCTTTGCATACGCTATGCATAGGTTCCGCTTAGGTTACGCATATGCTACTCATACGCTATGCATACGCTACGCATACTCTATGCATATGCTACCATACGCTATGCATACGCTACGCATACGCTATGCATATGCTACGCATACGCTATGCATATGTTATGCATATGCTACGCATGCGCTACGCATGTGTACGCTACGCATATGCTACGCATATGCTACGCATACGCTACACATACGCTACGCATACGATACGCATATGCTACGCATACGCTATGCATACGCTACGCTACGCATACCCTACGCATACGTTACGCATACGCTATGCATGCGCTACGCATGCGCTACGCATGCGCTACGCATGCGCTACGCATACGCTACGCATATGCTATGCATACGCTACGCATACGCTACGCATACGCTATGCATAGGTTTCGCATACGCTACTCATACGCTACTCATACGCTCCACATGCCAATCAAAACCGTCAAAATATATCACAGTATGCCTCGGTACGCTCTCATATGCTACACGTATGCTACTCATAGGTTACGCATACACTCAAAAACACCCGAGAGGTCACAAAGGTCATGATACGTCGTCCCGCAAAGTTTTTTCCGATTTTCGCCATAGGTTTTGAATACGCTCCTGCCAGGGCCTGTGACAGTGACTGTAATGTGACAGGGCCTTTAGACATCCTTATTGTGCTCCCCTCCCTCCCACTCCTCCATGCAGTGGACAAATCGGTAGAGCGCAGCAGACTTGCAATGTGGAAACCAATGTCAAACTAACGACTTAAAATGACTAAGCTAATGACGTAAAACTCCAACAACCAACCTATGATATGACCTTAGATGTTGCGAGGACGTAACTCCAAGAACCAACCTATGATATGAGCTTAGATGTTGCGAGGACGTAAAACTCCAAGAACCAACCTATGATATGAACTTAGATGTTGCCAGGATGTAAAACTCTAACAACCAACCTATGATATGACCTTACATGTTGCGAGGACATAAAACTCCAACAACGAACCTATGATATGACCTTAGATGTTGCGAGGACTTAAAACTCCAACAACCAACTTATGACATGACCTCAGATGTTGTGAGGACATAAAACTCCAACAACCAACCTATGATATGACCTTAGATGTTGCGAGGACGTAAAACTCCAACAACCAACCTATGATATGAACTTAGATGTTGCCAGGATGTAAAACTCCAACAACCAACTTATGATATGACCTTAGATGCTGCGAGGACGTAAAACTCCAACAACCAACCTATGATCATGACCTTAGATGTTGCGAGGACATAAAACTCCAACAACCAACCTATGATATGACCTTAGATGTTGCGAGGATGTAAAACTCCAACAACCAACCTATGATATGACCTTAGATGTTGCGAGGACGTAAATCTCCAAGAAACAACCAAAGCTTTACCCCATGCCTCCTACACCCCCCCCCCCCAACACCAGCCCCCACCCGGTCTCCTTGCCCGCTCTTTGATCAGGCGCTAGAGTAGCCTACCTCTACCAGCGTCCTCCACTTGGACTCTCACTGTGTTGTAATCGAACACTGCCCCTGACAACCTTCCCTTACACACTCACCAACCATCACCAGACCACACAAACCCGCCGGCGGCGATCCCTCAGCCCTCATTGAAGCCCTGTGATTGGCTAATTTAGCGCTCAATGCGGCGCCCTGCGATTGGTTAATCCAGCTCCTCCGACGTCTGTAATTTATGTCTTTTACGAGCCGGGACAGAGGGCGCTAATAATGCTCGCCACTCACGCCATCTTGTCGGCCCGCACTCGGCGCCCAGCACGGCCTCTGATTGGCTAATATTCTCCTCCACTTCTCAGTCGTGGTACAACACCGGAAGTAGTCATTGGCAACGCTGAGTGCATGGTGATACTTCCAGGTAGCGCTCCCAGGTAGCGCTCCCAGGTAGCGCTCTAGATCAACACCTGGAGTTGGTTGGTTGTTGGGAGTTTTACATTTTGGTAACATCTAAGGTCATATCAGGACGGGTACATACTTGTGACAGTGTATACTCATGGTGACTTTATAGTGCTGCCCCACTGGGAAATCAGGCCGTGGGCACCATGATCTGATATCCCACTCAGTCACATTATCCTGACACTGAGCTGAGATAGGAGCGGTCCTTGCCCTGTCCTATTAATGGCAAGTGTCAGGCTAGGAAGCGACAAGTATCAATTTTAAAGTCATTGGTTTGACTCGACCGGGAACCAAACTCCTGACCTTCCACACGGGAGGCCCACACTCTACCGATTCAACCACCTCCATGTGGTAACACATGGAGTTAAAGCTGCATAGTCCGATGGTTTTGAGTTTTTGTCATTTTCTGATATAAACATATTAGGTTGATTGTTATTATCAACTTTACATTATCTTGATGTAACTTTGATTGATACATAATGAGATATTTGCAGTGCAACCATGTCAAATTAGTTTTGGCAAAGATGACAAAACTCTGACACCATGGGATTCTGCAGAAACAGGTTCTATTAAATTAGTTCAGTATTCTCTTCAATGTAGTCAACAAATGCTGAATAAGTGCATCAGTATCTAAGTTACATATGTAGAATCAATTCTAGATAATTATTTTAGTTTAGAAAATGTTATGCTTCATCGGACTGTGCAGCTTTAATAAAGACAACCAAACAAGACAGGATGGCCGAATGAGTCTCCCGTTTTGGTAGATCGTGGGTTCGAATCCTGGTGGAGTCAAACCAATGACTTCAAAATTGATACTTGTCGGTTCCTAGCCAGGCGCTCGGCATTACTAGGATAGGACAAGGAGCAGTGGAATGAGGAAGACCAGTCATCTGTGACTGAAATTTCCCCTGCTTAAACAACTAATGTACCCAAAAAAAACACAAAAAAAGAACGCAATAGGCCTTTTCCAGAGACCATGCACAGTAAGCTATTGCCCACAACACTAGTTCCTCCCACAACATTAGTCTTTGCCACTGTCAGCAGAGGGCGGGTTGGTGGTTGAAATCATCCATAAGACCTCTTCCACAGAGCATGAGGCACAATGAGGTTTTTAGTTTTTGTTGGTACATTAGTTGTTTAAGCAGAGTAAATTTCAATCGCGGACGATTCCTCATTCCGCTGTTCCTTGCCCTATCCTAATAATGCCGAGTGCCTGGCTAGGAAGCGACAAGTATCAATTTTTAAGTCATTGGTTTGATGTGACCAGGGTTCGAACCCATGATCTACCAACACGGGAGCCAGATGCTCTAAGTCATTCGGCCATCCCGTCTGGTTAAAACCCATATTAGTTCTTCCACTTGTATAAGATGGTACACTTGCTATCCGGACCGCACTTCGTTCACACCTCTCTCTATCTCCTCTCCGCTGGCCTTGCTCCTCCTTGATATGTCTGAAAAGAGTTCCAGGAAGGGGAGCCCGCCAGCATTTCACTTTTTACTCTTACTCTGTCTGTGTCTTTGGCTCGCCGACTGGTCAACATAGAGCAAATAGACACGGTCCTTTGACTTAACTCTCATTTCTCTTTCCTAGACTCTACCCTATTTTTTCTTCTCCCAGGCATACTCCTCACCCTGACCAGGGGAGTTGTGTGCTTGGGTGGGGCCCTTTACCTTTATGTTTCTCGCTTTGTTCTCACTGCTGGAACCACCGCTGGACCCATCTTTACCCGCCCTTCCTCAAAACCCTTGCTGCTGTCTGCTGGATACAAGTGCTGTGCTACCGCCGGACCGGAGTGATCTGGACCGCCCCAACGACTCGTCATTTAATTGTTGTAAAGACATCCCCCAGCTTCTACAACCGTCCCACCAGAAGATTATTCTTCAACCAAAGATTGGGCCGATTTATCGGAGCCTCTCTATAATGTTGCAGTTCTGCAACCAGTAACCATCGTAAGGTTACAAACAACCCAGAAGTCAGTCATCAGATGGTAATTTGGCAGTAGACATTCTTAATAAGCCTTATTACCACTGAGCATGCTGCACAGTGAGCTGCTACCCACAACAGTAGTTCCTCCATCACTGTCAGAGGGCGGGTTAGTGGTGGAAAACCTCTATTGTTTGTTTGTCTGTTTGCTGTTGTTTTACATCCTAGCAACATCTAAGGTCATATCAGGATGGGTACCGACTTGTGACAGTGCGCACTCATGGCGACTATATAGTGCTGCCCCACTGGAAGACCAGGCAGCCAGCACCATGACCTGATATCCCACTCAGTCACATTATCCTGACACTGAGCCAACCAGTCCTTGTCCTATCCTAATAATGCCGAGTGCAAGGCTAGGAAGCGACAAGTATACATTTTTAAGTCATTGGTTTGACTCGACCAGGGTTCGAACCCACGACCCCACGATCTACCAACATGGGAGACGGACGCTCTAACTCATTCGGCCATCCCGTCTGGTCGAAAAGCTATATTGGAAAGGAACGGGTCCAATACGGATACGCAGCGGCACGAATGTCCTACTGACGTGACGTCATTAGCAGAAATGGAACGCACAAGTTGTCTCCTCCCGTCGGTTTACATACATGCAGTACTAGGTCACTGACAAACCTATAGATCACCACAGTGAGCGAATGGCACGCTACAATGGAGAGCCCTAGTTCTATGTTGTAGTTTGATACCTGACACGAGTCCATAACCCACCCATTCAGGGCTATCCTTGAAGCTACACAGTGCAATGGAAGCATCAAATATTGAAAACCAAAACACTTGTTCAGATTTGATGCTACATATCCAACTTATACCCCAGTCACACTATGCTTGTGATGGCTTGCGACCACTTTGTGGCCACTTTGCGACCATCAAAAGGGGTCGCTCGCCGACCTGTCACTGACTGGTCGGCAATCGGTCAGCAACCTCCGGGCAACCATTTGCAGGAGGTTGCAGATGCTGCACCAACAATCTCCTTGCAACCAAAATGGTCGTAAGGAGGTCGCCGACCAGTTTCAGCACTTCTGACCGGGTGTTGACAAGTCACTGGCCATTGCTTTTCCTGCCTATTTTTGCTTTGGTCGCAAGGTCACCTGCTTTTGGTCGCAAAGTGGTCGAAATTGGTCGCAAGTCATAGAGTGATTGAGGCTTTAGATTCTGGTTCACTCTTTAAGCATTTATTGCAGCATTGACAATAGGAAGTCAATTTAACAATCCCAAAGCCTATGAAGTCCAGCATTTTGCTGCACAAACTAAATTACTTTGCCCTGTTTTGACTTCAAATATCTCCCAAAGAGACCCCTTTTAAAACAAGAATTACTTCAAAGTAAAACAAGATCTATTACAATTATCAAACTAATATTTGTATCCACAAAGTAGGACAGAAATGCTAAACCATTGAATTATGTCACATTAATGTAGCATCCCCTAAAGCCCCAGTCACACATTACCGCATTGAGCAACGGACATAAACCGGACAAAGAATTGTCTAGTCCGGTGGTGTTTGGTATCAACATGGACCCAAATGTGTCGAACTGTTGCAACGGCCGCCGGACGAAACGAACACTAAACGGACAAGGAATGTACATTAACGAACAGCCACCGGACCAGAACCGGACGAGAACCGAATGTCAAATGGATGGACCGAACACCAAACGGACACGCACCGGACTGATCACGGACACGCCGAAAACATATATTGACTGAATTCCCGCAACACGGTCAACGGACACTGCAGGAAGCAAACCGGTGACGTAACCGATGGGTAATGGACATGTACCAGACAAAATGGACTAAACAGACTTAAAACGGACACCAACTGAACACGTCAGTCCGGTACAAGTTTTGTGCATGTTCAAAACTTCCCACCGTACACAACGGACACCACCAGACACATAACGGACACGCCGGATGCCAACTGTATATAAACCGTACATTGCCGTATTTCACAGGACAGTGTCCGGTTTCTGTCCAGTTCCTCAATCCGGTGAGGTGTGACTGGGCCTTTAGGCTTTGTTTGTTGCTTTGGGATTTTATACCCTAGCAACATGAAAAGTTGTTTCAATATCGACTTTTAATAGTGCGTGCTTATGTTGACTTTGTTGGTTAGTTGGTTGTCGGAGTTTTACATCCTGGCAACATCCTAGGTCATATCAGGACGGGTACCAACTTGTGACAGTGTGCACTCATGGCGAGTTTATAGTGCTACCCAACTGGGAAATCAGGTCACCGGCACCATGATCCATATTCCACTCAGTCACATTATCCTGACACTGAGCTAACCAGTCTTTTCACTATCCTATTAATGCCAAGTGCCAGGCTAGGAAGCGACAAGTATCAATTTGGTAAGTCATTGTTTGACTCGACCGGGAACGGAACTCCCGACCTTCCGCATGCGAGGCCCGCGCTCTACCGATTAGGCCACCACGCCCGGTGGTGACTTTGTAGTGCTGTCTCACATGGATGGTCATACTGCTCGGACCAGTACCCGATATCCGACTCATTCACATTACCCTGAGACTTAGACAACCAGTCCTTGTCCTATAAGGGTACTTACTGTCAAATACTGGACAAAGTGCACTGTCACACTCCTGACATGACCTTAAATGTTACCAGGATGTAAACCCCCAGACAAGCAAACCGAATTTTCATAGTGCACACAAATTAACAACTGCTTTATAGTGTTGCCCAACTACAACAGCTGAGGTAATTATCTGACACACTGTTCATTGGTTATGACTTAATACTTTTGGCCAACTATGAATGATACCGTCTGATTGGCACCATGACCCAACATCCTTATTATCTTACCATTGACCAAGACCAGTCTTTGTCCTACTCTAGAAACAACATGTACCAGACAAGGTAGCGACAAGTATTGACAATTTATACATTTTGTAAATCTTTGGTTAGACCCTGCCGGGGATCGATCCCACAAGAACCCAAGCAGGAAGTGAATGGTCTACCCAATCTGCCATCCTTCCTGTCCGAAGAATAACAACGGCGTAACCATAAGGTATTCAGCACTACACAACCTCCATAACAGGGCACCTGGGTGTTAATGGCGCCTTTCCGCAATATGTAATTGATACTGATTGGCGCAGACGGATCACGTGACTGCCTCTAAGTGAGCACGTCGTGCCCTGAATACAACATGTGGGGTATGACAATGCCTCCTGTCACACAAGTCTCCGTGCAGATTGTAGCCAAACACGACTAGTTATATCACTCTCCTAGCAGAGTTCAGCTGGTAATTACCAGGCATATCACTCTCCTAGCAGAGTTCAGCTGGTAATCACCAGCCATTTCACTCTCCTAGCAGAGTTCAGCTGGTAATCACCAGCCATTTCACTCTTCTAGCAGAGTTCAGCTGGGAATCACCAGCCATTTCACTCTCCTAGCAGAGTTCAGCTGGTAATCACCAGCCATTTCACTCTCCTAGCAGAGTTCTGCTGGTATTGACCACCCATATCACTCTCCTAGCAGAGTTCAGCTGGTAATCACCAGCAATATCACTCTCCTAGCAGAGTTCAGGTCGATATCACCAGCCATATCATTCTCCGAGCAGAGTTCAGCTGATAATCACCAGCCATATCACTCTCTGAGCAGAGTTCAGATCGATATCACTAGCCATATCACGCTCCTAGCAGAGTTCAGATCACTCTCCTAGCAGGAATTAACCGAAAAACATCACCAGTAATATTCTCCTGACAGATGATAACCGAACACCGCACAGTCATATCGCTCTCCGAGCATTTCATAGTGTAACGCTACCTGCTGACATACTCTCAAAGCAGATCACGACCCAACACACGCCGACGTTAGCACACTCCTAGCATATATTATCTCCCAAAAGCTAATCACTGTATAACTCTCAACCCCAACATGGCCGACAGCCTCACTCTCCTACCAGATGACAGCCTAACCACCCCACTCTCCTACCAGGTCACAGTTCAAAACGGCCAACAGCCTGACTCTCCTACCAGATCACAGCCCAACCACCCCACTCTCCTACCAGATCACAGCCCAAAATGGCCAACAGCCTCACTCTCCTACCAAATCACAGCCCAACACGGCCAACAACCTCATTCTCCTACCAGATCACAGTCTAACCGACCCACCACTCTCCTACAAGATAACAGCCCAACACGGCCAACAGCCTCATTCTCCTAACAGATCACAGCCTAACCGCCCCACTCTTCTAACAGATCACAGCCCTATATGGCCAACAGCCTCACTCTCCTACCAGATCACAGCGCAATCACCACTCTCCTACCAGATCACAGCCCAATACAACCAACAGCCTCACTCTCCTACCAGATCACAGTGCAACACAGCCAACTGCCTCACTCTCCTACCAGATCACAATCCAACTGCCTCACTCTCCTAACAGATCACAGCGGAACACAGCCAACTGCCTCACTCTCCTACCAGATCACACCGCAACACAGCCAACTGTCTCACTCTCCTACCAGATCACAGCGCAACATGGCCAACTGCCTCACTCTCCTACCAGATCACAGCACAACACAACCAACAGCCTCACTCTCCTACCAGATAACAACCCAATCACCACACTCTCCTACCAGATCACAACCCAACCCCCCACTCTCCTACCAGATCACAGCCGAACCACCCACTCTCCTACCAGATCACAGCCCCACCCCCCCACTCTACCAGATCACAACCCAACCCCCCACTCTCCTACCAGATCACAGCCCAACACAACCCACAGACTCACTCTCCTACCAGATCACAATCCAACCGACCCACTCTCCTACCAGATCACAGCGCAACATGGCCAACTGCCTCACTCTCCTACCAGATCACAGCGCAACACAGCCAACTGCCTCACTCTCCTACCAGATCACAGCGCAACACAGCCAACTGCCTCACTATCCTACCAGATCACAATCCAACTGCCCCACTCTCCTACCAGATCACAGCCCAAAATGGCCAACAGCCTCACTCTCCTACCAGATCACAGCCCAACCTCCCACTCTCCTACCAGATCACAGCCCAACATGGCCAACAGCCTGACTCTCCTACCAGATCACAGCCTAACCGCATCACTCTCCTACAAGATCACAGCCCAACATGGCCAACAGCCTCACTCTCCTACCAGATCACAGCCCAACAGATCAAACCACTCACTATCCTACCAGATAACAGCCCAACACTGCCAACTGCCTCGGTCTCCTAGCACATCCTACGTGCTGGGGGTAGGTGACTTTTCAGTTACCGGCTGCAAAAACTGTGGTATTCGGTACCAGCGCCAATAAATTGGTCAGGTGGTGGTGAAAGACGGAGACTTTTGTGGAGCACATCCAAGGCAACTTGAGTCTGGGTGGCAATGGGAGGGGGTTGGGGGGGAGGCGGTAACGGAAAGATCGCATTTCCAGTGAATAAGAAAATGCAGCGGTGAAAGGAAGGGCCCCACCGAAGCAATCACTCTCCCTTGGTCAGAGGGAGAGGTAAGCCAGGGAGAAAATAAAAGAAGATGGGTAGGTTGCAGGAAGGAGAAGTGAGGAGAGTTGAGTAACAGAATCGTGATTCCTAGCTCTGTGGTGACCAGTCGGCAAGTAGGAGTCACACATGGAGTAATGGAGGGGGAGCAGGTGAAACGCTAACCCTGCAATATTTTCTGAGATCAAACCAGGAGGAGGCTGGCAGGTGAGAGGAGTTAGAAGAGGTGTGAATGAAGTGGAGTCCAGACAGCAAGCCAATGAGCCAAAACACTTAACCTAGCAAATCATTACTCAGCAGAATTAGCCACCGCACTCTCCAAGCACATCACAGCCCCAAACACAGTCAATAACCGCACTCTCCTATCGGATCACAGTCCATTTGTTTGTGGGGGTTTTACGTCCTGGCAACATCTAAGCTCATATCAGAACCAAAACTAACCCTACTATCCTAGCAGATGACAGACTATAAAACAAACAACTACCACACTCTCCTATCAGATGTCAGTCATAGAACTCAGCCTAGAATTGTTAGCACTGATCTACTCTCATGGCACAGACAGGGACTTCTCTCCGTTAAGCTCTGCGTTCTGCTGCTCACCACCCACCCGTCTCTAGGGGCCATAAGCTGCTTGCCCCAAGCTGCTCCTTCATCATACTCTGTGTGAGCTGCTCATTTAGATGTTCTCTGTGAAATGCTGCTTTATTCCCCCGCGGACCTCAGTGTTCTCCAGATACCAAGCAGCTCATTGACGATACCTCATCTGACATATGGACATAAGACGATTTGTTTGCGTAATGAGACGTAGGTCAGGCGGTAGCGTGTCCACCTGTGAAGGTGTGAGTTATACTATCAATCCTGCTCGGTGGACCCATTTGCAGTTTGGGTTATTTTCTGTTCCAGCCAGTGGTCTACAACTGGTTCATCAAAGGCTATGGTATCTGCTGTCCTGTCTGTGGAAAAGTGCATATCAAAGATCCCTTGCTGCTTCTTGGAAAGAGTAGACTATGTGGTGGCAGCTGATTTCCTCCAAATAAATATGTCAGAATGACCATATATATGTTTAACGTCCAATACCTGATGATACAAAAATCAACGTGCTCTAGAGGCGTCGCTAAATAAAAGAAGCTTTACTGGGGTTTTTTCAAAGAAGTTTATCGTTTTATATCCTAGCTATATCTAAGGTCATATCAGGACGGGTACTGACTTGTGACAGTGCACACCCATGGTGACATTATAGGTTGGTTGGTTGGTTGTTGGAGTTTTACATCCTGGCAACATCTAACTTCATATCAGGATGGGGACCGACTTGTGACAGTGCACACTCATGGCAAATTCAGAGTGCTTCCCCACTGGGAAATCAGGCCGTGCTGACACCATCATCTGATATCCCACTCAGTCACATTATCTGACACTGAGCTAACCAGTCCTTGGCCATTCCTATTAATACAGAGGTCCGGGCTAGGAACCAACAAGTATCATTATTATAAGTCATTGGTTTGACTCGACCGGGAACCAGAATCTCCCGTACGCGAGGCCCACGCTCTACCGATTAGGCCACTGCGCCCGGTTAATCACTGCCTGGGAGGAAGGGAGGTCTCTGGATATCCAGGAGCCCATTGTCCATCCCTCATCTGACATATGGGCATGAGAAGATTTGTTTGTTTGTTTGTCATGTTATGTCCTAGCAACATCTAAGGTCATATCAGGACGGGTACCGACTTGTGACAGTGCACACTCATGGTGACTTTATAGTGCTGCCCCAATGGCAAACCAGGCTGCTGGCATCATGATCTGATTTCACACACACAGTCACATTATCCTGATAATAACCTGTGCTAACCGGTCGATAATCGATGTAAAATATTCTGACTTTTTAGGTCTGGTTCATAAATAAATAATAGTTTAAATAAATTCTAAAATATCTACTTTTCACGAAACTCATATTTGAAGCATTAAGAAAACTGTTTTAATCATATTTAAATCATCCAGTTATGTCTATACAGTCATTAAAATAATATTCCAATTATATAGGTACCACTATAAAACCTCTCTAATAATACGTAATTCATTCTATCATGTTGGTAAATACATATGCATAATTTTCAAACCAAGTTGTGAAACCATGGTAGATTATGTATATTAAGTGAAGTGATAATTAATATCAGATTGTTCTAAGGTTCTACATCAAATATAACCACTGGAGATAAGAACTCTGGAAAATTATTACTGTATTGGTATGTTTACATGTATTACTGAATTGAAGTCTGTTGGTATTATATATTGTATAAAGGGAGGTAAATGCTGAAACTAAGGACATCATATCCAGTTGCTGCAGATTGTGGTTTCTTCACCCAGACAAATAGTCTGTGAAGAATGCCACAGAATGCGTACAATAATTAAGTTAAGAAACTGAGTTATGTGTGCCTGTCATGGTATGATTTACACATGCCAGTATCTCAGGGAGTTTTAGCACACAGGTGAAAATGCATGGGGGCTGTGTGTGTGTATGTGAGTGTTTGCAGGACCTGCCAAATCCAGGTGTCAGGCTGGAGGTGGAGTGTGTGTGTGTGTGTGTGGTGAGCCATCCCTGCCCCACCTGGTGGCAGTGCTGAACTAAAGATAATGCAATATCTAATTCTCAAAGTAAGGTATGTAGAAACTCCTACTATTTTGGAGTTGTCCCCATCTAAGGGACTGATGACCACTGGTGTTATGTTATGTAAAGATAAATAGGGTTGATACTCCCATACAAGTGTGATTGGTTAACTTGATGGAAACATATGTAGCTGACGTGGGGTGGGTGGCTTGGCCCCCACCCCCTTACCCAGGGGGGAGGGGGCTGGTGGGAGTGGTGGGGGTCCAGCCCGTCCCACCCTTCCTCCCCACACCACTGACTGGAGGAGTTCAACCAATGAAATGCCATGTTACTGTCTCTGACTCAGGAGACTTCCAGCAACAGTGTACCTGTATTTTGAATGTGTTCCATCGGAATAAAAGAGCTGGGCAGGGGGTGTGGCAGGCAGATGACCTGGAGACAGCACAACAGGAGGAGCCAGCCACCCCTCCCTTTGCCACACTTAATTTCTGTTGGGTTACTATTTCTTGGAATCGATATAGTAAGCAGATATAATAAGCAAATATAGTAAGCAGATATAGTATGCAGATCATCGCTTGAGTGATATCATACATTAGTGCTTTCTGGCCGACACACAGAAGTTAGGGTTCTATTTCCTATAAAGATTCTAGCGTGTAAAATAACGCTAGTTAACACTATCAATTTAAAAAATATTAAGTTGAGGGCTTTAGTCAAAGACCCTATAACACTAAGATGGCTCACTCCCGATCTCTCCAATGGCCATCTTGTGGTGGGTTTGATCAGCCTGGCTGCTGGCTGGTGTTTCATATGTAAACACATAGCAAGAGGGTGAGTTGAAAATTAAAAAAGAGAGATTGCCTGTCATTTGGATTTGGCCGATGTTGCGCCTAATGCCTGGTCCCCACCTCCCTCTGCACACTCTCACACCACACCTCCCTCCCCTTCCTCGACCTCCTCCCTCCCCCCTTCCTCTCCGCCCTTACCCCCCACACACACTCTCCCTCTCCTCATCCACCTCACTCGGCGCTCTCATGCCATGCACTCCCTCTCCCCCTCCCCCTCCTCACCCACCTCAGTCTGCGCTCTCACACCACACCTCACGACCCCCTCCCTGATGTAAGCAGGTGGGGGGGAGGGGGAGGTGCCCACTGGTTGCGCGTTGCTACTCCCACCACAACCGCTACCCCCACATTGCCCCTCCACCTCTCCACCCCACCCACCCCCGCCACTATACACACATTCTGTGTGGTGGGGGTTGGCAGTGTGTGTGGTTGGGGTGTAGGTGTAGGGTGTGTGTGAGGGAGGTTTAGGTGGTTTGTGGTGGAGTCTTGCAGAGCGGCACCTCACAATCTTTACCATCCCTAATCCCCCACCACACACCTACACCCTCACCACAGCCCTAAACCTCCACCACAAAACACCTAAACCCCAACCACACACCTATACCCCACCACATCCCTAAACCCCCACGAAACCTACACTCCCACCACACCTACACCACCACCACACACCTACACCCTCACCACACACACCTACACCTCAACCATACACACCTACACCCCCATGACACACACACCACACACTTACACCCCCAGCACACACACCCATCACAGACCTACACCACGAACACGCACATACCTACACCTCCACCACATCCCTAAACCACCACCACACCCCCACCACATCCCTAAACCCCCACCACACACCTACCAAGCGACAGCAGGGTATCTTCTGACACTCCAATGCTATCAAAATGATCAAACCCACCACCTGGTGTGCTGGCTGTTTTCTTGATTACACAGTACAGGCTGAGTGAGCCGTCTTAGTGTTATAGGGTCTTTGCTGGAGTCTACTCACTTTTGATTATTAAAGTAATTTATGTTATAAATAGCTAGCCTTTGGAGATATGTTGAAGTGAAAACATGGACAATTAGAATGCTGGACATTTGCTTACCCGCTTCTGAGAATAACAGCGTATCTCAGGAGCATAAAAAAAAGGAAACAATATAAACTAAGTGCAACATTTTCTACTTTGGGTCAAATCTAGGTAAGTGTTTTACTCAGACTGTGTGGTGTAGAGGAGCCATCCCCTCCTTCCCCCTCCCCCCTCCACCTCCTTGTCCCCCTCTCATGCTCCCCTCCTCCAGTGACCACCCTGTGGTGTGGAGGAGCCATCACCTCTTCCACCCGCCCCTTCCTTGTCCTCCTCCATTGACCACCAGACGGGGCGGTGTGGAGGAGCCACTCCCTTCTCCCGAGTGCCATGAGTCTAAGTAGGTCTCAGGTGATGGGCATCCCTGGGTGTTCATCAACTGAACGCGCCCAACACGCGCAAAGTGGGGCCAGCACACACACCCCACACGGGCGTTCCCCTCTAGAGCCCAACTCAATCACCAGCTGGCGCCACCCATCTGCCCCCCCCCCCCAACACCACGTGACCTGACGTCATTCACGTGGCGCATTGTGTCGGGCAATACAATTGGCAAACTGAGGAGCCAATCAAAGGCATCGCCCAACAGGCCAAGTCCCGCTCTGAATTGAGGACGCTGCTGCCCCTAGTGGATGCAGATATGTACTAAGAGGAACTACTACACTGGTCCCTGGGAAGGTCTGATCAGTTGCAATGGCAGTGACAGCTACCTTGATACCCACAAACAAAGTTTGTTTTATTTAACGACGACTCTAGAGCGCATTGATTTTTTTATCATCAGCTATTGGACGACAAACATATGGGGCTGCAGAATGGCGTGACAAAAGGTACAAGAGGAGGTACTAGAGCCAACAATCAATGACAAGTTGTACCAAAATTCACCACTCACTGACAAACTAATGGCCCCATAACATAATTACAAGAAACTGTGTCAGACGAGCCTTAAATGATCCAGTCACTTATCATTTATATGTGCGTATATTCAAATTAAACTGCAGATGCTTCGTCATTCCATGATTCTTTGTGTACTGAGCATGCGGTGTGCGAATGCGACATAAAATGGAAAATATGTAAATAGAATACAAATGATTCCAAATGCCTGTCTGCAAATGCAATTTACATAGATGACAAACTAGATCGTTCTATGTAGCGATTGGTTCAAATGCATACATACAAAATCAGATGGACGAACTGAAAATGCGTGGATATTCGTATTTATGGGAGCACACAAATCGCATACCTCATACGCATTCGCATTCATGGATTCCAAGGTTAGTGCCAAGCACCAGGCTGGGTGGTGACAAGTATAGATTATGTCATTGCTTTGACATGGCTGGGGTTCGAACCCATGACCTGCCACACAGGAAGTGAATAGTGAACTCATTCTACCACCCCATCTGATAACCTTCCATAATTTATACTGGCATAATTGACTCTCAATGGAGTAGTGAGAAACATAGGGCAGTTGAAGAGAGCGTTACTGTCCCATGGCAGTTTCTTGTTGTAGTTTTACATCCTGGCAACATCTAAGGCTATATCAGTACAAGTACCGACTTGTGACAGTGCACACACATAGCAACTTTATATTGATGCCCCAGTGGCAGACCAGGCCACCAGCACCATGACCCGATATCCCACTCAGTCACATTATCCTGACACTGAGCTAACAAGTCCCTGCTCTATCCTATTAATGATGAGCGCCAAACTAGGAAGCGACAACTATCAATTTTAAAGCCATTGATTTGACTCGATCGGGAACCAAACTCTCGACCTTCCGCATGCGAAGCCCACGATCTACCGATTAGGCCACCGCGCCTGGTCTAGAGCCCTCAAGGACTACAGGTGATGAGTGATACATGATGATACATAATAGGAGGACACTTAGGCAAATTAAATGAGGGTGCTATAGCATAAGGAGTCTATTAGGTGTGAAGCGCCTCAAGTTGGCTGGGTGAGCGGAAGAGTGAAATCGCCTGCTCGAGTATTGGAGAAGTGCATATTTACATCCTGGTAACATCTAAGGTCATATCAGGACGGGAACCGACTTGTGACAGTGCACACTCATGGTGACGTCATAGTGCTGCTCCACTGGGAAATCAGGTCATCACCACCATGAGCTGATATCCCACGCAGTCACATTATCCTGACACTGAGCTAACCAGTCCTCGCCCTATCCTATTAATGCCGAGCGCCAAGCTAGGAAGCGACAAGTATAATTTGTTATGTCATTAGTTTGACTCGACCAGGATTCGAACCCACAAACCCCTGGGTTTGGATCCCCTGATCTCCCAAAACAGGAGATGGGCGCTCAACTCATTCGGCCATCCCGACTGGTCGCAATGCCTGTTCTTTTAAAATGGTTCTTTAAATATAACTGAAAGGACCAGACAAGATGACCCAATTGGTAAAATCACTGGCTGGCTTCCTGCACAAAAAGGGCGGGGATTTGAATCTCGACCAAGTGAAACCATCAACTTACCAAATTAATACTTGTCAAGACCAAGCCTGGCACTCGGCATTAATCGGATAGGCCAAGGACTGGTTGGTTCAGTATGAGGATAATGTGACTGTGTGGGTGGGATATTGGGTCAGGTTATTGGTAGTATGTGTTGTGCTCCCTGTGGGGCAGCACTATAGTCACCATGAATGTACACAAGTCCTTATATTACCTTAAATAGGACAGGACAGGAGTTCATGGCGTGATTCTATTCATAAAGGCACAACACAGTTTGAAACTGATTGTATATCTCAAGCTGAACAAAAGTGTCCGCAGAGAAAAGATTGTTTCTTTCATCTATCAGACTCTCTGACAGCAGCGACACATGCATGCCACCGCACATTCCGAGCACAAATTGGACGTATCGGTCATGGATGAATTCATAACAAATGCTGAGTTGCTGTCATCGACGCCACCGATGGGCAACCCAGAAGAAGATTACCTTAGATGTTGCTGGAATGCAAACCCCGACATACACACTCTACCTTAGGTTTGGATGTTGTTTACAAACACCGAATGTGATGTTTGAGTCTGGGTGTGAAGTTGTCTGTCTACACGGGGGTATGAGTGCACTAAGGTGGTGAGGTGGTGTACAGTTCTTTGGTGAAAACCAGAACATTTTTACAATTAATTAAATAAAGTAATAATCAGTTTGCCCGTAATTCCATTTCCATCACGCCCTACAATTATTAATATGGCAGGACAACTCCACCAAATTCTGTCTCAAAGCAACATGTCTGGTTTCCGTTTCGCAGAATCATTGCATAGGCATCACCTGATACACACCAAATGCTTTTGCCAAATCGGTAGAGCGCAGGCATCCATGCGGAAGGCCGGGAGTTCGAATTCCAGCCGAGTCAAACCATGACTTATGGAATTGACACGTACAGGAGTTGGATTCCTGGTCCTACAGAATCAATACTTGTCGGTACCTAGCCTGGCAACCCGCAATACTAGGATAGGGCAAGGGCTGGTTAGCTCAGTATCAGGATAATGTGAATGAGTGGGAAATCAGGTCATTGAGCCAGAAGCCTGGTCTCTCAGTGGGGCAGCACTATAAAGTCACCATGAGCATGGACTGTCACAAGTCGATACCCGTCCTGATATGGCCTTAGTTGTTACCAGGACATAAAACCCCAACCTTTCAATCAGCCCAGATTAACAACCCCATATGGTACCTGTACACCAGTGATTTGGCAGGCCATAAGCCTGGATCACCATGTTCACGGCACCTAGTCGTCTGAGGTTTGTCGGCCGTCCAAGTATTGATGAGGTTCAATCTTGTTTAACTTGGGTGATTGAACGAGAACCGGCACTGCCAGCGTGTGTTGGCACACGGTTCCTTTGTGACGAGGCCACAGCGTGTGTGCTGGGTGTTCGATTACTCGAGTCTACAAAAAGTTCACCAGACGCGGTGGCCGAATCCGTAGAGCGCAGGCTTCCCAAAGCTTGTTATATTTAACGACACCTCTTGAGCACATTGATTTTTTGTATCATCGGCTATTGGACGTCAAACATATGGTCATTGTGACATATTTCTTTGGAGGAAACCCTCTGCCGCCACACAGGCTACTCTTTCCGATAAGCAGCAAGGGGTCTTTTATATGCACTTTCCCACAGACAGGATACCACATACCACAGCCATTGATGAATCAGTTGTGGGCCACTGTTTCAAATGGAAAATAGCCCCACGAATGGGTCCACGAAGCAGGATCGATCTGATGACTGACACTTTTACAGGTGGAGACTCTACCGCCTGAGCTATACCCCGCCCGAGCGCAGGCTTCCCGTGTGTAAGGTCGTGATTCCGAATCCCAGCCGAGTCAAAGCAATGACTTATAAAATTGATACTGGTCGTTACCTAGCCTGGCGCTCTGCATTCTGCATTAATAGGATAGTGCAAGGACTGTAAACTGTGTGGCATATCTGGTCATGGTGTCGGAGGTCTGGTCTCCCCATGGGGCAGAACTATAAAGTCGCCATGAGTGCGCACTGTCATACACTGTCACGAGTCGGTACCCGTCCTGATATGACCTTAGCTGTTGCTCAGATATAAAACAACCAACAAAGACGAACGATAAAAACATATAGTTAGTCCAAGAAACTGAACAAATTAGTTTTGCGGCGCCCTTTTGCACTAACACACAACGCAATTTGTGTTTGCCGAAAACATGTTGGTTTAAAAACAACAAGAAAATTGCAAAAACTGAACTGCAAATGGAACACGGCTTGGTAGAATTAAACTACAGTGTAGGCTCAGTTTAGCCTAATGTTGAGCTTAAAGTTGAGCCTAAGGTAGAGCCTAAAGCTTAGCATAATGTTGAGCCTACTGTTGAGCCTAAAGTTGAGCCCAAAGTTGAGCCCAAAGTTGAGCCTAATATTGGGCCTAAAGTTGGGCCTAAAGTTGAGCATAATGTTGAGCATAATGTTGAGCATAAGTTCAGCCTAATGTTGCGCCTAAAGTTCAGCCTAGTGTTGAGCCTAATGTTGAGCCTAACGTTGAGCCTAATGTTGGACCAAAGGTTGAGCCTAATGATAAGCCTAACGTAACATGCATAGTCAAGTAGAGAAGACCAGACACTAAATGTTCTGCTTCGAAAATCAGCCTTCTTTTCTGGGAAAGGTAGACTCGCTTACACTGTTACAGATGATTTCTCCACTCAAAGAAAACAAATCATCTTGTGTACTGGTCAGATTTGGAACAGAAAATATGTGATTAATGGAAAATGAAGAAGGAGGAGGAGAAGGAGAAGGAGCCGGGGCAGGAGAAGGAGAAGGAGAAGGAGAAGGAGAAGGAGAAGGAGAAGGAGAAGCAGGATGAGTAAGAGAAGGAGATGTGGGATGAGTAGTAGAAGGAGAAGGAGAAGGAGAAAGAGACGGAGAAGAAGAAGGAGAAGCAGGATGAGTAGAAGGAGAAGGAGAAGGAGAAGCAGGATGAGTAGGAGAAGGAGAAGGAGAAGGAGAGGCGGGATGAGTAGTATAAGGAGAAGGAGAAGGAGAAGAAGGAGAAGCAGAATGAGTAGGAGAAGGAGAAGCAGGATGAGTAGGAGAAGGAGAAGGAGGAGAGGCAGGATGAGTAGGAGAAGGAGAAGGAGAAGGAGAAGCAGGATGAGTAGGAGAAGGAGAAGGAGGAGAGTAGGAGAAGGAGAAAGAGAAGGAGAAGGAGAAGAAGGAGAAGCAGGATGAGTAGAAGGAGAAGGAGAAGCAGGATGAGTAGGAGAAGGAGAAGGAGAGGCGGGATGAGTAGTATAAGGAGAAGGAGAAGGAGAAGGAGAAGAAGGAGAAGCAGAATGAGTAGGAGAAGGAGAAGCAGGATGAGTAGGAGAAGGAGAAGGAGGAGAGGCAGGATGAGTAGGAGAAGGAGAAGGAGAAGGAGAAGGAGAAGCAGGATGAGTAGGAGAAGAAGGTGGAGTAGGAGAAGAAGAAGCTGCCTAGTCCAATGAAAACATCAAATTTGAAAAACCAAAACAGTAAACAAGATTTGATTCTACATATCTAACTTAGATAGTGGTGCACTTATCAAACATTTGTCACCACATAGAATGGAACGCAGAGCCAATTTAATAGAACGTGTCACTGTAGAAACCTATGGTGTCAGATTTTGGTGTGTTTGCCAACATTAATTTTGTATGTTTGCACTTGAAATATCTCAAAAGTTAGCCATTTAAACTAAAAGTTATGTCAAACTATAGTAAGGTAGATTATAACGATCAACTTAATACAATTATCTCAGAAAATGACAGAAACTCAAAATCATCAGACTTTGCAACTTTAAGTAAGTCTTTCCTTTCAAACTCATCCGTTACCATGTTGACCATGGGGGGGGGGGGAGGGAAATTCCAAACAGGCACCAACAAACTAACTCTCGATCCTCTACTAGTTCTACAAGACAAGGATATTGGGCTCAGTAATCCGATCATCATGTCGGGGGCAGTGCAGCGAACATGGACACACTAGTGTACATTAGTCTTGTTAGCACTGTAGCAGGTGGTGTGGAGCCCTGTTGGCTGGCGTGTAAATTAACGTTGAATAATATGATCGTCTTCGAGTACCTGCATTATATATGTATATATATGTGACTGAGTATATATATATATATGTATGTATATATATATATGTCTGTATATACCGAGACTAATGGACGCTAATGGCCAAGTTCGCTGCACTTCCCCAGACACATAACGGTCGGATTACAGAGCCCAATAGCCTTGTCTTGTAGAACTAGTAAAGGATCGAGAGTTAGTTTGTATATATATTAGGCTGATCACTATAATCTAGCTGACTTTAGTTTGAAAGAACTTGTGCATGTTTTGTTTTGTTTTATATCCTGGCAACATTTTAGGTCATATCAGGACGGGTATCGACTTCTGACAGTGCACACTCATGGCAACTTTATAAGTGCTGCCCCACCGGGAGACCAGGTCGTCAGCACCATGACCCAATTTCTGACTCAGTCACATTGTGCTGATACTGAGCTAGCCAGTCCTTGCCCTATCCTAGTATAGTAGTAATGATGAGTGACTCGCTAAGTAACAACAAGTATCAATTCAGTACGTCATTGGCTTGGCTCGACTTGGATTCAAAATGCCTGACGTTCCACGTGGATAGCCTTTTCTATACTGATTCAGCCATGGTATCCGCTTTACCCAGTATTAGCCCGCAGCCTGCGTGAACTTGCTGCTCAAACACCCACCTACTGCACATTAACTTACAGCCTACAGCGCTTTGCTCTGGTTTCCCTGTTTTGTCCTGTTTTGGCTTGAATAATCTTTAATTAATTCCCAACAGCGCTCGCTTTCATTGTCATTGTCATTCTTCCGCTGAATCGAATAGCTTATCATGTTTTTGCTTTGCTATCTACCTGATGAATAGCTTGAGAGACTAGACCAACAAAAACTCATAGATCCCAACAATTTCATTAAGCCACTAAACGTGGCTGACGTAGATGTCCCATCGGTTTCTTGTGAACCATGTCAATAACTTGATACTTATACCTTGATACCAGATGTACGAAATGTTGAAGGCATAATTGCCTGTTGGTTTTTCGGTCTCTATTCTGCAATACTTGAAAGTCAGTTCGGAGTTTTAACTTGTGTGGTCATGTGACACCCTTGCCAATACCGGATGCTATGACGCACATGCCCAATACGTGTGCGAAGAGGACCTTCGACGTTTGTCTCTTGCGCAATGAAAACTGTGCTGGTGAGGTACAACAGGTGGAACAGCGAGAAGGCAGGCGGCCAATCAGAGGGCAGCAGGCGAGGGGACACACTGTTTTATGTCCTAGCAACATCTGAGGTCATATCAACAGAGGCACTGACTTCTGACTGTGCATTCATGGCGGCTTTATAGTGCTTCCCCAATGGGAGAGCAAGCTGCCAGTACCATGATCTGATATGCCACTCAGTCACATTATCCTGACACTGAGCCAAACAGTCCTTGCCCTATCCTAATAATGCCGAGCGCCTGGCTAGGAATTGACAAGTATAAATTTTTAAGTCATTGGTTTGACTGAACCTTGACTTGGCGCGACCCCGCTGATTTCGCAATGACTTTGTATGGACCCCAAAAGTTGCGTTATAATGGGGTATCACTGTAGTTTTCAGAACACATAGCCCTTGAATAGGCAGCCATCTGCGATCATGATATCAGTGAATAAGGAAAGTTGAATTAGTCGTGTTAGTGCCCCTTTACGTATAGGTGACTTGGGTGGTTTTAATTGGTCAGTTTGTCAGAAGCGCAAGGTCAGGCGGGGGTCACAGCCCTCGGTATCATCAGTAGAGGTTCCACTTCTGGCTCTACCACGTGCTACTTCCGGTCACACAGGATGTGCACATTCCCGGCATCTAATTTGGGACCGGACACGTTGAGAACGCTCTAGTGCGATGTGTGCTATGACTAAATGAGTAAAGTGGTGCACAGCTTTATGGGTTTACTGCGCAGGTCTGGTTTGATCGATCCCACAAACTGTATATATTAGTAGTATCGGGAAATTAGATTTGTTTGCTCACAGGGTCCGTACACATGTGAAGATATGGAATTCAAAGTTATTTCAAGGCTTTTCAAGGCTTTTCAAGGCTGTTTTTGATAGGAATTCAAGACTATTTTCATTTGGATTTCAGGGGGAAAATAAAAGAATGCTGACTGGCGATTTCGGACTAATTTTGATCCGTGGAGACCATTTAATGGCATTCAAGGCTTTTCAAGACTAATTACCCAAAAGGGG
Organism: Branchipolynoe longqiensis; assembly: GCA_030323885.1. Taxonomy (NCBI): domain Eukaryota; kingdom Metazoa; phylum Annelida; class Polychaeta; order Phyllodocida; family Polynoidae; genus Branchipolynoe; species Branchipolynoe longqiensis. Next base: position 32,192,243 of record CM059190.1, on the reverse strand, counting down.
TTAAATTCAAGGCTTTTCAAAGCTTTGAAATGGGGCAGTCACAGCTTCTACTTTCTATTGAATTGGCTTAACATCCCCCTCTATGAAGAAACAAATGCATAATAAGTGCAAAAGTATATGACAGTTATACTAGACTTACTTGTAAGTTTAAGTATTACTGAGATTCTTACAAATCTACAAATACGAAGATAAGGATCAGGGGAGAGGCCAAGCCCATGCAGGCCGGAAGTAGACTCAGTTTTTGAAGTTTGGAAGGGAGCAAAAAACCTAAAACCAGGATCAGGACCCCTATTCCCACAATAATAATTTCCTATAAATAGTCAACCCTTGATTATTCTTTATACTCGAGCTTGCTCGGGTTCTCTTCTACTCATTCATAGGTGTGGGAGGGTGGGCCCATGAACCTTACCTTCATATTTGTAGAATCGTAAGAATCTCAGTAATACTTCAACTTACAAGTAAGTCTAGTATAACTATCATATTCTTACTTCATCTTCCGAATACCTGGGGAGAGTCTTCGAAGCATGTTTTTTTGTGCACTGACCTTTTTTCTTTCGTGACTCCTCTTTTCCCCTCGTACTCTTCTTCCTCTTCTCCTTCCTCTCGTCTCTCTGTAGGATAATATCCATGGTGGGCGCAATCGATGTCAGTATGGCCACTAGGCAACGAGAGCACTCTCTCCTTCTTTCCTGCCCTCCGCAAACTTAATCTCTTCGTTTAAAATTTGCAAACGCACTGCCGGGACATCTGCAAGTCCCGTATAGTGCCTCAAGATCTCTCTAATGGTCTTGAAATGTTTCGGTGTCCCGTCAACTGGTGTACCATAGTAGTAATGTATCACACCTGCTATGCTCTCGCTGATAGTAATGCGAGGCGTGACCGGTCTCTTCCAACTTTCTTATAAGTTTCCTGTAGTTCTCCCAACAGGGTTCCCTCATGCAACCCCTCATCGAGCTTGAACTCTCTCCTCACCTTCGGTGTCCTGACCGAGGTTGTGGTTGTGCTCGCTGTACTTGATGTCGGCATTACGACCTGGTCCGCCGGCATAGGCTTCAGCGGCGGTGGCGCCCTGAAGCTGCTCAATGGCGATTGGCTTTCCCGCACTCACCACAACCAGTTTGGTTATTGGCGTAGCTGCCATAGTCGGCTTAATGAGAGATGAGGCTCTTAGTGCTGTCAATTGCTCCGATGTACTCATGGAGCTGAGGGAGTCGCTTTCCTCCTCATCCTCCCCATGGTCAATATCACCGTCATAGTCTGGCCACGTGTTGCTTGCGCTGCCATCATGACCTACATATTGTTCCCACTCTTCTCTCTGGCTCTCTTGCCACTGTTCCGACTGTGTATGTATAGTCTTCACTTCTTCTCTAAAATGTACCATTTCATCATACATTTTCTTGAATTCAGCCATATCTGGCATGGTCACATTAGCCGTATTGGCTGCCCCTGATGCTTGACCCACATATGGGGATTTAATGGCGCGTCTGTGGCTTTGTATCCGCTGCCATCTTTTCATGCGGTTTCGATTTTGGCAGTTTTGAGGGTTCTACTGTCTCACTGTCCGAATCGCTCACAGGGCATAGCACAATCGATGGCTGGTCCTTAACGGACATCATTTTCGCCATGACAGACAAGTAATGCGACCACACCCTCTAATAATAGCTGAAGCATATTACCGATCGGCCGAGAGCAACTTGCATGTACTCTCGCAGTCTTACTTTTGGGCGTCATTCTGAAACGACACAGTCCTTGACGGATTAGTACATAATCTCTAGCCAAATTTAACCCATAGTGATGTACTCGTGCCATGCACCAGTACTAACAATCTTAATAATCCAATTGAAGTCCTCTTGTATGACTTACCTACCCTCGTGTAGTAGCCTCCTCCAACTCGCTGTTGCTCCTCTGCTGTCGAGTTGCTAACTGAGGCTACTTCCGGCCTGCGCAGGCTTGGCCTCTCCCCAGGTACTTAACTTCCGGTATTCGGAAGATGAAGTAAGAATCTAAGTTAGATATGCAGAATCAAATCTAGATAAGTGCTTTAGTTTTACAAATTGGCTTTGATCGGATTATGCAGCATTAAATTCACTTACTGTTCCCTTCTACGCAGTAATAAATGCTTAATAAGTGCACCAGTGTCTAAGTTGATACCTGTCGCTTCCTAGCCAGGTGCTCGGCATTATTAGGATAGGGCAAGGACTGGTTGTCTCAGTGTCAGGATAATGTTCTGGTCTACATCTGTGCCAAACTTCATGGTTGTAGACCAATCTGCAGGGTAATCTCCCTCAGGGCATGTCAATGTCCTACTTTCCGAGGTAGCTTACTCCACTCCCTCCCTCCATCCATATATGAAGCTGCTATTAAGATATATATGCTGTTCTAATCTTGTTTGTGTGTTGAAGGGACCAGTTGGCTGAATCAGTAAGAGTGCTCTGTCTTTCTGTATGGGAGGTCCCAGTTTAAAAGGGTGCCCGGTTTAAAAAGGGGCTTTTCACAATGCGCATACACATGTATTTATGCCTGATTGAGATTGTACCCATGTTTAATAACTTGTTAATTGCTTGTTAACTTGCTAGTGCAGAGGATAAGATATACTATCAAGCATAACATATTCACTACAATGATTCCTGAAGGAATCCTTGCTTGAGTTCCTCGACAGACAGAAGCAAGTCAGAAATTCAGACAAGATTCCAGGCTTGCCATCGACTTTGATGCATGCGCATTGCGAAAAACACCGTTTTAAACAAGGTACCATTTCAAACTGTGACACCGGGACCGAGTCAAAGCAACAACTTACAAAATCTATACTTGTCACTACATACCCTGACGCTTGGCATTAAGAGGACAGAGCAAGAACTAATTTGCCCAGTATCACTATCAGGCTGTTGTGACTGAGTGGGATATTGAGTCATGGTGCCCACAGCCCAGTCTTTCAGCGGGACACTATGATAAAGTCGCGATGAGTGCACACTATCACAAGTTGGTACATATCCTGATATTACCTTAGCTGTTGCTATTGCCAGGACATAAAACCCCAACACACAAACATCTGAATACGGCAGGGATGAAGATCAACTGTTGGCAAATCATCTGCATCTGTTGGCAAATCATCATAGGAAAACCTTGGCCAGAACGTCTCCCTTCTTCCTTTATATATGACGCGACTACTATTACACTTCATGGCTCTTTCAATCATGTTTCTGTGTTGGGAGTCCGTGGCTGATGGTTGGTTGGTTGTTGGAGTTTTACGTCCTGGCAACATCTAAGGGTCATAGGACAGGTACCGACTTCTGACAGAGCACACTCACCAGCACCATGACCCGATATCCACTCTGTCACATTAACCTGACACTGAGCTAACCAGTCCTCGCCCTATCCTATTAAAGCCCAGCGCCTGGCTAGTAAGCAAAAAGGATCAAATTAGTAAGTCACTGGTTTGACTCGACGAGGAATCAAACTCCTGACCTTCGTTCCACACAGGAAGCCTGCGCTCAAATAATTCGCCCACCGCGTCCGGTGGGGGTGGCTGGAGATAGACTGATGGCAAACTCAGTTCCCTGTTCTCATCCAATGAGATCACAATAAATGAGTCAACTTCATATGGCACTCATGCCTTTCGGTACCGGACGGGATGGCCAAATGAGTTGAGCGTCCGTCTCCTGTTCTGGGAGATCGGGGCATCAGAACCCATGGGTTTGTGAGTTGGAACCCTGGTCGAGTCAAACCGATGACATACAAATTTATACTTTTTGCTTCCTAGCCAGACGCTTAGCATTATTAGGATAGGTCAAGGACTGGTTGGCTCAGTGTCAAGATAATGTGACTGAGTCGGGCATTGGCTCATGGTGCTGGTGGTCTGGTCTCCCAGTAGAGCAGCAATATAAAGTTGCCATGAGTTCACACTGCAACAAGTCAGTACCCGTCATGATATGACCTTAGATGTTGCTAGGATGTAAAACAACAAATAAATATGCCTTTCGGTGGAACGTGGGGAAAGCCGTCCGGTATGGAAGTAACGCTATGTGCAATAATACACAAGATGGCGGTGTAAAAAGGCGGACGGGCCAAATCACCACGGAGGCTGCAGTCAGGTCCTTTCAGAGGCGATGCCTTAAGTTAAGGACCGGGCGTGGTGTACTAATCGGTAGAGCGCGGGCCTCGCATGCGGAAGGTCGGGAGTTCAGTTCACGGTCCAGTCAAACCAACGACTTTATAATTGATACTTGTCGCTTCCTAGCCTGGCGCTCGGCATTATTAGGATAGGGCAAGGACTGGTTAGCTCAGTGTCAGGATGTGACTGAGTGGGATATCAGGTCATGGTGCTGGTGGCCTGGTCTCCCACTGGGGCAGCACTATAAAGTCGCCATAAGTGCATAAGTCGATACCTGTTCTGATATGACCAGAAATGTTGCCAGGATGTAAAACTCCAACAACCAACCAACTTAAGTTAATGAGATCCCCTGATAATTAATGTTGTTAGACGGTGACTCGAGTGGAAGCCACCGTCTTCATTCTGAGAATTCATGAATATTCATGAGGATGTAGGCGGGTTTCTTATATTCGTAGCTGACTGCGTCTTCAAATAAGGCTTTCACAGCGACTTGATGTATCAACTGCCATACTTGTCGCGGTCATAACAATTCGGAGCAATAGCACAATTATACTCATCAGGCGAAGGCAAACTCATTCTGTGTTGCTTAGTCCTTAATTAAAGTTGGCGGCCAATCTACGCCAGCTCTCTCCAAGTACTTCATGTGCGCGTTTGTGTAACAATGTGTGTGTAAGTGTTTAAGTGTGTATGTGTGTATGTGTGTTGGATGCATTGCTGTATTCAGACAGATGCCTTACTTAAATTTGCACAGTCCAACACCAAATTTGAAAACACCAAATTTTCAAAACCAAATCAGTGACCTAGATTTGATTCTACATACGTAACTTAGATACTGGTGCACTTATCAAACATTTGTCGCCTCATAAAATGGAATACAGAGCCAATTTTAATAGAACCTGTTACTGCAGAAGACTATGGTGTCAGAGTTTTGGCGTGTTTGCTATTAAGTTTGTATCATCGCACTTCAAACATTTAAAAAGTTAGTCATTTAAAATATAAGTTACTTCGAACTAAAGTAATGTAGATTATAATAACCAACTTAATATATTTATCTCATATAATGACAAAAACCCTAAACCATCGGACTATGCAAGTTTAAACAAACCCGAGATAAGCTGCTGAGACTGGAACTGTACTCCGATAAATGCTCTCCAAGCACACCTTTTCAGTTTGTGTAATTGAGGGAGAGTGCCACAATGGCTACCGAAAAATAGACGGGATCACAGTTCCGACTGCGCATGCGCTGAAAAACGGCGTTGGCAGCAAAGCAAATGCGAATGGCTATTGAGTTTGTCGATACCTGTAGGGAAAAATTTCGATTTTATTCAAAATGAATAGAAATACATAAGAATTTGGCATAAACATGTATGCACACATGCAATATAATGATCTGATGAATATAGCTAAGACAAAACTAGCCATAGTTAAACATTTTGAGCTAAGAAACATACAATTCCACACAAAACAATCAGTGATATCCACATCACCATTATTAATTCTTATTCTAAATATTAAAATGCCAAATGTGTCAACATACGCTTGCTTCAGAGAAATATATAACCAATATCTGATTAACCCTACTCATTTTCTAGTTCTACATATGTCATTAACCATAGGATATAAATAAAAACATTAATAAAATAAGTCAAACTGACTCTGGCTATGGCTCTAACACTAGTCTGAGTGCCCAGATTTGTCTACATCTAAATGCACATGGCATAAGATGTGCTGATTATATTGATGTAAATGCAATGCTGGATAAAAGATTAATATCTTAATTTATTATATATATTTTGTTACTTAGTCATCTGTTTCAAACAAGAGCTGAGATGAGCTGAAACTAGCACATTTCATAACTGCACCCAGTGTATTAGCATGTGCCATGTGCTTCTCGCGGGTTTGTTTTGCTCTGACGCATCCCACAATTCACCGTGCCGCTGGAATGGTGATGTAGTATATAGCAGACAGACTTGGTATTCTATTTTTCAAAAAAGAGGTGAGATGAGCTGAAACTAGCATATTTCATAGCTGCACCCATTGTATTAATTAGCATGTGCCATGTGCTTTTCACCAGTTTGTTTTGCTCTGACGCATCCCACAATGCACCGCGCCGCTGGAACGGTGATGGACGTCTATTGCAACCTGAACGTGTTCCTCGGTGTTCCCTGGTCTGTGGCGAACCATATTTGCTCATGTGGGGAACTAGAGAGTCAGTTTCTTGGGTTTGTTTACGTCTTAGCAACATCTATGGTCATATCAGGACGGGTACCGACTTTTGACAGTGAGCACTCATGGCGACTTTTATAGTCCTTCCCCACTGGGAGATCAGGTCACCAGTCCTCACCATGACCCGATATCCCACTCAGTCACATTATCCTGACACTGAGCTAACCAGTCATTGCCCTATCCTATTAATGCCAAGCACCAGCCTAGATAGCGACAAGTGTCAATTTGATAAGTTATTGGTTTGACTCGGCTGGGATTCGAACTCCCGACTTACCATATGGGAAGCCTGTGTCCCCAATAGCCAATGTTTACTTTTTGTGCTGGGGGATGGGGGGGGGGGGGGGTTTTAAGCAACCAAAAGGGAAGCCTGTGCTCCATTCCCCCCCCCCCCCCTCCTCTTCACACTTGTGGAAGCATTACGTTGATGCGAGGAAAGGAAGAGTCCCCCCCCCCCCTTCTCGGTGTCGGCCGCTGCGTCGCCTCACCCTGCCCTCCCGGCCCTGAGCGTTCAGCTTCTGCCACTGCTCACTTTCTCCCTTATAAGGCCGCCCGCCCGCCTCCTTCAGCCATTCGCCTCCAGTCTCCACCACGCCGCCCTTCTTCGGACACTCATTGCAGCTTATAGCCTACCCTCGATTTCTCTTAATTTGATATGTACTTCAGAGTGATACCTACCCTGTATATCTTTCCTATATGTTTTGATATTTGTTGCTGTATATTGCTTGTTCATATTATTGCCCGAGGCGTTTCAATAAACGCCTCAGTTTCCCAGCTCCGAGTTCTGTCTTCCTTTTCGCGCATCAGCTCTTTTTCTCCCAACCAGGAAGCTGGATAGACATTGGAGAGGACACACACAATTATATGAGTTCAGCGCTCCATCCATCTCCATACGTGTGCAAAGAAATAGTTCTTTTTTAAAATAACGAGCCCAATAGTACCTAGATCAGCCAGAAGAGGATCTGTAATGTATTGTATATGTTTTTGAAAAACAAAGAAATAAAGAAATGCTTCAAGAAAATTCTAGAATCATGCAATACCATGTGATGCTATTCACCAAATACATAATACTTTTATTGAACTGGAATTGTATGCGGTTACTATTACAACTAATAGCTCATATATATTATGTATAATACTTTTATTATCGAACAGGATTTGCATGTGGTTATTATTGCAACTGATAGATTCATTTGTGTACCAACAAATTATACTGAACGGCCGTAAGACCAGTGCTCTGGCACTGACAAAAGCGATTATTCACTGAATAAACTACATTTTAGTAAATAAGAAAATAACAAAGTTAATCAGTAAGTTAATCTACCGAATAGGCCACTGGGTCCGATATAGAGAAGAGAGTCAGAGCGAATATGAACAAGTTTTGGTTTCTTGTTAGCCTGGGCTGGCCTTAGAATCCATATTACAGCCTTAACATATGCAGTAGTTAATGGATAAAGAAACTTACGCAACTGCCAGCCATGCGTGTTATGGCGCACGTAGACCACAGGCCTTAATGCGTGATAAAACTGTCTCACCGCTGTGCCTTTCAGCATCGCTAATACCCCAGTCACACGAGGCCTGCGTTCGTCTATGATCGATTCGCGATGTCAAAACGTCCTCATTGCGCCCTCCTTAGGCCCTTCTTAAGTGCTGGTGCCGCGAGGACGCCAACCTCCCAGCGTCCATTTAGAAAATTTTGGACGCAAGGAGGTTGCTGCTGCTGCACGTGCAAGCTCCTTACGCCCTGTTCCGGCGACGCCATTCAAAATGGTTGGTGCCCTGGTGCCGCCCTGGCTCCGCCCTGGGTTGGTGCTAACACATGCGATGCTGCAGTAACCATCTGGTCGGCCCCGACATGGCGCCGACATGGCGCCGACATGGCGCCTACAACATATTTGAATCAGTGTATCGAATGGCAGGCTGGGTGGTTGGCGTCATTTTGGGCGTAGGGAGGTTGGCGGCGAACGCTGGCTCTCGTGTGACTGGGGTATTACTTAATTAAGCCCCTATCACACCTCGCCGGATTGAGCAATGGACAGAATTGTCTAGTCCGGTGGTGTTTGGGTGTGATAAGTATCAAAATGTATTAAAATGTGTCAAAATGTTGCGATATCAGGTCAAAGGATGCCAGATGAACTAACATTAAATGGACATGAAACGGACATGAACGGATAGCCAACAGACGAAACAAACCAGACAAGAACCGTAGATGTCAATCCGGCGGCATCCATTCCAAATTTTGTGCATGTTCAAAACTTGTAACGGAGCAGGCCGGATATCAACCGATATCAACGGATATGCAATTGACACAAACCGGACTTTGCCGGATATCAACAGACTTTGTTTGGTTTCTTTCCGTTTCCTCAATCCGGCGAGGTGTGACAGGAGCTTTACAGATCACAGGGCAGCAAAAGCACTTGTCAAGATGGCCGCTTATTACTGGTAGATAATTCCAATATACCTGGAACCGCTCAGAATGGCAGGGTTTTGTTTTCAGTTGAATTATTTCAAACTAAAATTTAATGTTAAAGTAATGTTGTAAATGTCTGAAATGTTATTATTGTAAGGGATACGTGTTTAAATCAGGCGCACATTGAAATGTTCAAAATAACTGGAGCCAGAAAGGAAGGATGCCTTTTTCTACATCGCTTTTAATAGACGGTTGGTTGTTGGAGTTTTACGTCCTGGCAACATCTAAGGTCATATCAGGATGGGAACCGTCTTGTGACAGGGCGCACTCATGGCAACTTTATAGTGTTGTCCCATTGACCGATATCGCACTCAGTCAGATTATCCTGATCCTGAGCTAACCAGTTCTTGTCCTATCCTATTAATGCCGAGCGTCAGGCTAGGAAGTGACAAGTATCAATTTTATAAGTCATTGGTTTGACTCGACCGGGAACCAAACTCCCGATCTCCCACACGCGAGACCCGCGCTGTACCAATTCGGCCACCACGGCCTGTTTGCTTTTAATAACATTTGTATTGGTGACCCCTTTTTTTTTAGTTATTTGTTTGGTGATGGGGTTTACGTCCTAGAAACATCTACGGTTATAATTAGGACGGGTGCTGATTTGTGACAATGCCCACAATATTAGACTTGTGGTCTGTGGAGGACTTCAGAATTTATGCATTCAATATTATGCAATACCACATAAGCCAATATACAATGACAGGAAAATAGAATGGAAATACCAAATGTGTAAGGACCAGATTGAGCTAAGAAATAGCACTCATTTGTTACATGGCATCACTCTCTTTTCAGGCCGTCCTTTCTGTTAGAAGGCCACTCAATAACACATTAATTTCCACATTAATGAGTGACAAATTGTTTGCTTTAGGTCAAATATTTTAAAAGATTTGGTGATCGTCCCCGCCCGTGCCTGAAAAATCACCCGCCCCTGATTTATTTTATTTTATTTTTGTAACTGTAAAAATGTGTCAGGCTAGAAGTAATTACACTTTTGTAACACTTGAAACTTCTAGAACTGTATGATATAATCAATTAACAAACAAGAATACAGTTTTCGTTGTTTGACTGAAAACATTGTGATGTGTACCTGAATGACATGTGATCCTCTGACGCAGGTTCGTGTTGACAAAATTGACATTTACTACATTTAGGTGGAGATAATTCTAAAAAGAGAAATATTTAGATTTTAGGCGGGCTATGACTAGGACTACTAAGTTATGGGCTATTTGAAGATGACTTAATATATAGGCTCCACCAGCCGATGACTGAGGAAGGAGGAGGCTGGGGAGTAGATGGAATCTTCCAGCCTTATTATACTCGTAGAATGGCTTATACAGCATACATAATTTTTGTTTCATTATATATATTTTTTCAGCGGTACAGTGAGTGGCAGTTACAGTGTGAAGTGGGTTGTGACACCACGATCGGAGCTGAGGTTGGGGGGGGGGGGGGGCTGGAGCAGTAGTGGACTAGGCCAGACTCCATCAATCCATGGACTGAGTGAGTGCTGGTGGAAAGGAGCGATATTCCAGATTATTATACTCGTATAATTCGTATACAGCATATATATATACATATATACAATATCATTGATAGCATCATCGTGATTCCAGTCACATACGCAATTAATTATATTCTAAAGACATGTAATGAAAATTCACTTATAATAGTATATGAAATTCAACCGGAAATAAAAATAGCCACTTGGGCTGGTTCGTTGGTTGTTGGAGTTTTAAGTCCTAGCAACATCTAAGGTCATATCAGCCAATTGGGCAATGAGTGCATCTCCGACTTTTAACCCGAGGTCGCAGTGTGAAGCGCCTGTCACACCTTACCGGACTGAGTTCCGGACACCACCGGACAAAGAATTGTCTAGTCCGGTGCTCTACGGTACACAAAATGTATCGAAATGTATCGAAATGGAGCGTAATTGGGTCAATTGCCGCCAGACAACCAGACAAGTACCGTACATATACCGTACATGTACCGGACGAGAACCGGACACGTACCGGATGGGTACCGGACATGTACCGGCAAAACAGACAAACCAGACACCAACGGATGGGTACTGGACGTGTATGGATGGGTACCGGATGGGTACCAGATGGGTACCGGACATGTACCGGACACGTCAGTCCGGCGGTGTCCGGTAGAAGTTTTGTGCATGTTCAAAACTTGTACCGGACCCCGGCGGACACCACCGGACACCGCTGGATGGGTACCGGACATGTACTGGACATCGCCGTACAGTACTGGACAGTGTCTGGTTCTCGTCCGGTTCCCCAGTCCGATAAGGTGTGACTGGGCCTTTAAATTCACCCGCTGAGTGGCGCTAGCAGTAATTTGTTACGTCTGTTCACTCCCACCTTTCTGTAGTGCTAAAATACGATGGGTTTGAATTGGGTGTGGGGTGTTCATCCATTGTAGTCGCCGGTGTTGCAGTTTCCGCAGCACACCAGTTTGCGAGGGACACATCCATTCAAATGCATTGTCAATGGCCGTGAGTGATCTTTATACAGAAAAAGTCAAATATCTCTCAACTTACACCACCCAGAAACAAACCGCTTGGCACACATACAGAAAACATATTCAACAAACAGATTATATTAAATTTATAACGTTAGGGTTCTTGATTTCTATTAATTTTGAATAAAACTAATGTTTTGCACTGCACGTACCATCAAACTCAAGGCATTGTCAATGGTCGTGAGCAATCTGCATACAGAAAATACAGCAAAAGTGAAATATCTCTAAAACCACACCACCTAGAAACAAATCGCTTGGTACACATATAGAAAACATCTTTACCAAAAACATTATATTAAATTTATAAGGTTAGTGACGATGCTGTTCGATTTTGACGCATGCGCAGAAGCGATGTGTCCCTCACAAACTGGTGTGCCGCGGAAACTGCAACACCGGGACAGACAATGACAATGATTGACAATGACAATGACAATGACACTGACCATGATTTTATTTTCACTTTGTCGACCCCTCACAGAGAGAGCCGTAAAGCACACACACACACACATACTCACACACACAAGACACAAACACCCATACACAAACACACACAGACAGACACATACAAACATACACAGACACACACAGAAACACTCACACAGATACTCACAAATACAGACACATACAAACTCACACCCACACACACACACACACACACACACACACACACACACACACAATCACACACACCAGCCACCTCTGACTTTCCAATCACACCTCCCCCCTCCCTCCTCCCCTTGCTCTTCACACATTGGCTAGCTCTCCTAACCAATCACTTCCAATCACTGGTCAGCCAATAACACCTCATGACACATCGCCCATCTTTCCTGCCATCTGTCACCCTTTCTTCATAGTCGACCAGACGGGATGGCTGAATGAGTTGAGCATCCGTCGCCCGTGTTGGGAGATCGTGGTATCGTGATATTGCATGGTTCTGGAATGTTCGTTAATTTGCTAATGGTGCAGTCACACTACGACGCTTCTCGCCGGCACGCCGCCAACGCGCAAAATAAGTTGTACGCGTCGAGACACGTCCAACTTTTCGGCGGTGTTGGGGAAGAGTTCAGCGTCCGTGCAGCGTGTTAGTAGCGCGCGCCAACGTGTGTCGACGCGTGCGGAAAAAAAAAAAAGTTTGGCTCAACGGCATCATATGACCTTAGATGTAGCTAGGGCATAAAACAACAAAGCAAACGTTTGGCGCAACGTGTGGGAACGACCCTCACGCGCACGCGGCGTCTGTCTAGCGTTCGCATAACGATTTTCCAGCGCTGTCGACATGCTTCTGACGTCGCCATAATATTGGCCCTCGCGCGTTGATGCGCGTTGTCGGTCTTCGCGCTTTTTTGACATGCTTAAAACATTGAGCTACCAATTACGCGCGCCGACGTTGACCGCCGACCGTCGACCTCCATGAAAGTGTACCGACGTGTACCGACGCACGCATAACGCGCCCGTAACGCTTGTGTGACTGCACCATTAAACTGCATAGTCCGATGAAGAATCAAATTTTGAAAACCCAAACAATTACCTAGATTTGACTCTACCCATCTAAATTAGATATGGATGCACTTATTAAGCATGTGTTGCCACATATAAGGGAGGGATTACTGAGGCAATTTAATAGAACCTCTTAATGCTGAAGCCTACGGTGTCAAGAGTTTTAGCAGGCATGACAAAATTAATGTTGCATGTTTGCAGTTGAAATATCGCAAAAGTTAGCCATTTAAAATGAAAGTGACTTCAAACTAAAGTAAGGTAGATTATAACGATCAATCTAATATCTTTATCTCAGAAAATTGCCAAAAACTCAAAACCATCGGACTATGCAACTTTGATGTTTTACAATTACAATTATGTTTCTAGCGTGATCAGCTAATTACCATTTTGATCACTTTATGACCAATCAACCTATGCGCAGCCAAACTGAGGCAGAAATAAGTTTCAGTCCTTCCCTCTCCTGCTTTCGCTTTCTCTATACCAGGTCACCAATGAAAAACAATTAAAAGAATGTGGGGCGGGGAATATTTGGTTTTCAAATGTTGGAATAAAAATAAATAAAGACAAGAATTATTATTATTACCAGCAAAGTTAAATGAGCCACGCAATGTAAAAGCACGCATCACGTGTCTCCATCCCTGTCTTCTTATATCACATAATAACATGTTTTGCTTCGCGCAATAAACAATTTCCATCAGCAACCAGCCCTCTGATGCCGCCCTTTTCATAAGTTAACCCATAAAAACATGTTATGCCTCATAGAATAAACGATTTCCACCACCAACCATTCCTCTGATACCTCCCCTTTTATATCCCATAATAGAATCCTATGCTTCATAGAATAAACAACTTCCACCACTGACCAGCCGTCTGATACCTCCCCTTTTATATCCCATAATAGAATCCTATGCTTAATAGAATAAACGATTTCCACCACCAACCAGCCGTCTGATACCTCCCCTTTTATATCCCATAATAGAATCCTATGCTTAATAGAATATTTATTTCCACCACCAACCAGCCGTCTGATACTTCCCCTTTTATATCCCATAATAGAATTCTATGCTTCATAGAATAAATGATTTCCACCACCAACCAGCCATCTGATACCTCCCCTTTTATATCCCATAATAGATTCCTATGCTTAATAGAATAAACGATTTCCACCACCAACCAGCCGTCTGATACCTCCCCTTTTATATCCCATAATAGATTCCTATGCTTAATAGAATAAACGATTTCCAGCACCAACCTGCCCTCTAATATTTCCTTCTTTATATCCCCTAATAGGATGTTATGGTTCATAGAATAAACACTTTTCACTAACTTGCCATCTGATGGCAGAGGCAAGAACTAATGTTGTGGGTACCAACTCATTTAGCCGCATACTCCGGGTAAAAGGTCCTATAGAAGATTCCCACCACCAACCTGTCCTCTGGTAGCAGTAGCAAGAACTAATTTGGGTAGTAGCTCACTGCGCATGCTCCCCAGAAAAGGTCAATACCCGCGATTTATGTTATTGTAGTGGTATCCACTGAGCTCTCAGGCAAGGAGACGTATAGACAGGGTCTAGGCTGGTGACATCAGGGAGCCTAGGTGGTGTAATGGTTAGCACACTGGCCTGGAATGCAAAAGATGTGGGTTCTATTCCCAATGTTTCCCATTTTCATCACACCTACGACACTGGTTGCAGTGACCATGATCCTGTACAAGCTACGCGCTGTATGTTTGTTGAACCTACCCTGTGTATGTATATATATATGTAAGTGCATTGCCCGTATGTATGTAATTGTAAGCATTAAATGAGCATTAAAAGTCTTACAATTCCAGGGAGACGAGTGTAGTGGTCTGCATTGACTTCTCAGGCAAGGATACGCATAAAAAGGTAGGCATGGGTAGGGTGGTGGCATCAGTGATCCCAGGTGGTGTAATGGTTAGCCCAGAATGCAAGAGATTTGGGTTCAATTCCCTCTCTAGGCACAATATTTCCCATTTTCATGACCCCCCACGACATTATCAAGGACTATGGAGGTGAAGGGCGTAAAGCAAATTCTACTCCAGCTGCCATTAAGCCTCCAGCAGTGATTCAGGTGAATTTTCATTTCGGAACTGTGTTATTGTCATTGGCTCTTGTTTTACAATTAAATAATTTTGATGCAGTGTCAAAGTTAACAGCTTTCGCTTTCATCTCGTGGTGTTCTCTCTGGCGGAGTGGTTCGAGTGTCTGACTTTTTTCTAGGTCAGACTCCTAATCTGAAGGTCGGTGATTCGATTCCCCGTGCCCCCATCTCTGCCAATTTGGATTTCCACCGCTGTGTATAACTTACAGCGTCATCAAAGGCCAGTTGCTCTCATACCATGTCTATGTGGTGTGGGAGGTTAAAAATCCCTTGGGTTGGTAAAAGTGTAGGCTCGGGCTTTCTATCGAAAAACTGTCTAATGATGAAAACAAGCCTATTCAGGCTTATCCATGATAGGCAGTATAAATCTTCAACAACAACAAATAAATAAATGAAAAGAAACGGTGATACAGGGTGGACGTGGGGCAGGCTCACTGAGAAGTGCCGATGGTTAGCGGACGGCTGGCTTATACACAGCAGCGCCAAGGTGTGAAAGTCAGCCATCACATCTTGGGTGGATAGGGAGGAAGCCACCTATCCAGTCGATCAGGGCAGCCCTAGGCAGGTAAGTCATTCCCCTTAATTCAAACGCAATGCTAACATTGAGACCAGTTCACTCTCAAATTCGATCTTAAAACAAAATGGGCTGGGGTGCCTGAGTGGGCATGGCACCCGCTTCCCACATGGGAAGTCGTGGGATCAATACCAGGCCGAGTCAAAAGAAGGACTTCTAAAAATTGCATAATCCGATGGTTTTGAGTTTCTTTCTTTTTTCTGAGATAAATAAATATAATTGATTGTTATAATCTACCTTACTTTAGTTTGAAGTAACTTTTGAGATAATAATTGAATTGCAAACATGTCAAATTAGTTTTGGCAAGGAAGCCAAGGACACCATAGACTTCTGCACCAACATGTTTTAATAAAAAATATTAAAAAAATTGGTCGGGGTGATGGTTTATTTACCCTGTCCATAACGAGTAATGCTTAATAAGTGCATCAGTATCTCAGTTAGATAATACAATTCAAATTAGATAATTGTTTCGGGTTTGAAAATTTGATGCTTCATCAGATTATGCAGCTTAAGACAAAATGATTCCTGTGGCTACCTTGACTGCTGATTTAAGCATTCGTAAAATAGAGCACGACTGGTTGCCTCAGTATCAGGATAATTACACTGAGTGATAACTTATCTCATGCAGATATGCCATTACTCAGTTCAATCTTTGTAATACTGAAAAATTGAATTAAAAAATAACTTTGGACTACTTTCGATGATACCATAATATGATACCAGTGGCAGAGGATTCCAATGAGGCAGCACTATAAAGTCATCACTGTCACAAGTCTACGGTATCTGTCCTGGTAATATATATAGCATTCAGATATTGCTGTGACGTAAAGTCCGCACCGGACGCGGTGTCCGAATCGGTCAGAGCACTGGCCTCCTGTGCGGAAGGTCAAGGGTTCGAAACCCACCCGAGTAAAATGAATGAGTCACAAAATTGATACTTATCACTATCTAGCCTGGCATTCTGCATTACTAGGATAGGGTAAGGACTAGTTAGCCCAGTATCAGGACAATATGACTGAGTGAGATATTGAGTCATGGTGCCATTAGCCTGGTCTTCCCAGTGGGACAACACTATAAAATCGCCATGAGTGTGCACTGTCACAAGTCGGTGCCAGTCCTGATATGACCTCAGATGCTCATTGGACATAAAAACCCCACCAAGCAAGACATATAACCCCATTAAACCAAATCAAACTACCCCAGAAATATGATATTGCATATTGCAATGTTTGCTCAAGCACTCACTCAATTTAGAAACATTTTTAATTTGAAATGACCACCATATTTGACAATCCTATTTTAACTTCTTCTCCTTGCAGGTTAAATTGATGCATTGGCCAATAGAGGGCTGAGGCGGCGAGCCTTTGGCGTGTGTTAATCTCACTCCGTCACTGGTGCGTGTCAGCTTCAGAGCAGGATGCACTGGCCACGCCTGGCTGAAGCTTCTTCAAAGTGGCAAGTAACAATGATAGAGCGCACAGACTTCGACGTATGGAACAGACCAGATAAGGACCTCGTTTCAGGACACGAAGGGGGAGCGAGACCATGACATATATTACTGACCAGATACGGAGCTCGTTTCAGGACATGCAGGGGGAGAGAGACCATGATGTATGTTACTGACCAGATATGGACGTCATTTCAGGACACGCAGGGGGAGAGAGACCATGACATATGTTACAGGCCAGATAAGGACCTCGTTTCAGGACACGCAGGGGGAGAGACCATGATGTAGGTTACAGACCAGATATGGATGTCATTTCAGGACACGCAGGGGGAGAGAGACCATGACATATGTGACAGACCAGATAAGGACCTCGTTTCAGGACACGCAGGGGGAGAGACCATGAGGTATGTTACAGACCAGATATGGATGTCATTTCAGGACATGCAGGGTAGAGACCATGATGTATGTTACAGACCAGATACGGACCTCATTTCAGGACACGCAGGGGGAGAGACCATGATGTACGTTACAGACCAGATACAGACCTCATTTCAGGACACACAGGGGGAGAGACCATGATGTATGTTACAGATCAGATACGGACGTCATTTCAGGACATGCAGGGGGAGAGACCATGATGTATGTTACAGACCAGATATGGACGTCATTTCAGGACACGCAGGGGGAGAGGAAGACTATGACATACGTTAGAGACCAGATATGGACCTCGTTTCAGGCCATATAGGGGGAGAAAGACCACGACGTATGTCACAGACCAGATTTGTCACAGGTTTTGATTGATTGATTGATTTGCACAGGTTGGTGTGGGTATGTTGATTGCACCACTGGAGGCTTAGTCTAATGGTTTGGAAGTTAACCCCGGAATGCCAGACTGGTGGGCTTAAAGAGTCCACTCTAGTCACAATGTTTCCCATAAATTGCAAAAACACCCCCATGACAATAATAAAGGTTACTCAGAACTAACTTAGGGTTGCCAGGACGTGAAACTCCAACAAACTAACTAACTTAGGGTAGGTCAGAATTGCCAAACGGATGTCTTTAACTTTAAAAAATAGGACAATAATCCAAAGCAACGATTATGTAACCTTAACTGGCGAGTTAGCTATATTTATATATATATATATATATATATATATATGTATATATATATATAGAGAGAGAGAGAGAGAGAGAGAGAACAAGATCAGGTGCAATTTCTATTACAGCTTTTTCAACAAGCTTTATTCAGATCCTTGATGGCACCTAAAATCCTGTAGTAGTATGTACATGAGCCCTACTACCACGCGGTAGCGGCAGAGACTACGCCGCACACCTACGCAGTTACACTGAACTGCACTAGGTGGTGGCAGGCTAGCCACAGGGCAGACCCTAACTGGGCTGCCCTCTACTGCGTGTGGCTAGCTCCTCCGCCCCCCCCCCCCCCCCCCCCCCCACCCCACCCCACCTATAGAGTCGATGTGGGATCTGGAGAGTCAGGGAGTGGGTCAGTTGACTGTGGACGCCGCGGAGAGCAGATTGGTTCAATAAACCAAGTTGAAGCGTACTGATATTGGATCTTGGTGTTCTTCCGTGTGTGCGTGACAGTGTGGGAGTCAGAGGGCCGTGGGCCATTACACTCCTCTAGAGATCTGGTCAGGTAAATTTGTCACGCAATCTTGCATGAGCATTCTTTATATCGCAACAAAACATTAATAATTCACAGACCTCACCTTTTACCGAGTTCCGAACTGCTCAGAAAGACCCATTGGCCACGTGTTCTGATCGTGTTTGAACGATTATATTACCTTCTTCGCTTCAGCTCAAAAGCGTTATAATTTACCGTGTAACTTTAAGGCAGGGAAGGGATGGGTAGCTTCACACAGGGTATAACTATTAGGTATATATAATAGGAAGTTATGGTGGCCAAAGGAGGATGGTTGGTTGGTTGTTGGAGTTTTATGACCTGGCAACATGTAAGGTCATATCAGGACGGGTACCGACTTGTGACAGTGTGCACTTATGGCGACTTTATAGGGGCTGCCCCACTTCACCATGACCTGATATCCCACTCAGTCACATTATCCTGACACTGAGCCAACCAGTCCTTGCCCTATCCTAATAATGGGAAGCACCTGGCTAGGAAGCGACAAGTATACATTTGTATGTCATTGGTTTGAGGGTGTCAGTGTGTCGGTAAGAGCACAGGCTTCCAATGCTCAGGATCGGGAGTTCGCAAAACCCAACCAAGTCAAACCAATGATGAACGACATTGATATTTGTCGCTACCTATCCTGGCGCTTGGCATTATTAGGATAGGGCAAAGACTGGTTGGGTCAGTGTCAGGATAATGTGACTAAGTGGTATATCCGTCATGGTATTAGTGGCCTGGTCGCCCAGTCGGCACTATGAAGTCGCCATTAGTGTGCACTGTCACAAGTTGGTACGTGTCCTGATATAGCCTTAGATGTTGCCAGGAGGTAAAACATAAACTAGCATGGGGTTATTAGGATAGGGCAAGGACTGGCTTGTTCGGTGTCAGGATAATGTGACTGAGTGGGATATCAGGTCACGGTACTGGTGGCCTAGTCTCCTAGTGGCGTAGCACTATAAAGTTGCCATGAGTGTGCACTGTCACAAGTTGGTACCTGTCCTGATATAACCTTAGATGTTGCTAGGATGTAAAACCTAAACAAACTCGATTGTAGTTCAAATAGCCGATGCTAAGTGCAACGCAGTTGAAAGGCTGGTTACTAAATACTATGTAAATACTCACATCAATCTGACTAATATTGATCTAGTTATATGACACTACTCTTAACCTATTGCTGTAGAACTTTGGGGTTACAGAATTTCATTGTGTTATATGCTGCAAATTGTGTATTCAACAGTTATTGTATACCTTAAGCTAAGATTCCTTATATGCGGTATGCGACATGCGAATGTCGTATATGCGGCGTAGATATATGCCAACCCCCAACATTTGTTGGGGTTTTTCCTCCAAATTTGTGAAGGAACAGTATTGTTTTCTATGGCAAACACAACAGTATTCGCATTTGCATGCCGCACCGAATGGTCCATGGGTCAATCCATTTGCCGCATTCGCATTCGCATTCAGACGTATGGAAGCACCACTATTCATTTAGATCCTTTTCAATTTTTATTCTCATTCGCATTCATATGCCGCATACCACATATAAGGAATCTTAGCTTTACTCTATATACATTTGTGTGAACAACCATGAATTGAAAAATGGCTTGAAGACCAGTGCTTCCGTGGGTTCGAACCCTGGTCGAGTCAAACCAATGACTTAAACATTGATACTTGTCGCTTCCTAGCCTGGCGCTCGGCATTATTAGGATAGGGCAAGGACTGGTTGACTCAGTGTCAGGATAATGTGACTGAGTCGGATATCAGGTCATGGTGCTGGCGGCCTGGTCTTCCAGTGGGACAGCACTATAAAGTCACCATGAGTGCGCACTGTCACAAGTCGGTACCCATCCTAATATGACCTTAGATGTTGCTAGGACGTAAAACAAAAACAAACCAACCAACCAACCAGTGCTTCCGCACTGACAAAAGACTTATTCAGCAGAATAAACATATAATTTACCAACAACAACAAAAAGACATAGTGAATATTCATGTAAGGAATACATAGTATAGTCAGGTGACTAGGTCTTGAATGACATGCGGGATATAGCATTTGCGTTAATGTAATGGTGCTGTCACACTACGACGTTTCTCACCAACATGCGTCGACGTGTTGCCTTTTCGGTCGAAACGTTGGCACACGTCAGGACGTGTTACCAGTGCGTCAGTACACGTCGGTACATGTTGACTGATAGCAATGTGTGAATCGACATGTCGGCGCCCGTCGGCGCCCGTCGGGTCGCACAAAACTTTCGACGTGCCCCGACGCCAACGGGTTGGAGGGCGTGTTACGGACGCGTTACCAACACGTCGATACCCGTTGCCAGCGCGCCGGCGGAACGCTGGAAGAACGTTGATCAACGTCGATTAACGTTGGCATTTTTTCCGCCAAACTGCTACCGTTCCGTCGGCGCGTCGTAACGTCCCATCGACGGGTAGTGGATGCCCTATTGGCATTGCTCCAGCATTTCTCGACGTGTTGGACATGTTGCCGGGGCGTCTGGACGTGCTGGTGGCGGGTCTGGACGTGTTTCCGGCGCGTCTTGACGTGTTGATGGCGTGTGTGTACGCATTGACGTGGTACTAACACGATACCAACATGCTACCAGCACGCCACCAGCATGCTACAAACACGCCAATAACACTCTAATAACACGCTAATAACACGCTAATAACATGCTACTAACATGCCAATGACACGCCAATAACAACACACCACCAATACGCTGCGCCCTGTCAAACTTTCTCCCAAAACGCCGAAAAGTTGGATGTCTATCGACGGGTTGCAAATATGTTGCGCGTTGCCGGCACGCCGGTGAGAAACGTCGTAGTGTGACAGCGCCATAAGACGAACACAACATGAAGTAATAACAACACCGACTTTGTTCATTCACAGACAGCTTAATATTGTGTCATCTCAAATTGCGGTTTGGTATTTTCTTCTCATGGCCGTCAGGTGAAACCATCTGAAGGATTTGCTTTTCAAATTATTTGTTCCAGGCATTTTAGTATCCTCAAGCCAGACATCACACGGGCAAGTGTTAACGTTACAATGAAAACAAACACCAATAAACTTTCTTACATAAAGGTTAACACGGACACAGTTAGCCAGCTGCTTTTAATTGGAGAATTAAGTGGCCATTTCATTTTCTTTTCTTTTCTTTAAAAGAAATACTAAGTTCATGTTACTTATTGCTTTATTAGTAGCAGTAGCATTGTTTTTGTTTGGTTTGTTTTTTGTTTTGTTTTTTGTTTTTTGTTTTTTTTGGGTGGGTGGGTGGTTGTGTTTGTTTTGTTGTGGGGTTGTGGGTTGTGGTGTTTGTTTGTTTTGTGTTTTGGGTGTTGGTGGGGTGGTTGTGTTTGGGTTGTGTGGTGGGTTGGTTGGTGTGGTGTGTTGTGGGGGTTTGTGGTGTGGGGTGTTGTTGTTGTTTGGGTGTTTTTGTTGTGTTACTGCCCACTGCTCACCTACTGCCTAAAAATAAATCACTACAGTATAAATGCACTACCAACAATCTACCCAATGGCGACCTTTCAGTTTGCATGACTCTCTTCTCAGATGGCGCAGCACGCCGGTCTCTGCATGCTTTGGTGTGTGGTGAGTGCATATGGTGGGGTGGGTGTGGTTGGGGTGTAGGTGTGTATGGTGGGTGTGTGGTGGGGGCATGTTTGTGTGGTGGATGTGTACACCTACACCCCCACCACACACCTACACCCCCAACACACACCTACACCCCCAACACACACCTACACCCCCAACACACACATACCTTCACCCCCACCACACACTACCACCCCCACCACCAACACACACACACCTACACCCTTCTATCCAACCATGATGGCCGACTGGGACCAGGAATGGGTGCTGCCACCAAGTGTATAGCGAGAGAAAAGGCTCATTCTTGAAGATTTATACTGCCTATCATGGATAAGTCTGAATAGACTTCTTTTCACCATTAGACAGTTTGTCGATAGAAAGCCCGAGTCTACACTTTTACCAACCCAAGGGATTTTTAAGCTCCCACACCACATAGACATGGTATGAGAGCAACTAGCCTTTGATTACGCTGTAAGTTATACACAGCGGTGGAAATCCAAATTGGCAGAGATGGGGGGGCATGGGGAATCGAACCACCGACCTTCAGATTAGGAGTCTGACCTAGAAAAAAGTCAGACACTCTAACCACTCCGCCACAGAGAACATCATGAAATGTCCCCATTCACATACATATTTCATCACATGCCCCACATGCCCGAACATCAGAATGTAACCCTTGAATCTTACCGTCAATGTGTACTTTGGTTATTCTCTCAAACTGGGCACCACTTATTTGGTTTCCACATTACGATGCTGATAATTAATTCTTTCTTTTATTGATGTCAAGTCCAATAATTATTGTTTCCTATGTGTATTACATATATTGGCAATGCTACATGTATTCAAAGGATATCAGTTGTATATTTTGCATGATTTTGTGCTAAAGTGAAAATCTGACAAAGTTCCAAAGCATCATCATTAATCAAAAAGTACCAACGTACATAATTTGGTCATTCCTGATAATATTCTCCTCCCCTTAGTTTATTTATGATTAAATTGACAAATGCTGTCAGAAAAGGTTCATCTGTTGATTTCAGGTGAACAGGTCACTTCTTCATGGGTCCTCACACTTCCTTCAGTCCACTGTATAAGCCCTTCATGTTGTTTCTGTCTGCAGCTCTCTGCAGCTCCTCTGCCATCATTTCCCACCAGTCTGACTTCAATGCATGGATGCATTTTTGTAGCAATCTGCAGGCATCTTTGTATGCTGCAGTGGTGGTGTGTTTGGTTGTTTTGGTGTGGTGTTGGTGTGTGGTTTTGGTTGGTTTGGGGTGGGTTTTGGGTGTGGTTTGTTGTGGTGGTGGGGTGTTGGGGTTTTGTTTGTGGTGTGGTTTTTGTTATGGTTTGCTCCCTTAGCCTTCGGTTCTGTCAAGAACCTGTACCACAAGGCAGTGGTTTACAACTCTGCATGGCAGGGGCGTCAAACTCCCTGAGGTGTTGCAATACCTGCAATACCTGCATACCATGCTAGGGTCTTACTGGGGCGTAAAACTACACCAACCACCCAGCCTCCCCCGGCCCTCTCAGAGGACTGTGGTTGGGCTCTTAGGCTGCCTTTGTCCTTCCCCCCCCCCCCCCCCCCCCCCCCCCCCCCCCCAATTTCTGTGACTCTACCCATCGGGAGCCAACTCCCGACCACATGGGACCGCTTTCAGCGGTGCCCATACAGTGCTGCAGATTTGCAGCCTTCAGCGCGTCAATGCGACTGAAAACTCCCCAAAAACAACAGAAAGGACTCTCAGCTACATTTTAAACTAGATCTGAGATCAGCAATATGGCGGATGGAAATACCTTCACATGCTGGCTTTAGGGCTGGTAGTCAGAGCTAAGTGACAATCATGGTGCGGTGGAACAAGGTTTACCGACAGTGGATATCACCCCGGGCCTTGTCAAGTCACGCCTTTAGGCAATACTAAGCCCCGCGGCCTTTAGTTGTTGCAGTTTTACGTCCAGGGAACATCTAAGGTCATATCAATATGGGTACCAACTTGTGACAGCGCACACTCATGGCAACTTGTTGTCGTTACGTCCTAGCAAGATCTAAGGTCATATCAGATCAGGACGGGTACCGACTTCTGACAGGGCACACTCATGGCAACTTGTTTTTATGTTCTTGTAACATCGAAGGTCATATCAGGATGGTTACCGACTTGTGACAGCGCGCACTCATGGCAACTTGTTGTTGTTACATCCTAGCAACATCTAAGGTCATATCAGATCAGGACGGGTACCGACTTCTGACAGGGCAGACTCATGGCAACTTGTTGTTTTTATGTTCTAGTAACATCTAAGGTCATATCAGGATGGTTACCGACTTGTGACAGTGCGCACTCCTAGAAGTTTGTTTTTACGTCCTTTTTTATTTATTTTGTATTGAAGATTTATACTGCCTATATTGGATAAGTCTGATTAGACTTGTTTTCACCATTAGACAGTTTGTCGATAGAAAGCCCGAGCCTACACTTTTACCGGCCCAAGGGATTTTTAACCTCCCAGACCACATAGACATGGTATGAGAGCAACCGGCCTTTGATGACGGTTTAAGTTATACACAGCGGTGGAAATCCAAATTGGCAGAGGTGGGGGCATGGGGAATTGAACCACCAACCTTCAGATTAGGAGTCTGACGTAGAAAAAAGTCAGACACTAACCACTCCGCCACAGAGAACACCAACAATCTAAGCAATATCTAAGGTCATATCAGGATGGGTATCGACATGGTGACTTTATAGTGCTGCCCTACTGGGAGACCAGGTCGCTACCACCTTGACCCGATACACTAGGCTAACCAGTCCTTGCCCTATCCCATTAATGCCGAGTGCCTGGCTAGTCAATCAATCAATAGTTCCGTCCTCTAGTCGAGGGTTGGATGCAATGGTTCTCCACTTGTCCCGATGGTGTGCTGTTCTGATAGACTGTGAATAATTCAAGCCTGTCCACTGTGAAATATTTGTAAACCATGATGTTCTTGGTCTCCCTCTCCCTCTGCTGCCATTGACCTTCCCTTTCAACAATGTACGGTATATTGAACTCTGACGAATGATGTGGCCAAAATAAATAAGTTCCTTTGTCTGTATAGTGGCAAACAAACTTTTCTTATTTTTAATTTTTCTGAGAACTTCTTTGTTGGTGATCTTCTTTGTCCATGATATTTTCATCATCCTTCGATAAGTCCATTAATTTGATAAGTCATCGGTTTGGTTTGGCTCGACCAGGAACCAAACTCCCGACCTTCCGCACTCGAGGCCAGCGCTCTACTAATTCAGTAACTGCACCTGGTTTATCTGATGGTACCTACCTGATATCATCCCGCAACATCCCATTACCACACTTAGTGCTTACTTGGGGCAATAGTAGTGTGGTAAATAAACTGTTTCGACTTCAAATAAAAAATGTGTATACTTCCTTGGTTCTTCTACTTTTTGAGTTCACTCACCTGGAAAAAAGGAACAAAACACACCTGGTTAGTAAATTACCAACAGTGACCTGAATGTGACCTGAACGTGACCTATCAATTAGTGTGTTCCTATCTATATATAATACCAAATGGTGGTTAAGTCTTAGGATTGTTCTGATCACTACTCCTCTGTTAATCGGCACTGCCAACATGCATCATCGTACTCCACTGATGCTTTGCCATGTATGGGTTGTTAAAAGCATGTTTGTGTGCCTACCGTACACATTTCATACTAATTTTGATGGTTTTGACTAACTCTGGTCATTTTGAACAGAGTGGCACCGATTTTGAGTCATGTAACCACAAGTGTTGTTAGATAGCGCCACCGACACTATATTGAAATGGGACCATGCACAGGTCTGGAATATAGCAGAGAACATAGATATATATACACACTCTCTGAATATAGTCAGAGCCCGTGAATGTATATGAGACTCAAAAGGTGCTAAGCAATATGGGACAATACTTTGTCCATAGTAACGATCAGCACACTATCTACTTATGCATTTGCTCAGGATAAACTGATTTGCTTTTTACATGGTGTTTCAAAATCCCAATAGAATACATATTGATTTGAAACAAATGTCCTTGTGTTTTCAGTGTAACCGTTTCTGTGCTGTTTTGGGTCAATCGTTGCCATGGACAAAAAACCGAAGAGCTAGCACCTTTTGAGACAGGCTCATATGTATATATAACGACAGTTCAACACAATATTAGTCCAGGGATTGATGTGGAGCCTAGCTTTAACACATGCACAGCAGGAGTTAAGCGAGTATCATATAGGAAAACACTGCTGAGGAAGCTATGTTGTGATAATTAAGAATTAGAGGAGGGGGGGGGGGCACAATGTGAACAATTGTAGAAATACATAGCTCACAATATCTGGAATCCTCCAAATACTTTGGAACTTTCAATTGTATCATAACGGACTATTGGAAAAACTAAAAACCATGGGCATAAAATCCAACACTATGGACTGGATAAAATGCTACCTCAGCAACAGGCAACAGAAAACAAAAATCAACAATACGCTATCAGACTACCAACCTGTCACGTGTGGTGTACCCCAAGGGTCAGTGTTAGGGCCACTACTCTTTATAATCTATATAAACGATCTAGAAAAATGGTTGCAAACTGAGTGACTCCGACTATATGTAGATGACACAGTCATATATGCAAATGGCACCACAGAAGAGGAGGTAATAACTAAACTAAATAAACTCCTACTAAAACTAGATGAGTGTTGTGAGTCCAACAAAATAACCATCAACACAAGCAAATCAAAAACAGTACTCTTCTCGCATAAACAAATGCCAGAAAGAAAACTACAATGTAAGTTAGGAAACCAAACATTAGAAAATGTAGACCATTACAAATACCTAGGCCTTGAGTTGGACAGCCAACTAAACTACAGCCTATGTATAAATAAAATTATCCAGAAAGTAAACCACAAACTGTGGCTATTTGCGAAGCTAAGAGACTACATGACACAAGAAATGTCAATAAAAATCTTCAAGGGCATGGTGCTCCCCTATTTTGACTATGGAGATGTAAACTACATGGGTGCGAGAAAAGAACTACTAAAAAAACTGCAAATACTGCAGAACAGAGCCCTAAAAATCTGTCTAAGAGTAGACAAGCTGCACCCCACCTATGACATACACAAAAGAACCAAAGTGAAATTACTAGAAAATAGGAGAATAATTCATTTGAAAACATTAGCATATAGCTATAGTCAAAACAATAAACTCCTAACAAAACCACAAAGGGCTACTAGAGCAAATAATGCGCCACTACTGAAGCAGACCAGAAGCCAAATAAAAGCTCATGAGAGAAGCATGCTGGAAATGGCTGCCAAGGTGTGGAATGCCCAAATGGTAAAGGAACGACAAATTCCTGACCTAAAAACTTACAAAAAATATCTGTGCAAATTAGGCTAGGAAACCCCCAATAAGCTGCACTGCAAAGGGGCATGTGATATGTCATGGCCCACCAGCGGGACACCCAATGGAAGGTAACCATGCCAAGAGTAGCCAGATAACACACCACACAGCTACGTACAAGCCTATGATATGTAAATAGGAGTAGGCTAGTCTAGTAATAAGAGTAGAACAAAATAAAATACATATATGCCAAGAAAATTCTAAAAAAACTAACATAGGCTACTAACCATACCAACCAATTATCAAATAACTTATCAGCAGCTACTGTGTGGTAAGATAACACCAACACTACAACTGGCCAGCATTGAAAACAAGCCTGGGTACCCAGGCTTATATGCTATGGACAGTATAAATACAGCCTCAATAACAAAAAACTATAAAAAAACATATAGACATAAACATATTTTATTCACAATGTCCATACACAGTACAAAAACATAAATTAACCTGTTGACAATAATAGAATTAGTAGGAACAGTGTAGCCATTAATGGTTGTCTTCCACTGCCCCTTATAAACAAATAATATGTAATGCAACATCGTGACCCCTGGAGCTGATATAGATATAACCTACAGACAGCTCTTTGGGGAAACAAACGCACATGGGAAAAGACACAATGAGATCAGAACATGTTCATTGACAGACAAATTCTGTTGCTTAAATTATCAATATTTTATCGTTATCACTCTATATGGCCCAGGTTAACAATCGCGACACAATATGTTGTAACAGATTATCTTTCTTCTGTTTAAAAAACCCCACAAAATCTGTGATCCCTGTACATGTTGGGGTCAGAGGTTCAAACAAAAATGGCCCAGGAAATCAGCACAATGATAGTAAAGACCTGAAGGTCACGCAAAGTAGATATGCCCTTCTAGAAGAGGGCTTCAGTGATAAACATAATTATGGAAATATGATGACGTAGGCAGTCTTGGAGCGAATTGATTAGATAAATATATCCCCGGTATTAAGCAAAACATTCAGGAAATGCAAGTCAAACATTGGGAAATTGCAACATATGTGAACTTTTATTTCTTTAAAAAAAAAAGAAAGAATTTAAATACAAAGTCTCACCACATTGAATTTGCAAATTACGTCTTGACTTATTTAAAAAGTACAACCTTCTGATACTAGGGGTATAATAATAGCCCTGCAAGAAGCCATGTGAGGTTTTTGTTTGTTGGGGTCTTACATCCTAGTAACCATCAACGGTCATATCAGGACAGGTACCCAGTTGAGGCTGCGCGCTCATTGTGACTTTATAGTGCTACTCTACTGTGATACCATTCCAATGGCACCATGACATGATTTCCAACTCAGTCACCATTTCCCGGCTCAGACGGCGAGCAAACCAGTCATTGCTCTATCCTATTAATGTCGATCGCCAGGCTAGGTAGCGATGTGTATCAATTTGATAAGTCATTGGGTTTGACTCGACTGGCGTTCAAACCACTGAATTCCCACACAGGAAGCAAGCCAACACTGTTACCTATTTTGCCAGCAGTTCAAGGCCACTTGAGGCCAGCGTCTGTTAAATTCTCACTGAGAGTGTGACATCACTGTGGAAAGCATTTATCAATCAGACCTTCCTGAACAAATGCTTCATATCACACACCCTTCTCGATGAATCTCAGCAAATGTTTGTTACGCAAGATTAATACATAAAACCAAAGACCCTATAATACTAAGACGGCTCACTCAGCCTGTACTGTGTAATCAAAATGATCAAACCCACCACTTGGTGCGCTGGCTGTTTTCGTGGTTAAACAGTTGCTATATTATATGTATAAATGTATATATGAATGTGAAAGATGCGTGATGATGGTGATTATGATGATGATGATGCTGATGATGATGTGTATTTGTTCATAGCAATTTCATATTGATGTGTATTCATACTTACCTATCTCATGTATAATATAATTGTATGTGTTTACATGTGAAACACCAACCAGCAGCCGGGCTGATCAAACCCACCACAAGGTGGCACTGCAAAATTTATATTACCATGGGAGAGATAGGGAGTGAGCCGTCTTAGTATTATACGGTCTTTGATAAAACTCCATCAATCGATTCACAAAGGAAAGATTGGTGTTTGTCAAATGTGATTCAAGCTGCAGATCCGTCTCAAAACAGCTGCGGGAATTCCCCAACCCCCCACAAAATGATGGCTGGCATGATTAATGACTTTATTAACGCTTCCATTTGGTGCCCTGCCAAAGTAGTCTAGACAAGGGGGAGAGTTTGGAGAGCTGTCGTCTCAAACAAACAATTAAGGCCCTGTTTATAACGACCCTTTATGTGAACAATTATGGCTAGATTGGTTGGTTGTTGGAGTTTTACGTCCTGGCAACATCTAAGGTCATATCATGACGGGTACCGATTTGTGAAAGTATGCACTCATGGTGCCTTTATAGTGCTGCCCCACCGGGAAATCAGGCCATCGGCATCATGACCCAATATCCCACTCAGTCACATTATCCTGACACTGAGCTAACCAGTCCTTGCCCTATCCTATTAATGCAGAGCATCCGGCTAGGAAGTGACAAGTATCATTTCTATAAGTCATTGGTTTGACTCGACCGGGAACCAAACTCCCAATCTCCTGCACGCGAGGGCTGCGTTCTATCGATTAGGCCACCGTGCTCGGTATTTAGGCTAGATGGTGTGGACACTACCCATGCTGACATTGTACATCCAACGGGATAGCCGAGTCGATAAATAAGAGTGCTGCCTTCCTGTGCAGCAGGTTCTGGGTTCGAGGCCCGGCCAAGTCAAACCAATTACTTTGAAAAATGCAACTTGTTAATATCTAGTATAGCATTCAGCATTACTAAGAAATGCAAGAACTGGTTGGCTCAGTGTCAGGATAATGTGACTGAGTGGGATATCAGATAATGGTGCTGGCAGCCTGATATCCCAGTGATCTCCCAGTGGGGGAGTACTATAAAGTTTCCATGAGTCTACACTGTCACAAGTCAGTACCCGTCCTGATATGACCTTAGATGTTGATAGGATGTAAAACAACAACAAACAAGCATTAGATATGTAGGATCAAATCTGGGTAAGCGGTTTTGTTCTGAAAATTTGATGCATGATAAGCAGTAACAGGTGCAACTAAATTACCTAATGTTTAGTTTAATATTAATAATAAGTGAATGCGGTATCAACATTAGATATGTAGGATCAAATCCAGGTAAGCAGCTTTGTTCTGAAAATTTGATGCTTTTCATCGGTTTACGAGGCTTTGATTATATATGTTTGTAACATAAGGGGCCGGCCAACGTTTTCAACATTTTAACGGTTGTACAAAGTGTAAGACAGGGGGGGAGCAGGGATGACAGTAAAGTTAAACTTTAATCGTTTAATAAAAATGTTGATATTTTGCGGCGACTTTTTGGTTTTTGTACATTAAGCCACCACATCCAGTCATTGTACATTAGTTGATTAAGCTGGGGGATTTTTCAATCACGGACAATTGGTTTTCTTAATTACACTGTTCCTTGCCATTTACTAGCAATGCCAAATGCCAGGCTAGATAAAGTATAAATTGTTAACTTATTGGTTTTGACTCGACCAGGCTTGAATCCCATTGTAAAATATTCTGATATTTAGCATAGGGGGAATGCAAATTTATATTACTGATCAGTGTACGTGTTAAGGCGCATGTATGTATATATATATATGGATTGGTTGGTGGTGCCTGAGTGGGATGTAAATAGACATAGTGGTGCTGGCAGGTCTGGGTGTGATTTCACTCAGGGCCTACCTGCTATGCTGGGATAATGATCACCACACTCAAAGGTCAAGGGTTGGTGGTGGCCATGGGGCCATACAGCTTGTGGTGGTGGGCAGACCACTGGTAGACATGGGGACCAGGAATGCTGGATCCCTATTGCTAGGGCCAAGAATGATTGTTTCCCATTGGGGGAAAGGGGTGCGGTGGCACTCTACAATGAATCCATGTAACCATAGAAATAATAAACCAGAGGGCTGGACTCTCTCTTCTTCATTACACTTTATACTCTTTCTTTCTCTTTGTCTGTATTGATTTCACCATAGCCTGCCTACACAGCCACAGATTCGAGCATTGGACTTTACACCATGACCTACCAAAACTGGAGACGAGCACTCAACTCTTTTGGCACCCCATCTGGCCACCTAGACTGTGAAGTAACGCTTGTTTTATTTAACAAAGCCTCTAGAGCATATTAATGTTCAGATCATTAGCTATTGGACATCAAACATATGGTCATTTTGACATATTTCTTTGGAGGAAACCAGCTGCCACGATAACTTACTTCTGATAAGCAGCAAGTCTTATATATGCAGTTTCGCACAGACAGAACAGCACCTACCACATCCTTTGATGAACCAGTTGTGGACCACTGGTTGGAATGGAAAATAGCCCAAACTGCAAATGGGTCCACTGAGCAGGGTCTATAGGATGACCAACACCTTCACCAACACGTTACCGCCTGAGCTACGTCCCACTCCCCCCCCCCCCATCTATAGTCAAATGTTGATGTGTACTACTTTGCGGGGGGAGCGGAGGGTCTGGAAAAGTAGTACTCTTTCTACTACGTTGAAAATCTTTACAACTTTGGACGGCCCCTTCGACAAGTGTTAACCACCTTGCTCCATTATCTGATGCTTTGAAGCCTTTGAAGCTTCTGATGACATTGAGGTAGCCCCCCCCCCCCCACCCCCTTCACTACACCAACTGTGGACCCAGGGACCACATGGACCAGAGGTCCGCCTTTCAAGGTTAATGTGTTTACAAAAATGCAAAGAGCCAGGTATCAAGAAGCACTCTCCAGATTAGGGGAGTGATGGTATGAAAATAGTCCACAGTGAAGATGGCCTGTTTGTTTGTTTGTTTGTTTGGTGTTGTTTTACGTCCTAGCAACATCTAAGGTCATATCAGGATGGCTACCGACTTGTGACAGTGCGCACTTATGGTGACTTTATAATGCTGTCCCACTGGGTAACCAGGCTGCCGGCACTCTGACCTGGTATCCCACTCAGTCACATTATCCTATCACTGAGCACACCAGTCCTTGCCCTGTCCTAATAATGCTGAGCGCCTGGCTAGGAAGCGACAAGTATCAATTTTTAAGTCATCGGTTTGACTCGACCAGGGTTCGAACCCACGACCCCACGATCTACCAGCAGAAGATGGCCTGCATCCCAAGGTATGCTCTCAGATAAGGCTGAAGAAGATGGGGTGGGGAGAATTTTTAAAAAGGCGGTTCAGGTTTGATTTGAGTTTTAATTAAAGTTGCATGATCCGATGTTTTTGAGTTGCTGTCACTTTTTAAAAATAGATATATAGTATGGTGATTGTTATAAGTTACCACACTTTAGTTTGAAGTAACTTTTATTTCAAATGGTTAACCATTGAGATATTTTAAATGCAAACATGCCAAATTAATTTTGGCAAGATGCCAAAATTAGGACACCATAGGCTTATGCAGTAAGAGGTCCTATTCAATTGACTTAGTTTGTACTTCTATGTGGCAACAAATGCTCAATATGTACACTAGTATCTAAATTAGAGATGTAGAATTAAATTGAGATGACTGTCTTAGTTAAGAAAATTTGATGCTTTCATCGGACCTAAGAAATTTGAAGCTGCATAGTCCGATAAAGGATCAAATTTTCAAAACAAAAACACTTACCTAGATTATATTCTACAGATCTAACTTAGATACTGATACACTTATTAAGCATTTCTTGAAACATAGAAGGGCACACAAAGTAAATTTAATAGACCGTATTAATCCTGAAGCCAATGAGAGTAGAGTTTGGGCGCACTTGCCAAATTTAATTCTGTATGTTTCCACTTCAAATATCTTCAAAGATAGCCATTAAAAAGAAAGATTACTTCAAACAAAAGTAAGGTCATTTATAACAATCAATTTAATATATTTATCTCATAAAAATGACAGAAACTCATAACCATCATGTAAAATATTCCGACTTTTTAGGTCTGGTACATAAATAAATAATAGTTTAAATAAATCTAAAATATCTACTTTTCACGAAACTCATATGTGAAGCATTAAGAAAACTGTTTTAATCATATTTAAATCATCCAGTTATTTCCATAAAGTCATTATAATAATATTCCCAGTATATAAGTAGCCCTATAAAACCGCTCTAATAATACCTGATTCATTCTATTATGTTGTTAAATATATATCTATGATGTCTTTGAATTCACACAGCAGATGCAGGGAACGGATTGGGAAAATGTAATGGACTCGAGGGACCCAAATCAGAAATGTCAAAATGTTTTAGGTAGGATTCAAGAATTAATGGATAAAATGTGTCCAATTAAGATAATCAAGATGAGAGACAACCAGCAGCCATGGATAGGTGAGGAAATAATAGATAGCATCAAATTGAAGAGGAAATTTGGAGAGAAGGCTAGAATCACAAATAAGCTAGATGACATCAACAACTACAAAACTGCGAAAAGAAAAATCCTAAGGCTAGTCAGGCAGGCAAAGAACACTTGCATTGAAGAACAAGATAATAAATTGGGTAATGACTCCAAGAAGTTCTGGAAAAATGTAGAGATGGCATTACCAGGAGATAAGGAGAACAGCAAAATAGTGCTAACAGATGGAGAAGGGAACACCATATCAAATGAGAGAGCACCAGATAGATAAATAAACACTTCACAGAGATAGGAGCAAAGTTAGCAGAACAATTCAGAGGAAGCTGGGAATACACAGGTGATGCAGTTGAAAATAGTACAGAGACAGCAAGAGTAAGAGAGAATGAAGTGATTAGACTAGCTAAGAGATTAGATCTAGGAAAGTCATCAGGAATACAGAACATACAACCCAGAATAATTAAAGATGCTATGCTAGCCATACCAAATGTTATATGTGACTTAATCAATAATTCATTTGAGATGGTCTTTTTCCCATGGCCTGGAAGCAGGCTACAATGGTACCAATGCACAAGGGTGGAGACAAAGGGGACATGGGCAACTACTGCCCCATATCACTCCTACCTCTGCCAGGCAAGCTGATAGAGAAATTAATGTACAAGCACATCATGAAACATCTAGATAGTGAGAAAATACTAAATGACAAACAGGGAGGGTTCAGAAAGGGATTAACCACAACAAAAACTATATCCAATCTAACAAATGACATACTGAGAGGTATGAATGAAGGTGAACAGACAACTGTCACATTCTTAGATTTTAGCAAGGCATTCGATACAGTGAATCATGACATACTGATAACAAAGCTAGAAAGAGTAGGAATAAGAGGAAGAACACTAGACTGGATAAGGAATTACATCAGTGAGAGAAGTCAGAGAATAAAAGTAAATGGCAAAACATCAGAAAGTATACAGGGAACCTGTGGAGTCCCTCAAGCTTCAGTATTAGGCCCACTCCTCTTCATCATTTACATCAATGACCTGGAGAAGTCCTTAGAGGGAATCAAATTCCAACTATATGCTGATGACACCGTGATATACACAACAAGCAATAGCAGAAAAGAGAACAGAGATAAGCTAAATGAGAAACTAGTGGCTTTAGATAATTGGTGTAACTCCAACAAGATTTCCATAAACCACAAGAAGTCGAAAGTCGTAGTGTTTGGCAGTGGGAAAATCAACTATGGCAATGAAGAGCCAATAATTTTGGGAGGAAAAGTTCTTGATTATCAGACCAACTACAGATATCTAGGGATGAATCTTGATAGGAAACGAAACTACAATGACAACATAAAAGAAGTTATCAAGAAGGCAAACCACAAAATCTGGATATTAGCGAATACCAGAAAATACCTAACTACAAATATGGCTATTAAAATCTATAAAGGTATGATACTACGATACTTCGACTATGGTGATGTAATATATATGGGGGGGTAACAAAAATATGTTGGATAAACTACAAAGCCTAGAAAATAGAGAACTTAAGATATGTCTGAAGGTGGAACATAGACACCCAACTGATGATCTCCCTCGGAAAGCAAGAGTGAACACAGCAAATGACAGGAGAAAAGCACATCTCAAAATAGCAACAATCAGGGAGACAAGGAAGCCTGGGAGGGTGCAGGTAACAAAAAAGGCAACAAGAGGTAGTGATAGCCCCAGAGTGATAATAAACAGAGCCCAAAACAGGTCATATGAGAGGAGTACCGAGTACATGAAGGCAAGGGAATGGAATACACTGGGAGTAGAATAAAGAAGTACAGGGACAAGAGA
Organism: Branchipolynoe longqiensis; assembly: GCA_030323885.1. Lineage (NCBI taxonomy): Eukaryota > Metazoa > Annelida > Polychaeta > Phyllodocida > Polynoidae > Branchipolynoe > Branchipolynoe longqiensis. Next base: position 32,156,385 of record CM059190.1, on the reverse strand, counting down.
AACATATCAAACATTAATAAAAAAGAGAACTAAATGCACTGCTAGACAATGACAACAACAAATAAAATGAATTAAAAAAGAAAAAGAAAGATAGATCAATAAATAAATAGAAAATACACTGATAATTCAAGCAAAGTTTTAGAGGGTGTGGATGCTAGGTATGATACATACAAAAGGTAAACTTTAAACTTAAAATCAAAACCTAATGACCACTAACACAGCAAGGTGAAGTCATTCAGAGAAATTAACTTTTGGTAACCAAACAATTATCCTATTGGAGAACGAACAAACTCACAGAGGTTTGGGGGATGTGGGAGAATGGTTACAAACAGAGAAAGAATTCATGCAACTGAAAGTGATAAAAAGAAGGGGAGTCACAAGACTATTACTATCTAGTGGCGAAAACAAGTCATTAGTACCGACTTGTGAAAGTGCACACTCATGGCGACTTTACAGTGCTGCTCCACTGGGAGACCAGGCCAGCTGGACCATGACCTGATATCCCACTCAGTCACATTATCCTGCCACTGAGCCAACCAGTCCTTGGCCTATCCTAATAATGCCGAGCACCTGGCTAGGAAGCGACAAGTATACATTGTTAAGTCATTGGTTTGACTCAACCAGGGTTTTTGAACCCATAGGTTCGAATCCTATGATCTACCAAAAGATGATATAGTATTTATGGGGTTACTCGGCCGCATGAGCCCCTAGATAATACCATAAAACTCTCCCCTTCATCTCACCTGACTATCAACTCATTAACCAATACTAAGGAAGAATGAAGACAAGTCACACAGATAAACAGTTGAGAAGTTGTGCTTTAATAACACCAACTCCTGTCCACCTACCAGTGACCTAACATCCACACCCCTTACCTTCTAGCCACACAAAACCTCATTACTACTTTAGCCTGTATAGAAAGCAGTGCCTACAGCCCATGGGACAGGAGTCCTATAGCTGTGTACACACTCAATTGGAATAGATGAATGTTGATAGCATCAGACAGAGTGTCTGGGGTTCCTGCTCTAGAGTAGGTGTGCCTCACTCCAGCACCAGGAGTAGAGTGATCTCTCTTCAGTGTGTCTGAAGCAGAGTCTAGAATAATTATCTCAAAGTGAGGCTAGTGTGGTCAGAGGGCCAATGGGGTGCAGGTGACTGGGCAGTCCACAGCCAGCCAATCAGGCACCTCCACAGTCTGGGTGGGTGGCACCCCCCCCCCCCAGTAGGGGTGGCTGTCACTCAACCCAGCTGCAGGTGCTGTCCTGTGTGTATTTGCAAATTAGGCTGGTGTTCCCACCCAGTGGTCATGTAGGGACAGGTAGCTGCATACAGTTACAATAGATCTCTGTTAAAATGGTCTTTTCTCCAATTGCACTCTTTATGGATTCATAGAGAAACATTTCAACAATCATGTACTGCCCCTTATATAGGAACATCTCTTCATTAATTTCAGGCATAATATATGAACATATATTTCACACAGCTTATATCATGTCATAATGGGAGTGGGATAATATTAATTTTAGTTTACATAACCTTGTCCCCACTCCGTCGCCCAAGAATAATAATGCTCTCTGCCAATATATAATTCCAAACCGAAAATCCGTATATTTTTACAAGGAGACAGACGCTCAACTCATTCTGCCATCCCATCCGGTCCATTCCTAAGGGTATATGTATATGTTACTATGATAATTTTGGAGTAATCACAAATAAAAGGCACCAACAGTGCTGGGTGCTAACACTAACACGAACACTAACACTAACACTAACACTAACAGTAACACCCAAAAAGTGAGAGAGAAAAAAAACTAAATTTCAATTAAAAACAAATTACTTCAAACCACTCAGCATATGTTGGCTGAGTCTGTTGGTGATGTTAATTGACAGGAACCGGAAATGCTTAATGATCTCCCTGGGCTCTGAGTAGCCGGGAGACTACATGTGGTACATTTGTACAAAATATACGGATTTTCGGTTCGGATTTATATATATATTGGCAAAGAACATTATTATTCTCGGGCGACAGAGTGGTTGAAGGTGCAGTTGTATGGCTCCTGCTGCCATCATCCGTCGCTGACAGAACACCATTACGCGTTGAGTGCTGACAACCCCCCCACCCCTACCCACACCCACACCCCAACACTCTACTGTCATTGGGTTCCTAGGCATGTGGTGTAAATGCTATGGCCCACAGGCAGAATCATTGCAATTAGACATCAGCCTGCAGAAAGCGGCTGGAATGACAACAATGACGGGCAGTAACAAGCGTAATGAGTGGGTACAGCAAAGCTACAGCTTTCTAAGTGGTCCCTTAGTGATCGTATGTGTACATACACAGCCACCAGAATCACACGCATATTATGTGCTCTATAATCCATTATGGGAATATAAACAAGGACACTATCTGTCTTCAGTTCCCTATGTAATAGTATATTCACTGTATCCTATCTAACTGACCCTGTGTAGTACAGTATTGGCGACACTGGCGCCACCTGTGAGGGGCTCGAGGCATTGTATGCCAGCTGCGTCTGGCCGTTATCACCTATAGGCCCGTCGGGACCGTCAAATTTTAACTTACCATATATATGCATGCACATGCACACACACACATATATATGTATATGTATTTGTATAAACCAGTGCTCCACAACTGGTTCATCAAAGGATGTGGGATGTTCTGTCCTGTCTGTGGGAAAGTGCATATAAAAGACCCCTTGTTGCTTATCGGAAAGAGTAGCCTATGTGGTAGCATTGGGTTTCCTTCCCCTAAAGAAATGTCAGAATGACCATATGTTTGACGTCCAATAGCCGATGATAACAATTAATGTGCTCTAGAGGAGTCGCTAAATAAAACAAACTTCTTTTGGAATGACAACATTGACGGGCAGTAACAAACGTAATTAGTCAGTAAAGCAACCTTGCTGCTTATCGGAAAGAGTAGTAGCCTATGAAGCAGCAGTGGGTTTCCTTTAAAGAAATATGACAGAATGACCATATGTTTGACGTCTAATAGCTGATGATAAAAATCAATGTGCTCTAGAGACGTCGTTAAATAAAACAAGCTTTACTTTAGTTTTGTATATATGTATAATAACGGGGGACCATTTAGAAAGCTGTGGCTTATATATATATATATGTGATACATAACGTATTGTGCTAGTAAAAAGATATGTAATACTCATAGAATTGATATTATATTGTTATACTCCATAAGACTCAACACTGTACCGTTGGTGCCACCTTTGGCCCGCCTCACCTCCACCGGATGTTGACAACTGTCATCCGCATTGGATGATTGTTCTCTATATATAGCATGTGTATTGCACTATACCAGTGTGAAGTAACGTATGCCTCTCCCTGGGTACTTTGTGTTGGTTAGGTCGTGTCTGTTTTGGCCACCGCTGCCCGGTGGCGCCACTAAACGGAGTTCAAATGCCATGTGACTACCACAGATCTGATCAGAGCCACAGTACGACACAGGAGGAACAATATTTAAATGTGAGCAGAATATTGTTAACCACATATACAACACAAACACATACATAACATAGGCTCCACCCACACAACCACACAGTCACCAGGCTAGGAAGCGACACGTTGTCATGTTTATAAGTCATCGGTTTGAGTCGACAGGGAACCAAACTCCCGGAGGCGAGGCCCATGCTCTGCCGATTCGGCCACCACACCCGGTGGTAGTGGGGTGGAAGGAGGTGTGTTATGCCTGTGTGTGACCATATGGTTGGGTGTATGTTGCGTGTGCACATAACAAACACAGACTCCACCCACAAAAGCATGCAAATAGACTTAACACACAGGCACCAACACGCACGCAACCACATAACCATAGACATAACAAAAAATCAGATGTCACCACACCAACACAAACACAAACACCACTCCAACCAACATACACAAACCCACAAACATACACACATCACAGACACCACCCCACACCAACATACACAAACTTGCAAACGTACACACAGCACAGACACCACCCTATACCAACATACACAAACTCACAAACATACACACAGCAGACACCACCCCATACCAACATACACAAACCCACAAACATACACACAGCAGACACCACCCCATACCATCATACAGAAACTCACAAACATACACACATCAGACACCATCCCATACCAACATACAGAAACGCACAAACATATACACAGCACAGACACCACCCCATACCAACATACACACACTCACAAACATACACACAGCACAGACACCACCCCATACCAACATACACAAACCCACAAGCATACACACATCAGACACCACCCCATACCAACATACACAAACCCACAAACATACAGACAGCACAGACACCACCCCATACCAATATACACAAACTTACAAACATACACACAGCACAGACACCACCCCATACCAACATACACAAACTTACAAACATACACAGCACAGACACCACCTGATGCCAACATACACAAACTCACATACATACACATAGCACAGACACCACCCCATTCCAACATACACAAACCCAAACATACACACAACACAGACACCACCCCATACCAACATACACAAACTCACAAACATACACATAGCAGACACCACCCCATACCAACATACACAAACCCACAAACATACACACAGCAAACACCACCCCATACCAACATACACAAACTCACAAAGATACACACAACACAGACACCACCCTATACCAACGTACACATACTTACAAACATACACACAGCACATACACCACCCCATACTAACATGCACAAACCCACACACAACAGACACCACCCCATACCAACATACACAAACATACACACAGCATAGACACCACCCCATACCAACATACACAACCCCACAAACATACACACATCACAGACACCACACCAACATACACAAACACACACACATCACATACACCACCCCATACCAACATACACAAACCTACAAACATAAACACAGCAGACACCACCCCATACCAACATACCATATGACAAACACAAACTCACAAACATACACATATCACACACACCACCCCATACCAACATACACAAACTCACAAACATACACACAGCAGACACCACCCCATACCAACATACACAAACTCACAAACATACACATAGCACAGACACCACCCCATACCAACATACACAAACCCACAAACATACACACAACACAGACACCACCCCATACCAACATACACAAACCCACAAACATACACACAGCAGACACCCCCTCCCACCCCTCTCACCCACTCCCACTCCCTCTCACCCACTCCCACCCCCGTCCCGCCCACTCCTCCATCACCCACTCCCACCCCCCCTCCCACCCACCCCTCTTCCACCCTCCCTCGCTCCCTCAGACTGGCTGTGATATACTGCTCCTCCCTCACCCCCTCTTCCTCCCTCCCTCAGACTGGCTGTGATATACTGCCCCTCCCTCACCCCCTCTTCCACCCTACCTCGCTCCCTCAGACTGGCTGTGATATACTGCCCCTCCCTCACCCCCTCTTCCACCCTCCCTCAGACTGGCTGTGATATACTGCCCCTCCCTCACCCCCTCTTCCACCCTCCCTCGCTCCCTCAGACTGGCTGTGATATACTGCTCCTCCCTCACCCCCTCTTCCACCCTCCCTCAGACTGGCTGTGATATACTGCCCCTCCCTCACCCCCTCTTCCACCCTCCCTCGCTCCCTCAGACTGGCTGTGATATACTGCCCCTCCCTCACCCCCTCTTCCACCCTCCCTCAGACTGGCTGTGATATACTGCCCCTCCCTCACCCCCTCTTCCACCCTCCCTCAGACTGGCTGTGATATACTGCCCCTCCCTCACCCCCTCTTCCACCCCCCTCAGACTGGCTGTGATATACTGCCCTCCTCCCCCCTCTCCCTCCCTCCCTCAGACTGGCTGTGATATACTGCCCCTCCCTCACCCCCTCTTCCACCCTCCCTCAGACTGGCTGTGATATACTGCGCAGCTCCCATTTCCATCGCATTCCAGCTGAGCGTCTGCAATTAAGTAGCAGGCATCGTGAGACAGATGCTTTCTGGTCAACAAGCGATAAAACACAAAGTTGTGTGCATAAAGCCTGCAAACCGGGAGGAGCTGCATCAGCTATACAGTCACCGCTTCACCGTCCTGTTTAATGGGAGCTCAACACGACAATGCTGTGTACATGTTCTACTACTGGACGCAGTCGCCGAATAGGCAGAGCACAGGCCTACCGTTTGGGAGATTGTGAGTTCAATCAATTCCCGGTCGAGTCAATCCGATGACTTACAAAATTGATACTTGTCACTTCCTAGCCTGGCATTTGGCATTATTAGGATAGGGCAAGGACTGGTTGGTTCAGTGTCAGGAAAATGTGAGTGAGTGGGATATCAGGTCACGATGCCAGTGGCCTGATTTCCCAGTGGGACAGCACTATAAAGTCACTATGAGTGTGCACTGTCACAAGTCGGTACCCATCCTGATATGACCTTAGATGTTGCTAGGACGTAAAATACCAATAAACAAACAAACAGACACCGATGATGACAATAACTAATAAAATGCCCGGAATTGACCTTTGCATGTTGTTGTGCCCACATGACCAGAATGCTGACCTGTTATTGGTGGAGTGAATCACTCTACAGTAACTGGTTGGCTCAGTATCATGTGGATAATGTGACCTAGTGAGATATCAGGTCATGGGGCTGGCAGCCTGATTTCCCAGTGGGGCCGCACTATAAAGTCGCCATGCGCGCACACGGTCACAAGTCGGTACCTGTACTGATATGACCTATTTGTTTCCAGGACATAAAACTCCAAGAACCAACCAACTCTCTCCAGTAACTTAAGGGCTTCCTACAATATTACTGCTATGCTTCATGACCTTTTCAGTCTGCGGTAGCATGACCCCGGCTATACTAGGTAACTAGTATAACATGAATGTGTTTTCCACGTGGATATGAGCACAGTACAATATGTATATACAGTATAACCTCGTTAAACCAAACTTGACGGGACCCTAGAAATTTGTTTAGGATTAACCGATCATTGGTTTAACCGAGCTTTGGCTTTGACTTTGACTTTGAATAAGCGTGTATTGCACATGCATTATTTATATTCTTACAGACAGACAAGGACACAAGGATATTAGTTGGATGAGAATATCTCTGGCTGAACCTCTAATACCCCTGTCACACTACGGCGTAACGAGCGAACGTGAGCCTAACATGGTCATTTTTCGTCATTACGTTGATGTATGTTGGGTTATGTTATGATGACGTCAGAATGACGTTAGAATGACGTCGAGCTACATCACATTACGTCGTGTTACGTCGAGTTACGTCAAGGTTTTGGACATGTTCAAAACTTTCGACTTACCTCGAACGTAAGGGTTTAGGTTCGCCGTATGTTCTGTTCACGTTCAGCGAACGTCAATGACGTTAAACGGACTTTAGTCAAACGCTGCTCACTACGTTCAACTACGTTCCACTATGTTGACCCACATTAAACCGGGTGGAAATGCCCACGCGGCGTAATGGGAATGTCAGGAGATCGTCAGGAGAACGTCAGGAGAACGTACATTCAACGTACGTTCAATGTTTCGCTACCGTGTCATGACGTATGTAACGTCACATAACGTTCTTCTGACGATGGAATAACGTTCATAATGTTCCGTGAGCGTAATGACGTTGTCCTCTCTCATTGAATGACGGTATCACTACGCTTTACCGACGTTACGCTCTCGTCCACCACGCTGCATCCACGTTCAACTTGTGCCCAAATTTGCATACTATGCCGAGAAGTTGAACGTTTTTCACGTTCTCCCTACGCTGACGTTGTCACGTCGTAGTGTGACAGGGCCATAAAGGCCCCTCCACTTATTACCAATAGTCAAAGCAAATAGTACAGGAAATAAGTCAAATTTCTGACCGAATGGAGGCAGGATAGAAGCCGCGCCACCTGAAGTCGCCTCCCCCGGGGAGCTTCCACCTGATTGGATGCTCGCCCGAGGCTCACAGGGCCCCAGCCAGGAGACTGCAGGCGGCACAGCGCCCACCAGCCCATCGGTGGTAGGCGATATTAAGGCCCTGCAGCCTAAATAATATGAGCATAACACGTTATACAATACAATATACAATGTATGTGGACACTTTGATTATTGTTTTTTTTATGTATATACAGTATAGCCCTGTTAAACCAAGCTCGATTAAGCCAAACGATCTGTTAATCCAAACTTTTTGTCGGCGGCCCGGCAAAATACTACCATTTATTATAAAAAAAGAGTCTGTGGGGTCTCAGATGACGTTATAACCAGATGAAAGTTTGGTTTAACCATACCGGAGTGGCCTGGGGTCCGACAATTTTGTTTGGATTAACCGATAATTTGGATTAACCAACTTTGGTTTAACTAACTTTTTTATATGATAAATGGTAGTATTTTGCCGGGCCGCAGAAAAAAGTTTGGATTAACCGATAGTTTGGTTTAACCGAGCTTGGTTTAACGGGGTTGTACTGTATCGCCTAATCGGTTAGTTAGTTGTTGGAGTTTGACATCCTGGCAACATCTAAGGTCATATCAGGATGGGTACCACCGACTTGTGACAGTGCACACTCATGGCGACTTTATACTACTGCCCCACTGGGAGACCAGGCCACCACCACCATGACCTGATATCCCACTCAGTCACATTATCCTGCTATTCAGCCAATCACTCCTTGCCCTATCCTAATAATGTTGAGCACCTGGCTAGGAAGCAACACATATAAATTGTTAAGTCATGGGTATGACTCGACCAGGATTCGAATCCCACGATTTACCAAAACGGGAGACGGACACTCAACTCATTCAACCATCCCGTCTGGTCGTCTAATTGGAAAATGTGTCCTGCTATAATAACTTCACAAAGATTTATTAAAGTTTCATAGTTCAATGGCTTTTGAATTGTTGCCTTGTTTTATAGATAAATATATCAGGTTGACCACTCTAACCTACTATTCCTTCATCCTGAGTAACTTTGATGAAAACTTGCAAATTTTGGAGCATTTTGAGCTGAAAGAACCCGAAATAATTTCAGAAAGCTTGCCAAAACTATTGTAGCTATGAGTGACTGTGACCCAGATTGTCATCTCACAATGATTAATGTGATGTGGGCTGACCTACTAATGTAGGTAGCCTGGTCCCCTTGGAATGAAGGCAAGACAAATGAGGTCACAAGATTGCCCTAATTGGTTAATGGCCTCCGTACCTAATGGCTGTCTCAAAGTAGGTGTCCAAATGGATGGGGTCGTAAATTCGCTGATTATTCTGTATATGCCTTCCCAAATCATTAGTTAATGCACCAATATCTAAGTTGGATATATATATAGAATCAAATGTAGGTAAGTGTTTGAGTTTCGAAAAAAAGATTTTCATTGGACCATGCAACTTTGATAAAGTACCGAGCCTAAGATGCACTTTCCTCTCCACATCCATGACAACTCCAAGGATAAAGACTTTTTCTCCTATGTTACCAGGCGTGGTGGCCTAATTGGTAGAGCGTGAGCCTCGCGGGCGGAAGGTTGGGAGTTCAGTTCCCAGTCGAGTCAAACCAATGATTTCAAAATTGATACTTGTTGCTTCCTAGAGTGGCAGTCGGCATTAATAGGATAGGGTGAGGACTAATTTGGGTCAGTGTCAGGATAATATCACTCAGTGGGATATCGGGTCATGGTGCCGGAAGCCTGATTTCCCAGTAGGACAGCACTATAAATTCACCATGAGTGTGCACTGTCACAAGTCGGTACCCATCCTGGTATGACCTTAGATGTTGCCACGATGTAAAATTCCAACAACCAACCAACAAATTTTGCAGTGTTACTAACGCTATGGAAATCTCTTTTTCTGATTCTTATTTAACAATGCAGTGGTGTGGACTGGATGCATGCGTTATGACAGGACCTCGAATCACTGAACAAAATTGGGTATGACGGGATAGCCGAATGAGATGAGCATCCGTCTCCGGTTTTGGTAGGTTGTGGGATTCGAACCCATGGGTTTGAACCTTGGTCGAGTCAAACCGATGACTTAAAAATTGTTACTTGTCGCTACCTATCCTGGCACTTGGGATTACTAGGATAGGGCAAGGAGCAGTGGAATGAGGAAGACCAATCATCCACGATTGAAATTTCCCCTGCTTAATCAACTAATGTATCATCACCAGACGGGATGGTCAAATGAGTTGAGCGTTAATCTCCTGTTTTGGTAGATCGTGGGATTTGAACTCATGGGTTCGAACCCTTGTCAAGACAAATCAATGACTTAAAAATGTTTACTTATCACTCGCTAGCCAGGTGCTCGGCATTGTTAGGATAGGACAAGGACTGGCTGGCTGGCTCAGTGTCATGATAACATGACTGAATGGGATATCAGGCCATGGTGCTGGCGGCCTGGTCACCCAGTGGGGCAGCACTATAAAGTCACCATGCGTGTGCACTGTCACAAGTCGGTACCTGTCCTGATATGACCGTAGATATTGCCAAGACGTAAAACTCCACCAACCAACCAACTAATGTATTTTTAAAAACATCAAAACTTAGCTTTTGGGGGGTTCGAAACCTTACAACGGTTACCGGATGCAGAACTGTAGCAACATAGAAAGGCACTGATAAATGGGTCTGATCTTTGGTTGAAGATTAATCTTCAGGTAGGACGGTTGTAGAAACTGAGATGTCTTTTGAACAATTAAACGGAGAATCATTGGGGCGGCCCCGAATCACTCCGGTCTGGCGGTAGCAGAGCACTCGTATCCAGCAGCCGCAAGGGTTCAGGAGGAAGGGATGGTTAAAGGCCAGCAACAAGAATAAAGCGACAGAGCAAAAAGGTAAAGGGCCCCACCTGAGCAAACAACTCCCTTGATCAGGGGGAGAAGTAAGCCTGGGAGAAAATAAAGGGTAGAGTAGAGCAAAGAGAAATAAGGAGAGTTGAGTCAAAGGGCTGTGTCTCTGGCTCGCTGACTGGTCACCATAGAGCAAAGAGTCAGAGTAGAAAGTTAAATGCTGGCCGACTCTCCCTCCTGGAACTCTTTTCAGACATAATCAAGGAGGAGCAAGGCGCAGCGGAGAGGAGAAGGGAGAGGTGTGGATGAAGTGCGGCCCGGATAGCAAGTGAAACACGCAAAAGAAATTGTGGACAAACCAGGCCCCATTTTGGCTGTAAAAGTGGTGTGCTTTCATGTCTGATTCACCAACAAAACAAGGGTCCAAGTAACATCAGAACTGTGCGCTGAATCACCAACCAACCATTCACAGTCTCCAGGGTCATCTTCCACACCACAAGCATCGACCACATAAACCGGCGTCTCCAACAAGGGAGCAACATGAGGATGAAGACAGAACTAGATGTGCTCCTCCAACGAGGTCAAACTCGACGGGATGGCCGAATGAGTTAGAGAGTCTGTCTGCCGTGTTTGTAGATTGCGGGAACATGGGTTCGAACCCTGGTCCAGTCAAACCAATGATTTAAAAATTTATACTTATCGCTTCCTAGCCTGGCGCTCGGCATTTCTTAGGATAGGGCAAGGAGCAGTGGAATGAGGAAGACCAATCGTCCACGATTGAAATTTCCCCTGCTTAATCAACTAATGTACAACAACAACAAAATCAATTTTTAAAAAGCTGGATGCAGTGGCCGAATCGGTAAAGCACAGGCTTCCCGTGCGGAAGGTCAGGACTTCAATTTCCGGTCAAGTCAAACCAATGACTTACAAGATTTATTTATACTTGTCGCTACCTAGCCAGGCGCTCGGATTATTAGGATAGGGCAAGGACCTGATGGCTCAGTGTCAGGATAATGTGACTGAGTGGGATATTGGGTCATGGCACTGACGGCCTGGTCTGCCAGTGGGGCAGCACTATAAAATCGCCATAAGTGTGCACTGTCACAAGTCGGTATCCTTCCTGATATGACCTTAGAATTAAGCGAGATGTTGGCAGGGCGTAAAACTCAAACAAACAAACAAACAAACAGACAAACCTAATGGCTTACATGGGAGGGGATGAGGTCAGTAAGAAGGGCATCACTTAGAGCATCTTGGTTGACCTCACCTGTGCATTACCTAATACTGGCATTGCGTCTGGACAAGTCTATGTATTTGCACTCCTGATAGGTTCACAAATCAGCAATATAATACAATATAACGCAATGAGGCAACATTGGACGCAGCGGACCAACCAGAACTGTGCGCCCAGCACTGATTGTTGCGGATTATTCTGGTCATCCTGTGTGGCAAACTGGTGGATTTATGTGTTCTCTCAGCCAGCTGTAGTGACTGCAATAGTCGGTGCTGCTTACTTGGGCTGCAGTGAATTATCTTATTGGATAGACTAACTCCAACCCACTCGGTGCCATTGCTTGTTTTGGGGGAGTTTGCAGTCGCGTTGGCGCACTGAAGGCTGCAAATCTGCAGCACTGTATGGGCACCGCCAAAGGCGGTCCCATGCGGCCGCGTGTTGGCTTCCGGTGGGTAGTGGTCGGAGACATCAGGGGTGGGGGCAAGACGATGGGCAGGTGGGTTCAAGGGCAGGTATTAAAATATAAGTAGAATATCTAATATGTTATCGTTTTTATAGTGTTTTTTTAATATATTTTACATTTTAGCATGTTGTCGTTTTTATAGTGTTTTTTTTTATATGTTTTACATTTTAGCAAGATCTGAGTCTCAGTGACAATGTCATACATGGACGCCTTATATTGCTGCTCCACTGTGATACTATGCTGTCAGCACAATGATATGATATATCATACTGAGTCACGTTATCCTGACACTGAGCCAAACAGTAATGTCTCCATCATAATAATGCCAAGCACAAATCCCCCGAGTAGCGATAAATGTAACTTTTATTGTGTGGAAGTTGCATAATCCAATGAAACATTTTTTAAACCGAAAGCACTTCGCCACATTTGTTCCTACATATTCAACTCAGATGCCATTCGCATTCACACTGATCGGTCCATTGAGCGATTCACTTTGCCGCATTCGCAACCAGACATATGGAAAAATTGTTTTATTTAACGACGCCTCTAGAGCACATTGATTTTAGTAACACCGGCTATTGGATGTCAAACATATGGTCATTCTGATATATTTCTTTGGAGGACACCCGCTGCCACCACATAGGCTACTCTTTCCGATAAGCATCAAGGCATCTTTTATACACTTTCCCAAAGACAAGACAGCACATACCACGGCCTTTGATGAACCAGTAGTGGACCACTGGTTGGAACGGAAAATAGCTCAAACTGCAAATGGGTCTACTGAGCAGGATCGATAGTATGACCCAACACCTTCACAGGTGGACACTCTACCGCCTGAGCTACGTCCCGCTACCCGGGACATATGGAAGCACCACCATGTGTTCACATGCTTTTCCATTTTTTGTCGCATTCTCATACTGCATATATGGAATCTTAGCTTAAGTCAATTTAATAGAACCTGTCACTGCTGAAGCCTATGATGTCCACGGTTCCGACGTGAACGCCAACATTGATTTTTCATGTTTTCTCTACAAATGTCTCCAAATAACTGCATGATAAAGTCATGATAACCTTATTACTCCTAAGATCTGGCAGAAGAACAAAAGCATATAGAGTCGTCAATTTGATTTTACTGGTAAATCCCCTGTATGACAACCCACACAAGATGTTTGCTTATTGTTGTATGCCCTAGCAACATCTAAGGTCATATCAGGATAGGTACTGACTTGTGACAGTGCACATTCCTGGCTACTTCGTAGTGCTGTCCCACTGGGAGATCAGGCCACCAGCACCACGACCTGATAATCCACAATCACATTATCCTGACACTGTCCTAACCAGTCCTTGCCCTATCCTATTAATGCCGAGCACCAGTCTAGCTAGTGATAAGTCTCAATTTCATAAGTCATTCGTTTGACTCGGCTTGGATTTGAACTCCCGACCTTCCGTACAGGAGGCCTGCGCTCTACCGATTCGGCCACCGCGTCCGATACCCGCACAAGACACCAAACGAAATTGAAAATGAAAACACACCAGCACCACACCTACACCACACCTGTATGGGTGAATACATATATGCTTATGCATGCGTGCATACAAGTCTGCGCTTGTAAAGGTGTATTCCCAGGTGAAAGTAGAGCTTGTTTTATTTAACGACGCCTCTAGAGCACATTGATTTTTATCATTGGCTACTGGACGTTAAACATATGGTCATTCTGACTTATTTCTTTGTGGAGGAAACCCGCTGCCACCACATAGGCTACTCTTTCCGATATAAAGCAAGGGGTCTTTTTATATGCACTTTCCGATGGACAGGACAGCACATACCACAGCCTTTGATGAACTAGTTGTGGACCACTGGTTGGAACGGAAAATAGCCCAAACTGCGAATGGGTCCAGTGAGCAGGATGGATCAGATAACCGACACCTTCACAGGTGGACACGCTACCGCCTGAGCTACGTCCCACTTTCTATTCCCAAGTGAAGTCTACCCACCTGACAAAATGTGAAACTATGAGTCTCCACAAGAACACTTCCTAGAAACCTGCCCCCCCCCCCCCAACCATAGACAACAGCTAATGCCAAGTTTGTGCCAAAGAAAGAAGCCTCATTTAGAACATGTCACGCATGGGAGCAGCCAAGAGGACACGTTTTCGGGAATTCCCAAAGCAGCCAAGCAGCAAACCTAGAGGCTGCTTCTTATCAGTGCGCAATAAGAGATGGGTAGGATTTCCGAGAGGAGCATAATAGATAGGTTTGTTGTTGGTTTAAGTCCTAGCAACATCTAAGGTCATATCAGGACAGGTACCGACTTGAGACAGTATGCACTCATGGCGATTTTATAGTGCTGCCCCACTGGGAAATCAGGCCGCCGGCACCATGACCTGATATCCCACTCAATCACATTATCCTGACACCAAGCTAACCAGTCCTTGCCCTATCCTAATAATGCCGAGCACCAGGCTAGGAAGCGACAAGTATCAATTTTTAAGTCATTGGATTGACTCGACCGGGAACCGAACTCGTGAACTCCCGATCTTCCACACGCGAGGCATGTGCTCTACCGATTCGGCCACCTCACCGGGTATAATAGATAGGGGGGGATTGGTGATTGTCTGTAGACTGTCCATCATGGGATAACAGAGGCACAGTACTAAAATAGCCTCCACCAGTGTGGCGTTACTGTTAGCATTCTCCTATCTTCACAGCGTCCTGATATGACCATAGATGTTGCTAGGACGTAAAACAACAAACAAACAAAACTCTTCGCAGCGGCACAGATCCAACGGACCCGCCCCCTGACCAGTCAGGCCATGAGTAACCTCTCATGGTAGGGGGGGTGGCCACTGGTCAGCTGAGGGATCGCTTCTGGCTAGCCTGCTGCCACCTGTCGCCGCAAAACGGCAACCGAGGTCAATGTAGTCGCTGCCGCCACTGTGTAGTGGTGAGGCTCATGTATGGACTATTATACTAATATCTAGACACACACACTACATATATATGATCTATGTAAATGATATATAATATACATAATATATGTAATATATATTATATATATAATATATATTTATTATATAAATTGGGCTACGACGTAGGAGAATAAGAGACAAGACGAGAAGTGGTGGAAGCCTAGTTTATTTGCTGAGGCCCATCTGGCTGAGCAATAACCGCCCTACCAAGAAAAATTTTAACTGGCGCGATGTGACAGACAAGGTCTGACTGGCTAGACAACATGGTGGGGCCAGGATAGAGAGAGGAACCAGTCCGCAGTGAATATAGCAATAATATATTGTGGGTTAATAATAAAGGCAGCATTAAATGCTAGGATCCTGCAGGATATAGGAATATAGCTCCGCCCCTTTATACTCATAGTAATAAATTATATATCCCATATATATTACATAGTATATATATATAAAATATAGTATATATATTATATATAATATATATTATATATATTATATATATGTATTATATATATATTATATATATTATATATATTATATATATTGTTCATGTTGGTTCGTCAACATGGGTAATTTGCACGCGAACGAGGGGCTGCTACTGCAGTGGTGCCACCTGGGTTCGATCCCAACCGCCCAACACGCCCCCTGCCGGACCTCCACGGAACCAGATCTCGACATGAGAGAGCTCTGACATCACTTCCGGTCGACGACGGGCCGCCAAGTCCTGGTTAGGTTCCATCCTCAATATTAAAGTAGTTGCAGACTGTGACAGCTCACCCCTATTTGTTTCTATATGTAAACTGTCTTGGTTTTTCAATACGCCTTGAGAAAGCAAGAAGTTTTGAATTCCAAGTCGTGGCCCTTACCTGTTAAGGTCCTGAAGGCGGATGTACAAAAAACAAATATCACGACACATGCATTGCAAGCATGACCCGATCCCTAAAGGGGAATCCAACCCCGCCAAACATTGGAACTTTACTCTTTCTAAAACATGTGCAGCCTTGAGACAAATTAATTTTAAAAGAGGGAAAGAATAAATGCTAAACTAATAGCAACAAATTTTAAAATGGCAGTCACAAATGTTAGTTTGTTGCTGTTTTAGCAACATCTGAGGTCATATCAGGACGGGTGCCGACTTGTGACAGCGCGCACTCATGGCAACTTTATAGTGCTGCCCCACTGGGCGACCCGGCGACCAGCACCATGACCCGATATCCCACCCAGTCACAGTATCCCGACACTGAGCTAGCCAGTCTTTACCCTATCCTAATAATGCCGAGCGCCAGGCTAGGAAGCGACAAGTATCAATTCTATAAGTCATTCGTTTGACTCGACCAGGAATCGAGGACGTGACCTTTATTAGTCCTGGATAAACATTAGTGGCTCAATGCTCCCCTCTCACCACCAACTCGCCTACATTGAAGACAGCAATCAATGGAAAACGCTGCTAAGCAACTGCAGAATATTGTCAATAATTTATGGCTTGGGATCATTTGAACCTCTTCGGTTTCATATCGTTTCCGGAAATTTTAAAAGTTCCAAAAACCAAAGTTGTTATCGCAAAACATATAAATAAACTGTAATACGATTTATAGCATTTATTTTTCCCACTTAGCGAATGTTCATGTTTCCCTGGAGAATTATTAATGTTTCACTATGGTTCATTTGAAGCTGTATATTCTTAGATTTTTACCAATTGTTTTTTGTTAGAAAATATAATGAGGTGGAGTATTTATGGTATATAAATATCCCATTATATTATTATAAATTAGCATATTACTATATATATACACTGTAATAGTATTTATAGTCTACATTTATCCCACTTAGCGTGAGTATTCATGTATTTAATCTGCAGTATTAATGGGGTTTTTTGTGACAAGGTATTTACCCTGCCCATAACGTATAAGCCCCCCACGAGGGCGCTTGTTTTCAACGATGGACGGCTGTGATGTTGTTTTTGTTCTGATCCTTTGCCCATGGGTGTTTACCTGTTTCAGCTCAGGCCAGTCTCTCGTGGTTTTGGGTGTTAGTAATAATATATGTTGGTTTTTTTGTATTTTATTCCAGAATTTGTGTCTAGTTTGAGTATGATACCTTAGCCTACTATGTACATCTACTTGGGTGTCATGTAGGCCTGCGGGAGAGGATCCCATCCCATATTGGTTTGTTGCAACCCCCTTTCACCCAAGTCCTGTCCTTAGATAGTGCACCGGTGCGCCAGAACACACCCGGACTCTTCAGGACTGTCACTAGGTGGAATAGCTGGGTTGTTTGCTTAGCCATTTTGCATTTCAGGATGGATCAGATGCATGACCGTGGCCTGTCCATTTCTGTGTTGGTTTGTACCATTACACATACCCAGGTGGACTGCGCCATGTGGTGATGGTTTCTCTGATGTCCTTAGTGCTTAGGGGTGGCTAGTGTCCATATTTTTTTTCTGTATTTACCATTTTTCTGGCCTGTCATTTGCTGTTTGCGCTATTGCACAGCAAGCAGTGACTGTGCTCAGGGGCAGGTGTGATTTTTGTTCTGTTGGGAAGTAGTTTCTTTCTTTACTAGTTTTTTGTAGTGGTCAAGGTTATAGATTGCCTGTTGGTTTGTGTTTTGCTTATTCCAGGCATGTGCTGCTATGGCGAGTACACTCCTCTCATAGATTTTGGTGTTACTCATTTCTGTCAGTAGTATCGGGGCCGCCATATGTCTGGTGTCCCTGCCGGATGTTACTGCCTAGCCTGGTTTTGTGGTGCAGTTGTGTGCTAGTATTTTAAGGTGTGTTTCCCTTCTATTCATCAATGGTGTTGTGTTGCATTTTTTGTGTAGTTCCATCATAGGGTATCTTTTGTGTACCTGGAGACATATTTTGAGGGCTTTGTTTTGTAACCCCTGCAGTTTGTTCAGAAGTTTGGTATTTCCTCTCATGTAGACTACATCACCCTAGTCGAAGTAGGGGAGGATCATACCTATATATATTTTAAATGCCATGTTTTTTCATGTAGGGTCTTAATTTTGCCAGGAGCCATATTTTGTGGTTTGCTTTTTGTTATAGTGTTTATTATGCACAGGTCATAACTTAGGTGTCTGTCTAGGTCCACTCCCAGGTATTTGCAGTTGTCTACCTGCTCTAGCTCGCTGTTTCCCAGGAGACACTTTATAGTATTATTACTGGTTAGCCTTGTAACAAATAGTACTGTTTTTGAGTTACTGCTATTTATCGTTATTTTGTTTAGGTTGCACCACTCAGTCAGTTTTGTTAGTGTTTGATTCAGTTTTGTTTCTATTTCTTCAGTTGATTTGCCTGCGGTGTATACCACAGTATCATCTGCATATAACTGGATGCTATCAATGTCCAACCAGTTGTTTAGACCATTTATGTATATGAGGAAAAGAAGTGGACCTAGGACTGACTCCTGAGGTACCCCACAGTTTATTTTTTCCTCATTTGATATGGCCCTATATACTGTGGTGCATTGTTTCTGATTTTCTAGGTAGCTTGTTAGCCATTTCCCTGTTACTCTTGTTATTCCCATTTGGCATAGCTTGCTAATTAGGATAGTGTGGTCCACCGTGTCAAAGGCTTTCTGAAGTCGATGAATGCTGCACCCACTAGTTTCTTTTTGTTGATATTGTTAGCGATATCGGTTATTAAGATAGCAATTGTTTTTATTGTTGAGTGTTTTTTTCTGAATCCGCCATGTTTGCTGTTTAGTACTTTGTGTTCGTTTAGGTGGTCCATAACATGTCTATGCATTACGTTTCCATTAGTTTACCAGGTAGTGGTATCATAGAGATCAGTATGATTACTACCTTTATTCTAAAATCCGAAAAATTTGAATTCATTAACAGAATTGGCCACAAGGTTACCCTTACAACTCATTGGACACAGCTCCCTCCACACAGATAATAATATAACCCTATATAACTGACATTATACAGCTCCCTCCACACAGCTAATAATATAACCCTGTATAACTCACATACAGCTCCCTCCAGACAGCTAATACTATAACCCCTTATAACTCATATTACACAGGTCCCTCCACACAGCTAATCATATACCCCGTATACCTCATATTACACAGCTCCCTCCACACAGCTAATAATATAACCCTTTATAACTCAAGGTATACAACTCCCTCCACACAGCTAATAATATAACCGTGCATAACTCACATTATACAGCTCCCTCCACACAGATAATAATATAACCCTGTATAACTCACATTATACAACTCCCTCCACACAACTAATAATATGACCCTGTATAACTCAAATCATACAGTTCTCTCCACACAGCTAATAATATAACCCCTGATAACTGATAGTATACAGCGCCCTCCACACAGCTAATAATATAACCCCTTATAACTCACATTACACAGCTCCCTCCACACAGCTAATAACACAACCCTGTATAACTCACATTATACAACTCCCTCCACACAGATAATAATATAACCCTTGTATAACTCACATTATACAGCTCCCTCCACACAGCTAATAATATAACCCTGTATAACTCACATTTTACAGCTCCCTCCATACAGCTAATACTATAACCCCTTATAATTCACATTATACAGCTCTCTCCACACAGCTAATAATATAACCCTGTATAACTCACAGTATACACCTCCCTCCACACAACTAATAATATAACCCTGTATAACTCACATTATACACCTCCATCCACACAGCTAATAATATAACCCTGTATAACTCACATTATACAACTCCCTCCACACAACTAATAATATAACCTCGTATAACTCACATTATACAGCTCCCTCCACACAGATCCCTCGTATAACTCAACCAACCCTGCTGTACGCAGTTCATTCCCCACCTGTTATTCCACCAAACAATCCCTTAAGTGAACTTCGAAATAGCTTCGGCGAACTTCTTATGGGTAACAATTGCATGCGCACTACACTCATAACGGCAAACTGGGAAAGGCCAGCCTGGCTCGGAGGGAAGAAAAGCGAATTGGATAGACTGTCACTGTCAGTATTGTAATGGGCCATGTGTGGCAGGGCTTCATTCTCTACGTTTACTAACAATTCGTCAAAATTCTCCACACCAATATTACCACCACGACTAAAATCAACACTACCCACCAGCAACATAGGACGGTGGACACCCGGCGGCAAAGAGTGAGTGATTGGGGTTTGCCATTCTAGCAACATCTAAGGTCATAGGTCATATCAAGACGATTACCACTTGTCACAGTAACAATTCGCCAATTATCCACACCAATATTACCCTCACATGAGCAGCTCACGGGTAGCTGACAAACTACATCGCTAACACGACCAAAACCAACAAAACCCAGCAGCAAGATAGGACTGCGGAGAACTGGGGAAAAAGTGAATGAGTAAGGTTTGACATCCTAGCAACATCTGAGGTCATATCAAGACGATTACCACTTGTCACAGTAACAATTCTTCACACCAATATTACCACCTCACCAACAACATCACAAACACGACCAAAACCAACACTACCCGTCAGCAACAAACAACTGGACACACGGGAATAGTGAGCGATTGGGGTTTGGCATCCTAGCAACATCGAAGGTCATATCAAGACGATTACCACTTGTCACAGTAACTGCCACACTGGAATATCGCACCGTGACCTGATATACAGCTAAGCCGCGTTATCCTGAAACTGAGCAAACCAGTCCGCGCCCTTTCCTAGTAATGCTGAGTGCCAAGGAAGGTAGTGCTAAGTATCAATTTTGCAGATCCATGGCTTGACTGGGATGGGAATTGATTCCACTGGATGCACCCACAGTGTCACTTACCCTGCTGCGTCCTTCCCTAAAAGACATCAGTCCTAACTGCTCTCTCCTTCGTAAGACAAGCTAGCTAACTGGTATTCTTTTTTCTTCTTTCCCCCTCCCATTTTTTGTTGGTTGGTTAGTTTTGGATTTTTACATCCTGGCAACATCTAAGGTCATATCAGGACAGGTACCGACTTGTGGCAATGCGCACTCATGGCGACTTTATAGTGCTGCGCCACTAGGAGTAGAAGACCATACCGCCAGTACCATGACCTAATACCCCGCGTGAGTTGCTCGTGAGCTACCCGTGAGCTGCTCGTGTGCTGCCCATGAGCTTCTAGTGAGTTGCTCATGGGCTAGCCGTGTGCTTCCCGTCAGCTGCTCGTGAGCTACCCGTCAGCTGCTCATGTGCTGCCCGTGAGCTTCTAGTGAGTTGCTCGTGTGCTAGTCGTGTGTTACCCGTGAACTGCTCGTGAGCTACCCGTGAGCTTCTCATGTGCTGCTCGTGAGCTTCTAGTGAGTTGCTCGTGTGCTACCCGTGAGCTGCTCGTGAGCTACCCGTGAGCTGCTCATGTGCTGCTCGTGAGCTTCTAGTGAGTTGCTCGGGTGCTAGTCGTGTGCTACCCGTGAGCTGCTCGTGAGCTACCCGTGAGCTGCTCATGTGCTGCTCGGGAGCTTCTAGTGTGCTACTCATGTGCTACCCGTGAGCTGACCATGAGCTGCTCATGTACTGCCCGTGAGCCACTCGTGAGTTGCTCATGAGCTACTTGTGTGCTGCTCGTGAGCTGCTCCTAATGGGATAAGTAGCCACTGAGGATGCTGGCAACCAGCAGTAATCAGTGGATGACAGAGACGTAATGCGCACGTGGCTCACACCGCGCACCCTGACTGTGCAGGCAGTTTCGCGAAGATATAAACAAAGAGTTTTGCGAACCAACATACACGAATACGCGTTGAATATTCGGTGCATTCTGTATCACTAAGCTTGTTACAATGAATAAAAGGTATTGGGGAACTCGAAGGAAGGCGCTAGGCAAAGAATCAAGTTAGGGTAAGCTAAAGGATATGTATCTCTTCAGTTATTGTAATTCTGGGTGATACTGATAGCCTTAAAATTGTCCATAATGTATATCAGCATCATCATCATCATGCTGTCGGTTGCGATGCGACAAAGACTGCTTTCATTACTTGACTGCCACTCTCCATTTAGCTCTCCGCTGTGAGAGTTGCGTCCATGAGTCGGTCTTAATGTCTCTCAGCTTCAGGTTTCTCTTGATGGTAACCTTGAACCGGAGACGAGTGCGCCCTCTCTTTCTGTAACCAGAAGACAGTTGAGAATAGAGGATCTGCTTTGGTAGCCTGTCTGATGACATCCTCATGAGGTGTCCAGTCCACCGGAGATTCTTTTTGATCAGAAGATCTTCCATAGAGGGCAGCCCCGTCCGTTCGAGTATTTCCTTACATTTCATGAAAGCTGCCTGCAAAAGTGTTGAAGTGCTGCTGGCTTTTGCAAGTTACCAGCGGCACTCTCTCGGGGAGCAAATAGAGGTTTCACACCAGCAAGAACATGTCAAGACAGGCGCAAAACTATTTGTCCCTGCAGTGGCTGGTCGGGAGATGTTGGGAGTTCCATACATCAACCGCCCTTAATGCTGCCACAGTGACATGGTTTTCTGTTTAGGGTTTGCTCCCTTCGCCTTCGGTTCTGTCAAGAACCTGTACCACAAGCCCGTGGTTTACAAATCTGCAGGGCAGGGGCGTCAATGTATATAGATATGCGATATATATAGATGTATAGCTCCACCGTATAATGTGAAGAGTAGCTACAGATAATAGTGATAAATGAGATAACATCAGAGGTACTGAACAATATCCCAATGTGATAAAACTAGCATACTATACTACAGTAGTGGTTTCATTCACATAATGCACTTCTCCCCCCCCCCCCCCCTCCTTGTTTTCTTCCTTTAGTAACTGTAAGTTATTCACAGAATCATGTGTTTTATCAGTGTTATAACACTGTTCCTCTGGTCCGACATTACTAGAACTTCTTGATACATACATGAAGCTTTCAGACAGATCGATAATATCAATACAATTGCATTTTTTAAGGTTTTTTGGGGAATTTTCAATTGTGGAAAATTGGTCTTCCTCATCCCACTGCTCCTTGGCCTATCCTAGTAATGCCGAGCGCCAGGCTAGGTAGCAACAAGTATCAATTGTTACGTCATTGGTTTGATTCGGCCATGGTTCGAACCCGCAGTTGGATAAATAAAGATTGTTAAACACAGTGTAAATATGGTTTTCATTGTTCCAGAATAACATATATATATATATATATATATAGATATGTATATATATATGTATATATATATATATATATATATATATATGGAGTAAATAGACATTAGACTAACTAGTGAGATCAGCATATTTATTTGTGTGTGAGTTTGTGAAATGGTTTTGTCTGCGAGTTTGTGAAATGGTTAACTCAAGTGAAAGTTTTTCACAAAATCGCTGAAATTATTTGTCATTGTTGCTTAAGTATTATAAGTATTATAATTATAAGTACTACTGCCCTGATATGACATAATCATCACCATCATCACCATCATCACCATCATTATTTATTATTATTACTATTATAATCATCATCACCATTCTCCCAGTCATCATTATATTTCAGTGAAAAAGTGTAAACAGAAATTAAGTAATATAATTGTTAGTGTAGCTTAATTACTATTAATATTATTACAATGTTAATACTGTAGTGGTCTGCACTGACCTCTCAGGCAAGTAACCACATAGACAGGTAGGCGTGGGGAGTGTATTGATATCAGGGAGCCTAGGTGGTGTAATGGTTAGCACACTGGCCCGGAATGCAAAGAGATGTGGGTTCGAGTCCCGCTCTAGGCGCAGTATTTCCCATTTTCATCACCCCCACGACACTGGTTGCCGTGATCAGGATCCTGTACAAGCTTTGCGCTGTATGGTTGTTGAACCTACCCTGTGTATGTATGTGTTAGTGCATTGCCTGTATGTATGTAATTGTAAGCATTACAAGACTTACAATTCCAGGGGGACGAGTGTAGTGGTCTGCACTGACCTCTCAGGCAAGTAACCACATAGACAGGTAGGCGTGGGGAGTGTATTGATATCAGGGAGCCTAGGTGGTGTAATGGTTAGCACACTGGCCCGGAATGCAAAGAGATGCGGGTTCGAGTCCCGCTCTAGGCGCAGTATTTCCCATTTTCATCACCCCCACGACAATACTACCCATCCTGAAGTGACATGCAGCGTTGCACTCACACGTAAAACCCCCAATCTCCCAAAACAGGAGGCGGGCGGTCAACTCATCCGGCCACCCCGTCTGGTCTCATTAGTATGGACAGCATGGTGGTATAAACAGGACACACTGTGGGGTTGTTCAATCCGCATCCTTTAATGATGCATGGCGCCTGTGAGCAACTTCCGGTTGGGTCCTGAGTAGCTCGCGTTGAGCGGCTTTGTGCAGTTCTGAGCAGTTCTCAGGAGGAGGCTCTAAGAAAGGAGCTTTCCGCTATTAGAAACTGCACGTGAGCTATAGATTTGGGAACTTCTAAAGGCCCTGTCACACTACAACGTTTCCCATCAACGCGCGTCGACGTGTTGCCTTTTTGGTCGAAACGTTGGTACACGTCGGGACACGTTACCGGCGCGTCGGTACACGTTGAGTGATAGCAACGTGTGAATCGACACGTCAGCGGCTGTCGGCGCGGGCCGGGTCACGCCGATCGTTTTGTGCTGGCATAACGTTGATCAACGTCGGTTAACGTTGGCATTTTTTTCGCCAAAATGCAACCGTTCCGTCGGCGCGTCGGTAACGTCCCATCGATGGGTAGTGGGCGCGCTATTGGCGTTGGTCCAGCGTTTCTCGACGCGTTGGACATGTTGCTGGCTTGATGTGTTGCTGGCGCGTCTGCCACGCGCCTAACATTACCTGGCGTTCTGCGAACCTTTTGTCAGCGTTTTGGCTTTGAGTATATAATGGCACCCGTTAATGACGTGCTACGCCCACGCCGTCGGCGTGCCGGCGCCGTGCTGTCAACGCACCGATAACACGCTGATGGCACGCTGGGAACCCGCTGGCGGGACGTTGACACTTTGTTCCGCCGCACGTCCAACCCTGTTGGCCATGCGCTCATAGTACGCTACTAACATGCTGCGCCCCATCAAACTTTCTCCCAAAACGCCTAAGAGTTGGACGTGTGTCGACGGGTTGCAAATATTTTGCGCGTTGCCGGCACGCCGGTGAGAAACGTCGTAGTGTGACAGGGCCTTAAGCAAGGCCACCAGCCGAATGTGTAGAGTGCAAGCTTCCTGTGCAGAAGGTTGGTAGTTTTAAACCGGCCGAGTCAAACCCAATCACTTACAAAAATTGATACTTGTCGCTACCTAGCCTGGCGCTGGGCATTAATAGGATACGGTAAGGACTGGTTAGCTAAGTGTCAGGATTTTACTTTATTTTATTGGGTGATGAATTTATTTACCCTGCTCATAACGGTTAAGTGTGTTAACACTTGTTTTCACCGCTGGGCAGCACTAATCCAATTTGATTTAAATATTTTGAATGTTGTCTTCGTAAAGTGACTGAGTGGGAAATCGGGTCATGGGGCTGGTGGTCTGGTCTCCCAGTGGAGCAGCACTATAAAGTCGTCATGAGTGCATACTGTCACAAGTCGGTACCCATTCTAGTATGACCTTAGATTTTGCTAGGATGTAAAACCCCAACGAACAATAACAACTATCCAAGGTTCTAGGAAAATCTAACCGATGTGACTAGAGCGTTCTGGTCTAGGTATGTTATCTATCTCTCTGTCTTCCTATCTATCTGTCTTCCTATCTAACTGTCTTCCTATCTATCTATCTATCTATCTATGTATCTATCTGTCTATCTATTTATTATGGGCACAAGTAATATGTGTTTCGGACCTCCACACACTGAGAACTGATCTTTTATTGTTTAGTCCACGTAATGCATATTTTCAACATTACACATGGTACACAATATCTTTACTAGCCGACTGTAATTCCATAAACTGTACCATTATCTCATCATGATAAATGAAAATGGTATTTATGCAACAAACAATTCTACTGGGGTACAGCCAGATAGATAACCAACAGCCCAGTAGTGACAAAAACCATTATTTGATGAATAAATTACATCTACTTTATTTGTAAGATAATTAAGTATGTGAATATAAATTGGCGGCGCTCCTTTTATTATTGTATATATATTGTGCCATTTCGTAATTATTTATTTGAAGAATAAATTAAATTAACTTTATTTGTAAAGATAATTAATTATATGAATATAAATTGGCGATGCTCTTTTTATTATTATATATTTATTGTGCTATTACATCTTTATTTATTTATTTATTTATTTATTTATTTATTTATTTAATAATTGACCAATGGTCTACTTGCCCGCTTCCGGTGTGCCTCCTAGCGGGTGAATATGACACTAAACAGATACCATGTGGCTACATATATTATATCATCAGGGTCTAACCCTTCCAGACTGCAGTTAGACTCAGGTCCTGGCCCAGGGCCCCGAGACTAGACACCCCCCAGCAGTCGCCAGATGCGACTTTAATACCTTCATGGGAACACGCTGACACTGTTCGGATTAAATTCCGAGAAAGCGCATCAGACTTCATACTTCGATAATGTGCCGACCACAAACCAATAGTAGTAACCAGAGACGGTTGCAAGTCTGGAGTGGAATGACTCATTGCTTTAAACAAATATATATTTAAAAGAAATTAAATATGACAGCCTTCATCAAACTATCCAGCTTTAACTATACATCGGTTCTAGGTTGAATTTCTGTATTTTTTCTGAGATAAATACATTAGATCGATCACTAGTATCTACTTTACATTAGTTCAAAGTTACTTCTTATTTTAAATGGTACACTTTTGAGATATTTTGAATGCAAAACATTGACAGAGACAGTCCAGGTAAAAATGTAAAATTTAAGACCTAAATGCACTGGGATTGGTCCCACTGCTTCACTGGTCACAGTTGGTCCAGTGTATTATTAACAACCCCACCCCAACAACATAATTCATAAACTCACATAACTAGCTACATTAGAGTTACACTAGAATTTTCCTAACAAACCAACATTTATATACCGCTTGCCTAACTGCAACTGAACATTAAAACTTACTACAAGTTTACCAACTGAATACAGAAGATAACTTCTGCTTACATTCTAAATACTATGTAAATACTCACATTGATCTGACTAATATTGATCTGGTTATATGACACTACTGTACCATATTGTTATGGAACATTTGGGTTTCAGAATTTCACTGTGTTACATGGTGCAAATTGTATATTCAACAGGTATTGTACACCTTATTCTATATACCTTTTGTGTAAATAACCCTGAATTGAAAAATGGCTGGAAGACCAGTGCTTCGGCACTGACAAAAGACTTATTCAGTAGAATAAACATATTTACAAAAACAAAAACAAAAAAAAAACATGGAAAATTAGTTTGGGCAAGCTTGCCAAAACTCTGACACCATAGACTTCTGCAGTAACAGGTTCTGTTTAATTGACTCAGTATTTATTGCCTTCTACGCAGAAACAAATGCTTATTAAGTGCATCAGTATCTAAGTTAGATATGTAAAATCAAATCTAGATAATTGGTTTGGTTTTGAAAATTAGATTTTTCATCAGACTATGCAGCTTTAACCACTGTGCCACGGAGGCAGCCTTTTGCATTTTATATTGTTGGTGGCTCCCGCCTGTAGAGAGGCGGGGAGCAGACAGATCCTATCATGCTGGCTGGTTGGTTGTTGGGAGCTTTACGTCCTAGCAACATCTAAGGTCATATCAGGATGGGTACCTACTTGTGACAGTGCGCACTCATTGTGACTTTATAGTGCGACCCCACTGGGACACTAGGACGCCAGCACCATGACCTGATCTGATATCCATGACCTGATATCCTGACACAAAGCCAACCAGTCCTTGACCGAGTGCCTGGCTAGGAAGCGACAAGTATCAATTTTATAAGTCATTGGATTGACTCAATCAGGGTTCGAACCCATGGGTTCGAATTCTACGATCTACCAAAACGGCAGACGGGCGCTCAACTCATTCGGCCATCCCGTCTGGTCTGCCTTGCTGGCAGTTCGATTAACCCTCCCCCGGCGTCCCTCCCCCTCCCTGCGTCCCCTCCTCCCCCCCCCCCCGCCCTGTGCTCCCCCCCCCCCGCCCAACAATGGGGCATTGTGAACGGGGGCAGGGGCCGGCGCTCCCCGCGGCATGACAAATTTGCAGGGGCCGTTGTTTGCGACGTTGTTGGTGACGTAGTCTAATGTTCAATTCTGACACCAGGGGTCGTGTGTACAGTCAACGGCGAGCGGGCGGTAAGCACCCTGAGAGACCGGAGCTTCTTTTTTGTTAATGCATATGCTATATAATCCATTACATTAACATGATTATCAAAGGTGATCACTTTGCAATCACTTTTCTCCATTGTCCCTGTTCTGCGCTGCCCTTTGGGACTTGCCAAACTTCCGGCCTGCCCATTCCCTGATGTTGTCCGCCCACCTCTTCCTTTGTCTGCCTTGTCTTCTTCCCCCTTTCACTGTGCCTTGTAGGATGGTTTTGGCCAGACCCGCTGAATGGAAAATATGGTCATATTTTGCCTCTCTTTATGATTACAAGATCTTTGCATAGTTCAGTCGTCTGCTGGATCTTGGTATGGACTTCATCATCGATAACATGTTCTTTGTATGAGATGTGTAGTATGTTGCGGTAGCACCTCATTTAACGTGGTTTGTAATCTTCTTTATATTATCTGGGGCCGTATGCAGGAGTCAGTGTTAGCGTGGCAAAACGGTGTTTGGCGGGAATTCCTGTTTAGCGGCAAAAAATGGTATGCACGAGTCGGTGATAGACCTAACACCAAAAGCTTAACCGGTGTTACGTTACCCCTGGAAAATAGGAGGTATAGTGAGTTCATTAGGCCCAAATCTATTCAATGCTGTCATATTTAACAGAATTACATATGCAATAAGTGAAATTTTATTAAATTAACCCTAAATTCGAAGCAATATTAACGCTGCCACCGCAACGGCGGCGATATTAATATTTTCGAATCGACGAACGTAAAGTAAACAAATCGCCGCCGCCACCGCATCGATGTCGCTTTCCATACTGGCGGCGGCGGCGGTTGCTTGCATTCGTCAGTTCGAAAATATTAATATCGCCGCCGTTGCGGCGGCGGCAGCATTAATATTGCTTCGAATTTAGGGTTAATCTCATCAAATTTCACTTATTGCGTATCTAATTCTGTTAAATATGATAGCATTTAATATATTTAAGCCTAATATATGGGTACAGACGCAGAGGGATTTCCCAAATCTATAAATAAATTCACGTTTAGCTATAATGAAAGTGTTACGCACTCCTGCATACCACTTGACACAGTTCCCGACGTCGGTGATAGCTAAACGGTAACAGGCTCTAACACCAAACCCCGCTAACACTGACTCCTGCATACGGGCCCTGCTCTGAGGGTCCATGATTGACAAGCATACAGGAAGTTTGACATGACCATGGAGCGCATCAGTCATATCACGGAGCTGAGAGAAACACTCTTGTCGAATTAAACTTGTTTCAGTCTTGTCAATGTTTAATATTTATCTGATTATCGAATCGATGAGAGGTCGCTCACACATCAACACCTCATACCTAGGATATGGTATTTATATTACATGATGATACATCAATGTTCATTCATTTAATATCTATCTGGTGATCTAATCGATGACAGGGCGCTCACACATCAACACCTCATACCTAGGATATGGTATTTATATTAAACGATTATACATCAATGTTGATTCATGTAATATCTATCTGGTGATCTAATCGATGACAGGGCACTCACACATCAACACCTCATACCTAGGATATGGTATTTATATTAAACGAGTATACATCAATGTTGATTCATGAAATATATATCTGGTGATCTAACCGATAACAGGGCGCTCACACGTCAACACCTCATACCTAGGATATGGTATTTATATTAAACGATTATACATCAATGTTGATTCATATAATATCTATCTGGTGATCTAATCGATGACAGGGCGCTCACACATCAACACCACATACCTAGGATATGGTATTTATATTAAACGATTATACATCAATGTTGATTCATGAAATATATATCTGGTGATCTAATCGATGACAGGGCGCTCACACATCAACACCTCATACCTAGGATATGGTATTTATATTAAACGATTATACATCAATGTTGATTCATGTAATATCTATCTGGTGATCTAATCGATGCCCAGGCGCTCACACATCAACACCTCATACCTAGGATATGGTATTTATATTACAAGATGATACATCAATGTTCATTCATTAATATCTATATGGTGATCTAACCGATAACAGAGCGCTCACACATTAACACCTCATACCTAGGGCGGCCCGCATATATAAATTGTTATTTAACAGTAATACATGTATATTGCCACGCACTGGTCCTGTTGGTTTCGATGGCATTTCTGCCTGTTTGATATGTCTGATTACCTGCATGAGATTGCATGATTTTCTCTCGTTATCAGCTCGTTAGACATCTGTCAGCATCAATATTGTAGTCTACCTGCCAAGTTTCAGATTGAGAGGGAAACAAAGTTATGCTTCTTCCCAATTAGATTATACTGATCAACCTAATATATTTAATGAAGTATATATTATATATTATTTAGCTAAGTATATATATATATAAATAGTATAGTTATACGAATCTTACCTGGGTATAGATGATGGATAACTGTTGTTTTCCCGAGGTATAAGCCTCGGGTAGACGTGGGCTAGGGAGAAGGAAGCACGTGAGGTACCAGCAATTTTAACCTACTTATTCAGGATAAAAATGATCTTTCAAAACAATGGATACTATGATTTTCCCGTAACGGTACACCAACGGGATAGATGTGGCAGGGTGTGGTGGGCGGGCCCTAGCCCACGTCTACCCGAGGCTTCTACCTCGGGAAAACAACAGTTATCCATCATCTATACCCAGGTAAGATTCGTATAACTATACTATTTTACCTCGGTATACAGCCTCAGGCTAGCCTCAGGCTAGGGAGACCTTTACATAATTCATTTTTATCCTTAATATCATCCATTCTTATATAATATTCAACGTTTTTGTTCTCACCTATTCTTGTTAGTTGGCGAGCAGGCGCTTTGCAATGCCGGTAGGCTTTTCTAGTCGTTTGTTGTAATGTTTTGCAAACGACTTAGCCGTCTTCCAGCCTGCATGCGCTAGTATTCTTTTCACAGAAATACCTAGCAACCGTGCCTTGGAGACCATGGCACCTCTAGTTGAGTGGGAAGAGTATTTGCTCGTATCCACTCCAGCCAATTTCAACACCGTAATTGTCCATCTGGCAAGGGTGTCTCGTGAAATTGCCTTATGTGGCTTTATAAAGCTCACTAATAGTTGTTGTGATGCACGTAAATCCTTTGTCTTAGATATATAAGCCCGTATGGCTGACACAACACATAATTTCCGATCATTCGGAAAGCAGTCTAAGTGAACCGTAGATAAAGGGTCACCTAACGTGTTCGATTTGAGCAATTGTGCTAAATCAAACGTAGCTTGTTTCTTGTCTATTTCTAATCCAGTTAAGGATAAAGCAACAATCGTCTGTCCTCTGTGTCCGGTTACTAATAATAACAGGACCGCGACCTTAAAACCTAATTGTTTTATATCTAACCACGAGTTGTGAGGCCAAGCCTGAAACAACTTAAATACTATAGAAACATCCCAAAACCGACTATACTTTGGTTTTGGAGGATTCCTTTGATAAATTGAACGAAGTAGATAACAAAGAACATAATGTTTTCCAACTGTTTCGCCATCAATTCTAGGTAATATGATTGATAACGCACATCTTGCCGCATTGATCGACCCAAAGGATAGTCCTTCATCCTCTAGAGAACGAAGAAAACGAGCTACTTGTGAAATTTTTGGATTTGTTGGCTTAACTTTCATTAACAAACAATGTACACCCCATTTCTTTAAATAGGATGTGTACATTTTGACAGTTCCTGGCCTCCAGGCATCAGATACTATCCTATTCTCAGTAATTTTGTCCAATCCAAATTGCTGCAGCTGTTTCCTTAGAAAAGGAATGCCAATAGGGGCGTCGTTGACACGTCGCCGTGAACCACTAGCGGTCCGTGGTGTGTCAGATTCCCGAGTTTTCTTGGGAATCGTATATGTTCTTTTGCCAGTTGTGAAACTGCTGGCAGCCAAGGTTGCGTGTCCCAATCGGGCACCACCAGTATAGCATGTGTCCTTTCCAAACCGATTTTCCTGACAACTCGGCTGATAATGCTAAACGGTGGGAAAATATAAAAATAATTATTTTCCCAGGTAATAGCAAATGCATCTACTTTCCAAGCCTCCGGTTCAGGATGCCAAGAAACATAACAAGGTAATTTGTTATTATTTCGTGATGCAAACAAGTCAACTTTAGGTGTACCCCATTTTTCACAAATGAAGTTAAACAAAGGTGTAGAGAGAGACCATTCTAAATGGTCATGGAAATTTCTACTTTTATGGTCTGCAAGTGTATTTTGTGACCCTGGAATATGCGCTACAGTCAGCCAGACTTGTTGAGCCTGTGCCCAGTTCCAAATCAGTTTAGATAACTGATTGCAAGACTTTGATTTGGTTCCACCCATGTTACGAATATATGCCATGGCAGTAGTATTATCAGTTAGTATTCTAACCTGTGATTTATTTATCTTTACTAAACTACGTAAGCCCAGATAAATAGCACGCAATTCTAGTGCATTAATATAGTCTGATTTTTCATCATCAAGCCATCTACCTCCTGTTGTGACCCCATCTCGATGAGCTCCCCAACCTTCTAACGAAGCATCAGTAGTAATTACTGTATTAGGTTCCGCCATGCGGATTGGATTTGGTGAACTTGCTATATGTTGCATCCACCATCCAATATCCTGTAACCCTTCTTGCGAAATAAACATCTTTCGCTCAAAATTGCCTTTAGTTCGTGTTAACGCTAAATTTTTATCTATTTCTAGAGATTTAATATGGGCCTTCCCGTATAGAATAGCGGGTGCTACAGATATCTTTATCCCAATAAGGACTGCGACCTGTCTAATTTTAGGTTTGTAACTTAATAAGCTGGGTTGCTGTATTCATAAACTTAATTAGTTTTTGTTCTGTTATCGACACTGTAAGAGACTGTGTATCCAGAATAAACCCTAAACATTTGAGTTGTTTTGTTGGTTTAAACACTGACTTTTGTGGATGTACATAAAACCCCAATTTAGTAAGTAATGCACATAAATCCAAAACTGCATTCACACAATCAATTTGTGTTGATGCTATAATAAAGGAATCATCTATGTATGGAAACATTATATGACCCTTCCTCGCCATTACCGAGAAAACAGGTTTAAGCAATTTAGTAAATAAACGAGGCGCACAAGCTAAGCCATTCGGCATGCAGGTAAACTCATAGAGTTGGTTATCCCAAATAAATCGAAGAAATTTTCGGTATTGTTCCATTATGGGAAGCGTATAATATGCATCTTGTAAATCAACACTAGCCATCCACGCATCTGGTGTAATCAGATCTCGTGCCGTATCTAGAGAGAACATTTTAAAATGTCGATATTCAACCATTTTATTAAGGATTGTTAAATCCAGGATCATTCGAACATCACCATTAGGCTTTGGTCTCGAGAAAATGTTTGAAATAAACTCTCCTGAACAGATGTCACTTTTTGTATAATTCCTTTCTCAAAGAATTTTTGTACCTGTTTAGTTAGTGCCTCTCGTTCAACCGGTTCAATGTTATAAGGAAAAGGTATCCTGCCTTGTACCGGAATTTGTGTGAAGGGAATGTGAACACCCCTAACTATTTGTAAAATTTCTTGGTCACTAGTAATTTTGTGCCACTCAGAAATATGATTATTAATATTACCAGCCACAAAGTTGCTTACAGTTTGTGTGGTTTTAGAGGCTGGAAGGACTTGTAACGTTTGTGTTTCAACCTCTACTTGGACCCGCCCCTGGGGAAGGGTCTCGGCGAGTTGACACCTCGGCCCAGTGGCCGTGCGGTGTTGTCGGTCCAGCCTGAGCGAGCGCCCCGGCCCCGAAAAGCTTGACCGAAGTTTGAGCCCGGTCTGGTTCCCCTGGTGAACCGCCGTGGACGAAAATCCCCTCGTGACCTTTTGAAACGAGGAGTTTCCTGTTTCTTCTTACCATCCATGTTTTTGCCACTCTTGGCTGCAGTTTCTACCTCTTTATAGAGGTATTGTAGTTGACCGCCAAACATTTTCGTGTTATCTAAAGGTTTCCCTTTAATCGGCTCTGGAGCAAGAAAGAGCGTAAACTCTTTCCCATCATTATCGGTAACCTTCTTTGAGCGAGCCACTTCTTTGCCAGCATCTGTGCAAACCGACTTGAAGACATTTTCATATCTTCGATACGACAGATAATTACCTGCCGCCGCCAACAATGCAATGCCTTTGTCCATCGTCTTAGCCAAAGACGAGAACTTATTTTCTCGTTGCATTCTGTTTGCTACAGGAGCAATAGCTGTTAGGGTACCAAGCACCGCCTTATGCACTGTGTGCAACACACCCTCAAATCTCTTACGGTCCTCTGTCATATTGACATCTCGATCCATCTCCTTAATGATGGAGTTGGGAACACCTTTAATGCCTGTTAACTCATCTGATAACTTGGAAATAATCTCCGCCGGTTTAAACGTGCGGAAATGGCCATTAATGTTCTCACGCATAAGCGTAGTGGTTTTCACACGCTTAGCCCTTGGCTTCTCCACTTTCTTAGCCACTTTGCCACCAATGGCAGCATAGACACCTTCATATTGCGTGTCTGAGTCCGATTCCGTGGAAGTGGAATGAATCGGAAGAAGAAGAATCTTTCCTCTTCTTCTTCTTCTTCTTGGACTTGGTCTTCCGCTTTTTGCGAAGTCCAGTCTTCCCCCGTTCCTTGGTGAAATCATCACCAGAAGAAACGATATGTTTCTTCTTCTTCCTCCGTTTAGGAGAAGGAGGAGGAGCCCTAAGCTCCATCGCTGAGTCTGTCTCCGAGAAATCCTCAAAAGAAGACTCCTCTTGGACACTCGGCATTCGCCGTTTACGAGACACCGGTGGTTTGAGAGCCATAATATGACTCTCCATCGCCGCAAACCGCGTCTCCCAATTTTGAGCCGCGGCGCCGTCAGGCACTATGTCCTCCTCGGAGAGAATATGCGCCCCGGGCTGTGTCGAAGGCCCTGCCGACAACACGGGTGAGGAGTCGTACTCCTCGTCCACTCCACTCGGAACACGCCCCTCGGCTGCTGCTGCACCGCGCTTACTCCGCTTCGTGGCCATCGGGAACTGAAACAAAGATTTTTGGTCAGTCCCGGTATATATATATGTCACAATATGGTTGTTTCAAACTCATTTGGACATCTATTGGTGTTAGAGAACGTGTTTATACCGTTATAACACAGGCGTAATAAGCTAAATTTGTGCGTGGGTTGTGGGTCAAGCCCAAACCTTACGCGGGGTCGGGACCAGTGTATCGGCCCGCCCATCCCTCTGTTCCGCACACTTCTCCCACCTGTGACTACTACGTCAACAAGTTGGAGAAAATGCTACGAAACTCGGAGAAACGCCTGAAAAAGTTTGTGGGGAGTCTATAAAAGAAACCCAGGAGCATCTCCAACATTACTCTCTATTAGAGTACGAGAGAATTTCCACAGGAGACGAGGCAGAGCCCACATCTCTACCCATAATCACACGGTGACTCGGGTGTTGACAGAACCGCTAATGATCGGTTTCAATCCTTCGAGAAGGAATTTTATCCTTGGTTTTTTATAACCAAATAACTCGTCCAAAATGGACCAAAGAAAGTCTAAACTTTCCATAATGATGCTCTAATGCATCATGATTAAGCTAACCACAGTTTTTATGATACTTACTGCGTATTAGCTTGTATGTAGACTAAATTTGCCGGAGCAACCCAACGACACGTAATCCAGTCGTGAGTTGTATATGCTAATTGCTGGTACCTCACGTGCTTCCTTCTCCCTAGCCTGAGGCTAGCCTGAGGCTGTATACCGAGGTAAAATAAATAGTATACAGGTATAAATCTTCCGCAGGAGATATTATTTATTTAACCTAATATTCTACTAGTTTATTGTATTTAGTTATGAACTAACGCGCTACCAGCTAGGCCGCCTACTCATAAGCTGTGGGACTTCAGGGCTATGGTAGCGCCAGCACTGTCGTTTCATGGTACTCGAGAGGTAAACTGTGGCCTAATCACTAAATGCGAAAAGTTTTGATTACGATACACAATATATATATATAATATATATACAACTTTAACTATGACTGTATATATGATGATATAGGCAATCATAGTTAATGTTGCATATATAGCATATAAATAAGTGGTGCTCGGCGTGCAGTCAAGGCTGGACTGAGCCAAGCAGCAAGGAGATGGCAGTCCCGGGGCAAAAGAGTGGCCCGGGGTGAATATACAGTGAAGAATAAATAAGAATAAATAATAAATAATAAATTAAAGAAGAGAAGGGGGGAAACTCCGCCTCCTTTATATATATATAATCAATTATATATATATATGACGAGTTCAATATACCATACATTGTTGGAAGGGAAGGTGAATGGCAGCAGAGGGAGAGGGAGACCAAGAACATCATGGTTTACAAATATTTCACAGTGGACAGGCTTGAATTATTCACAGTCTATCAGAACAGCGTACCATCGGGACAAGTGGAGAACCATTGCATCCAACCCTCGACTAGAGGACGGAACTATTGATTGATTGATATATATATATACAACGTTAACTAGTATGACTGCCTATAGCATCTGTTACAATATGTGGTATGTGGAATTGTCAATTGCCAGTGATCAAAATAGCCAAGCAATTGAAAGCCAAAGGAACATAATACCCCCTTAATCACCCAAAAATGGATTTCAAATGCCTTAACCTATGTCTCATATCACATATCATGCAATAGTTATCTTTGGAGCAACGAGTTTCCAGAATGAAGACATTCAGTTTTTAACAAATCAAATCAAATAAAAGTTACCGGGAAACTGCAAGTAAAGTAGGCCCAGGTCAACCATTGCATCTAGTGTCGAATATCTTCTAGGCATTAATGGATGGGTTGTGGTGAGTGACGTGGCAAATGGAAGTGGACGGGTGAATGGGGAGGGGGGGGGGGGAGGAGGAGGAAGGAGGAGGAGGAGGAAGGGGAGATAGGAAGAGAAGAGAGAGCAAGAGAAGAGAGAGGAGAGAGGAAGGGGAGAGAGGGGAAAAGAGAGGAAGATAAGAGCTAGGAGGAGAAGAGAGGAAGAGAAGAGCTAGGAAGAGAGGAGAGAGGAGGGGGAGAGAGGAAGAGACGAGAGCGGAAGAGAAGAGAGGAAGAAAAGAGCTAGGAGGAGAAGAGAGGAAGAGAAGAGCTATGAAGAGAAGAGAGAGGAGAGAGGGGGGGAGAGAGGAAGAGAAGAGAGAGGAAGAGAAGAGAGGAAGAGAAGAGAGGAAGGGGAGAAGTGAAAGGGGATTGGAGATGGGACTGGAATGTAGGAAGGAGATGGGGATGACAAGTGATGAGGAGTGGAGAGAGAGAGAACAAGAGAGAGAGCAAGAGAGAGATAGAGAGAAAGAGCAAACGAGAGAGAGAAAGAGAGAAAGAGGAATAATAAGGGATGCGTGGGGGGAGGATTGGTGGATGGGAGGGGATGAGGGGAGACAGAAGTGTAGGGAGGGGTAGGAATGTGTTAGGGAGGGGGGTTATTGGAGGAGGGGAGGGGGAACTAGAGAGGGGTGGAGGACTGGAGAAAGGAGAGAGGCTGGGAAAGAAATGGTTGAGGAAGACAGGTAGGGAGGTGAGGGAA
Organism: Branchipolynoe longqiensis; assembly: GCA_030323885.1. Classification (NCBI taxonomy): domain Eukaryota; kingdom Metazoa; phylum Annelida; class Polychaeta; order Phyllodocida; family Polynoidae; genus Branchipolynoe; species Branchipolynoe longqiensis. The sequence continues at coordinate 32,118,097 of CM059190.1, read as the reverse complement.
GGCGGGATGGGGAAGATGAAGGGAGAGGGGAGAGGATGGGGAGCAGAGGGATGGGGCTGAGGATGGGAGGAGGACGACGAGAACGAGAGGAGGAGGAGTGGAGAGAATGAGGAGGACAGGAAGAAGGAGGGGAGGAGAGCATGAGGAGAGGACTAGGAGAGGAGGAGGAGAGGAAGAGGAGAGGAGGAGGAGGAGGAGAGGAGGATGAGAGGGGGAGGAGGAGGAGAGGGGGAGGAGGATAGGATAGGAGGGGGAGGATCAGAGGATGAGGAAGAGAGGAGAGGAGGAGCAGGGGGGAGGAGGAGCAGAGGAGGAAAGGAGGAAGGATGAGGAGGAGAGCAGGAGGAAGAAGAGAAGAAGAGAGGAGGAGAGCAGGAGGAGAGGAGGAGAGGAAAGAGAAGGAGAGGAGGAGGGGTAGAGGAGGAAGTAGTAGGGCGGAAGAGGAGAGGAGGAGGAAAGAGGAGGAGGATGAGAGGGGGGAGGAGAGGATAGGAGGGGGAGGAGGAGAGGAGAGATAGAGGTATAGGCAGTAAGGGAGGACAGGGCGGGGCCGGGGGGATGGAGGATGGGGAAGTTACCGTGCAGTGTCGAATTGTAGACTAAGGTATGCGTAAAGTGCTACTCGTTCATCATGACTCATGACACGCAACGGCTACTTAAACTTTATATACACCTGGGGCCATATGCACCAATCGGAGTTAGAGCCTTAACCGCGGTTTGGGTATCTACACACGGCTAACTGTGGAAAATTGGTATGCGCCAGCGCTAACCGCGGACCGTAGCCTAGGCTAAGCTACCCCAGTTTCAAACCAGGTTTAACTGCTAGCCGGGGCGGTTAGTGTGCGTGTATGGATGTAAATCTATTCAATGCGTTCATATTTAACAGAGTTACATAGTCAAATAGTGAAATTTTATTAAATTAACACTAAAATCGAAGCGAGATTAACGCTGATGCCGTAACGGCGGCGATATTACTAGTTATATTTTCGAATCGACGACCTTACAGTAAACACACCGCTGCTGCCGCCAGTATGTAACGCGACGTCGATGCGGCAGCAGCGGCTATTTGTTTACTTTACGTTCGTCGATTCGAAAATATTAATATTAATATCGCCGCCAATGCAGCGGTAGCCTTAATAATGCTTCAAATTTAGGGTTAAATTGATAAAATTTCACTTGTTGTGTATGTAATTCTGTTAAATATGATAGCATGTAATATATTTGAGCCTAATATATGCCTACAAACGCAGAGGGAATTCCCAAATCTATAAATAAACTCACGGTCAGCTATCCGCCCCGGCTAAAACATTGGCGCATACCAGTTTATTTTTTTCGCGGACCCCCCACTACCCGGAGCTAGCTGACCGGAGTTAATGCTCTAGCTCCGGTTACGACTAGCACAACTTGGTGCATATGGGCCTTGGTGTCCACATGTATTAATAAATATAGGTCAACAGCCATACTCAACCTGCCCCGTTATATATATTTTATATATATATATTTATTCATGTGTGTGTGATGCATAAACATTATACAAGTATATTTAATCGGAGGCTTTCACTCCTTCTTATTATAATCTAAGTCATCTACTGTACTGATCTATTATTAAATTTCATAACCTATGCAACCGACCCGATTGTGTCGCCCCCTGTCTGCAAATGTGTCAACTTGCCTGGCAACGCTCAGTCACTCTGCCCACAATTTATTTGTATATACACGGGTCACTCTCCTCAAACCTGGTTAGAAGTGTGACATGTCGGATGAAAATCTAATATTTGAAATTTGTTAAAAACATTTTTGGGTTGCAAATGAAAGTTGGTGAAAACAGTCTATTACGCAGTATGAGGATTCTAGTTGGTGAAAACAGTCCATCATGCAGTACGAGGATTCTAGTTGGTGAAAACAGTCTATTACGCGGTATGAGGATTCTAATTGGTGAAAACAGTCTATTACGCAGTATGAGGATTCCAGTTGGTGAAAACAGTCTATTACGCAGTATGAGGATTCTAATTGGTGAAAACAGTCTATTACGCAGTATGAGGATTCCAGTTGGTCAAAACAGTCTATTACGCAGTATGAGGATTCCAGTTGGTGAAAACAGTCTATTACGCAGTATGAGGATTCCAGTTGGTGAAAACAGTCTATTACGCAGTATGAGGATCCCAGTTGGTGAAAACAGTCTATTACGCAGTATGAGTATTCCAGTTGGTGAAAACAGTCTATTACGCAGTGTCAGGATTCTAGTGAGTGTGTGAGTGTGTATTTGTGTGAGTGTGTGTGTACGTGTGTGAGTGTGTGTATGTGTGTGTGAGTGTGTGTGTATGTGTGTGTGTGTATGTGTGTGTGAGTGCGTGAGTGAGTGTTTGTGTGTATGTGTGTGCACGTATTTTTCTAGTGGAGCTAACTGCCACATCAAAACGAAGCCGACCACGGTGGGAGTGAGGGGGGGGGGGGATTTAACAGGGTGCTAAATGTCATGAACCCATGACGTACGTCCGCAGTTCACAGGCGTTCCACCAGGTGCATGGACCGCAGTCAGGGCAGTCCCACCTCCAAGATGGCGCTAAAATCACCGGCATATCAACATAAATATACAGGAAATATGCCGGCTGGAGGAGGGGGGGAGGGGGGTGGCGAAGAGAGTGTGCAGTGCATTCTGGGGCATATTGTCTTATTTACTGGGGTCTTACGGCCTAACAACACCTACATCCGTATTAGAACGGTTACCTACCAACTTGTGACTGCACATTCATAGCGACTTTATAGTGCTGCACCAAGGGGGCGAAGAGAGTGTGCAGTGCATTCTGGGGCATATTGTTTTTGTTATTGAGGTTTTACGTCACAACAACACCTACATCCGCATTAAGACGGTTACGTCCCGACTTGTGACTGCACATTCATGGTGACTTTATAGTGCTGCACCAAGGGGGTGAAGAGAGCGTGCAGTGCATTCTGGGGCATATTGTTTTTGTTATTGAGTCTTTACATCACAACAACACCTACATCCGCATTAAGATGGTTACCTACCAACTTGTAACTGCACATTCATGGCAACTTTATAGTGCTGCACCGAGGGAGCGAAGAGAGAGTGTGCAGTGAATTATAAGGCATATTGTTTTATTTATTAGGGCTTTACATCATAACAACACCTAGAGCCGCATCAGGACGGTTACCTACCGATTTGTGACTGCACATTCATGGCGACTTTATAGTGATGCACCAATGAGGGGGCGAAGAGAGAGTGTGCAGTGCATTATGAGGCATATTGCTTTATTTATTGGGGTTTTACGTCCTAACAACACCTACAGCCGCATCAGGACGGTTACCCACCGACTTATGACTGCACATTCATGCGACATGACCCGATATCTGGTTTGTTGGTTTTTTTTACGTCCTAGCAACACCCGATATCCCACTCACTCACTTTATCCTGACACTGAGCCAAGCATTCCTATCCTACTCTAAAATTATTAAATCAGGACGTCGAAAATAATGCAATCAAGGGTAAGGTGTGTGTGTGTGCAAAAATAGTGGAAATTGGAAAGCCGAGAATGGTGGGGATACTACAGCATATGTGGTCAACAATATGGCATCAACTTCAAATTACAGGTAATTACAAGCAATTACACGAACAGCGATATCTGACTCTTGTGCGCAGATTCTGAATCCCTATCAATAATAGCTGACTCAGGCAGTCTGCATACATGAACCCAAGGCCAACACATAATACCCCTAATGGACTTGCGTCACGTGATTCGCCAAATATAGGTCATCCGCACCACTCATATGGGAAATATCCCAATTATGCTCATGTGGCACCACCTGGCGGCAAGCGCGGAAACACAGTTGGTTGGGGGTTGGTTTGGTCGGTTGTTGGAGTTTTACGTCCTGGCAACATCTAAGGTCATATCAGGACGGGTACCGACTTGTGACAGTGTGCATTCATGGTGACTTTATAGTGCTGACCCACTGGGAAACCAGGCTGACAGCACCATGACATGGTGGCCTGATTTCCCAGTGGGGCAGCACTATAAAGTCACCATGAGTGTACACATTGTCAAAAGTCTGTGCCCGTCCTGATATGACCTTAGATGTTGCCAGGACGTAAAACTCTAACAACCAATCAACCCCCACCCCATGCCACCCCCCACCCCCGCCTCACCCCGCGATGAAATAAAGCTCATATGTTATCCTGCGGTTCTTACGACGCTGCGCACACGTACGCGCATGCCCATGTGTATGCGCACGCGCTCTCGACGCGGTTGCCACTCTCTGCCGAAAGTTAACGGATGTGAGCGGCGTCGACTGCAAATGGGGCTAATATAGATCCCTAATTGAGGCGCAGTACAGTCTGCATCACATCGAGGCAGTCACGCGCACATTGCCAGACACAGGCATGCGCTGGTTGGCTGGGCACACTGTGGGGCACCGGGAACTAACACACGCACATTGCCAGACACAGGCATGCGCTGGTTGGCTGGGCACACTGTGGGGCGCCGGGAACTAACACACGCACATTGCCAGACACAGGCACGCGCTGGTTGGATGGGCACACTGTGGGTGCCGGTAACTAACAGCACACGCATATTGCCAGACACAGGCATGCGCTGGTTGGCTGGGCACACTGTGGGGCGCCGGGAACTAACACACGCACATTGCCAGACACAGGCACGCGCTGGTTGGATGGGCACACTGTGGGCGCCGGTAACTAACAGCACACGCACATTGCCAGACACAGGCATGTGCAGAGTTGGCTGGACGCACTGAGGGGCGCCAGGAACTAACACATGCACATATTGCCAGACACAGGCATGCGCTGGTTGGCTGGACACACTGAGGGATCTCGGGAACTAACAACACACACACATTGCCATATACAGGCATGCGCTGGTTGGCTGGATGCACTGAGGGGCGCTGGTAACTAACAACACACACACATTGCCAGACACAGCCATGCGCTGGTTGGCTGGACACACTGAGGGGCGTCGGCAACTAACAACACACACACATTGCCAGACACAACCATGCGCTGGTTGGCTGGACGCACTGAGGGGTGTCGGGAACTAACAACACACACACATTGCCAGATACAGGCATGCGCTGGTTGGCTGGACACACTGAGGGGCGTCGGCAACTAACAACACACATACATTGCCAGATACAGGCATGCGCTGGTTGGCTGGACGCACTGATGGGCATCGGGAACTAACAACACACACACATTGCCAGATACAGGCATGCGCTGGTTGGCTGGATGCACTGATGGGCATCAGGAACTAACAACACACACACATTGCCAGATACAGGCATGCGCTGGTTGGCTGGACGCACTGATGGGCATCGTGAACTAACAACACGCACACATTGCCAGACACAGGCATGCGCTGGTTGGCTGGACGCAATGAGGGACGTCGGGAACTAACAACACACACACATTGCCAGATACAGGTATGCGCTGGTTGGCTGGACGCACTGAGGGACGTCGGGAACTAACAACACACACACATTGCCAGATACAGGTATGCGCTGGTTGGCTGGACGCACTGAGGGGCGTTGGGAACTAACAACACGCACACATTGCCAGACACTGACTACTGAGTGAACCGACTAGTCGATCCAAGTGATGCCGAGCGCCAGACAAGGTAGTGACAAGCTTAATTTCATCAAGTCTCTGTTTACCTGTGTCTGTTTGACATAAATTGTATCATCCTTTAACACATAATAGTTTCTAGAAGAAAAAAAAACAGAGGGAAATAATCAATTCTATTCCCTTTTCACCATGAATATGGCCTCTACTGCTGACATGGCGTAAAATCACCACCAACCAATCGGTAACGCAAGTATATGGTTTCACTCGGTCGGGGATCGATCCTTCAACCTCTCGGGTGGCAAGCAGGCACCATACGCACCTCAGGCATATTACCGGGTCCCGACCGGATGCGGCGCCCGAATCGGTAGAGCATAGGCTTCTTGTACGGAAGGTTGGGAGTTCTATTCCCAGTCAAATTAAACTAGTGACTTACAAAATGTCGCTCCCTAGACTGGCGCTCCACATTACTAGGATAGGGCAAGGAATGGTTAGCTCAGTAGCAGGGTAATATGACTGAGTGGGAAATCGGGTCATGGTGCTGGCGGCCTCTGGTCGACCGGTGAGGCAGCACTATGAAGTCACCATAAGTGTGCAGTGTCACAAGTCGGTACCCGTCCTGACATGACCTTATATGTTAACAGGACGTAAAACAACAACAAACAAACAAAACAAAAGCAGCCAGTGGGGCAGTCTCCCAGTTGGGAATTACTGTAAAGTCACCATGAGTGTGCACTGTCACAAGTCGGTACCCGTCCATATATGACCTTAAATGTTCCCAAGATGTAGAACTCCAACAAACAAACAGTCGGACACCGCACACTGGCTGCCGGTATGCCTACACCACATACATCTGTAGTTTTGTCCTGTCTGTGATCTATCTAAATGAAGTTATTAGGCTGCCTACAAACCCTTCCTCCATGGATAGCTTTAACTTTAAGCTACCCCCTTTCGGAGAGTCCTTATCAGTTCTATCTAAGGCCACTCTCAATCAGCCTCTTAACTTACCCTCAAACATTCTTGCTAATGACCGCACTCTCCAATGGGCCCAATGCTACTAACAATTTGCCTGTACAATTTTCAGCGGTACAGTGAGCGGCGGTTACAGTGTGAAGCGAGTGGTGGCGCCACTATCGGAGCTGAGGTTGGGGAGGCTGGAGCAGTAGATGACTAGGCCAGACTCCATCAGTCCATGAAGTGAGTGAGTGATGGGGTAAAGGAGGGATATTCCGGGTTATCATACTCGTATAATTCTTATGAAGCATATATATATATATTTAATATAATGATAAACATAAGAAGTGGAGGGGGCCAGGTGGGGGGGGGATGATAGGCCTTAAAGTTTCCAAGTCCGATAACATTTTCAATTTATAGCGAAATAGCGAATGGTGGACAAGAAGTGTGAACACTGCTTTTTTGTCTCTCATTTTTGCTTGAGTGCAAGTAAATAAGCAACACAAGGAATAATTAGTAGCATGTGGTGAATAAGGGGTCAAATTTCCCTGGATTATCAGCCCATGCTTTTTCTAATCTATTCTTGAATGAATTTATTGACTCGGCATCAATAACATTTTGTGGGAGACCGTTCCATATATTTATGATCCTGTTTGAGAAACTGTGTTGCCTTAACTTTGAAATGGCTCTGGGTTTTACTAGTTTGAGAGTATGGCCCCGACTGCCTTCTCTTTTATTCAAGGTGAAAAATTGGTTCATACCTATTTTATCAAAACCTTTCATAATTTTAAATACTTCAATTATGTCACTTGGTTTCTGCCATATCTTTGAAATAAATTACATTAGGTTATCGTTATAATACACATTACATCAATTTGAAGTAACTTTTATTATAAATTGCTTCCTTTGATATATTTGAAGTGAAAACATGCCAAATAACTCGACCTCATAGGCTTTACCACTAACAGGTTCTATTATACATATTGACTAGCAATCCTTCTATGCAGCATATAATCCGATGGTTTTGCATTTCTCAAATTACAATCAATCTTAAGCCCCGGTTACACGGGCAAATGTAAAACGATCTAGACAAAGCGATTTATATGAAGCGTTTTAGTGGGCATGTTTACACGGTCCGAGTTTGAAAGTGTGTCGGTGCCGGGAACCAGCAGCCTTAGTGGGGAGCCTGTAGCCGGCGAGTACTGCTATTTGTTTAGTTTACATACGACACACCTACACCACCAACACACAAATACCCACACCCCCACCACATCCCTAAACCCCCACCACACCCACCCACCAGATACCTACACCTCATTTGGAGGCCTTAGGCCTGGATCTGGACGTGTTGGAGGATGCCAAAGTCCCAGAACATCCCCCGCGGTCGTTGAGGAAGCCATCGGTTATCCTCCGACTCAAGGAACTGACAAAGTCTGGGACACATCCACTCAAGTACCAAGGACTGCTTGCAGAGATTCAAGGCCAGTTTGCAGACCACCTCTCCATATACACTGATGGTTCGAAAGACCAAAGCTGGGTAGCTGCTGCGGCAGTCTGCCGACGGAAAAAATGTGGTGTACGCTTGCCCGATCAGAGCTCGATTTCCACTGCGGAAGCCCGAGCACTCCTTCTCGCCTTGGAGTGTATTGAGGTATCTAACCACACTAACTATGTTATATACAGTGATTCGTTCTCCTGCCTCCTAGCTGTTGCTGGACTGAAAACGAATCACCCTATTCTAGCAACGGTCATTTATAAAATGAACCAACTGGCAACGGATGGGTATGACATCCACCTGTGCTGGGTGCCTGGCCATGCCGGCATACAAGGAAACAAACAAGCTGATCGGGCTGCGAAGAAGGCCCTGAACTGTGATCTTGAACCATGTCTGATCCCTCACTCTGATCTGAAACCTCTAATAGCCACCCACATAAAATCTAAATGGCAACATGAGTGGGATGAAAACATTAATAAACTTAATGAAATTGAACCATCTGTGGGAAAACCACCACAGACTCATGTGGGAGGTCGGCGGGACCAAGTGGTCCTTAGCCGCTGCCGTATTGGCCACTCGTGGCTTACACATGCTTTTCTGCTCAAGAGGGAACCTCCCCCTGAATGTAACGGGTGTCAGTCCCCGTTGACACTCAAACACATTTGATTAAGTTGTGTTGATTTTTTGGCCCTGCACCAACAATTCTACACTGCAGACAGTATGCATGACCTTTTTACTAAAGTAAAACAAGAAAACATTTTAGCCTTTTTGAGGGCAGCTGGACTGTACCACCTCATATAGTTTACTAAATAAATTCTATCAATTATTAATAAAACTGTTCTTTTTCTATGGGAATCTGTTTCCCTTGGCCACAAATATATGATTGTGAGCTTTTTAATTTAATGAGTGTCTATTGGCACATAATTGATTGTCTGCTTTTACATGTAAAAGCGATGGTTTGAACAAAAAAAATACATTTCTCGCCATGAATATAGCCTACTCTGGCGACACGGCATAGAGCAACCACCAATCAATCAATCATACCTACACCACACACACCTACACCCCCACCACCACACACCTACACCACCAACACACACCTACACCCCCACCTACACCACCAACACACACTTACACCCTCACCACACCCCTAAACCCTGCATGTAAGACATTGGCCCATCACGTGTCGCCACCTGCTGGCAGTATATTGCAAAAGGTGTTGCAACAAAAGTCCCCCATTGGCTTAGTATACCCTTCTCTGTAGCAACAAATACTTAATAAGTGTATCAGTATCTAAGTTAAATATGTCAGTTCGAATCTAGATAAGTGCTTTGATTTTAAATTTGATGCCTTCATTGGACTGTGCAACTTTAAAGTTGACAATAGGAATATGGTCAAGAACACAAACCAGAACAGGAAAAACAGGAAAGAAACCAAGAAAAAACAAAAGACCAAGAACAAGAAAAAGACCAAGAAGATCAAGAACAAGAAAAAGACAAAGAAGATCAAGAACAGGAAAAAGACTAAGAAGATCAAGAACAAGAAAAAGACCAAGAAGATCAAGAACAAGAAAAAGACAAGAAGATCAAGAACAAGAAAAAGACCAAGAAGATTAAGAACAAGTAAAAGACCAAGATCAGGAACAAGAACAAGACCAAGAAGATCCAGAACAAGAAAAAGACCAAGAAGATAAAGAACAAGTTGCATGTGAAGTACCTTCCTTGTGAACAGCCTGAATTATAAATAAGTCAAGGCAGAACAGCGGGAGCAAAAGGCTAAGAATATAATCCACAATACATGTGTTCGCAGTTCCGCTGGTCCCTCAGGAAGGACTGAAGCTGTGACTCAGCATATTCCGAGTTCCACTGGTCCCTCCGGATGGACTGAAGCTGTGACCCAGCGTATTCCGAGTTCCGCTGGTCCCTCAGGAAGGACTGAAGCTGTGACTCAGCACGCCAGTTTGCAACTACAGCTGACACAGCGGAAGTTTGAATTGATGCCCTCCTGGCCGTATCCTTCATAATAGACCCTCCGCATTAAACCTACTTTGCTTGCACCGATAACCATACACCTCCTTATTACCAAACCTGCGCACGATATTTGCCATACATTTGTTTCCAATGGAGATATGATAGTTATACTAGACTTACTCGTAAGTTGAAGTATTACTGAGATTCTTACGAATCTACAAATACGAAGGTAAGGATCAGGGGAGAGGTCAACCCCGTGCAGACCGAATCTGGCTTCAGTTTTCCTAGTTGGAGGGGAGCAAAAAATCTAAAACCAGGATCAGTACCCTAACCTTCCCTAACCTTTAGGAATATATTATTTAATTGTATGTTTATACTCGACTAAATCATTGTTTATCCCTAATTCTAGGTGCGGGTGGGCGGGCCCCTGATCCTTATCTTCGTATTTGTAGATTCGTAAGAATCTCAGTAATACGTCAACTTACAAGTCAGTCTAGTATAACTATCATATTCTTTCTTCATCTTCCGAATAGCGGAAGTTAAGTATCCGGGGAGAGTCTTCGAAGCATGGATTTTTGGAACCCGACTTAAATCGTCTTGCTTCTTTTCTTCTCCTCCCCCGTTTACCTCTTCCGTCCTTCTTCTGTTTCTGTAAATATATGAGCATAGTGCTGGGCACTTTTGTTATGTCATTTCTTTTACCGTCTGAGTGCATATTGCGGCCCCTGTTTTTTCGGTATTCAACAATGCATGTTCACATAGTTCTTTATGTATATACCTTTATTTAACCAACCCTTTGTTTGAACATTTCACTCATCATTGTGTTTTCATACGTTTTACACTTTGTGGCATTGCTTCACTGTACATGGTTCATCGGCAACCTTTTATAAAACCAATGGTATCAACCCACCACCTTGTCTACAGTTTTCATTTTGCTCATTCTACTTTGTCTACCTTGACTATGTCATGGTCTTATTGTTAGGTAACTTTTTAATCCATCGTAGCACAAATTCCACACTCCAGTAACTGTTGTATCTGGGTTGTAGGGCCTCTGCTTGTGTCAACTTTTACACAGCCATTTTATTAGGTAATGTTCTCCTAATGTCCTTCCCCCCGATCTTGGGAGGATCAGGCTTAATGCACACCTCGCCGCATTTATTGCCCCGTACCCAACCCCTGACTCAAAGTAGTTTCTCAGGTATTTCAGTATGTTTGCTATGGAGGAGTTTGACACCTTTACTCCCCTCTCGATCGCCCAGAGGGCACAACGGTTAATGTGTTGTTGAGTCCCTCCAGGTATGTTTGAAGAATTGCAAAGTTTTCTCATCAATGTCGTACCCATCCAGCGTGTTCGCTAGAAAAGGTACGCCGTCAATCTTACGTCTTGTAGCCCTGGTCCTTTGCTTTCGCTGCAGACAGCCGGCCCTTTTGGGGAACCTGCGCTGCTCTTTTGCCCCCTCTTGGAGGATCGGGTGCCATGGTTGTGCTGGCCAGTGTGGGGTGATCACTATCGCCCTCGTCCCGTCTTCCTTGATTTTCCTCGCCACTCGTGGCAGGAGACTGATCTCAGGTCCGCTAGCACGTTCTCGACCCCTGGAACGTGTGTAATTGTTAGCCAGTTCTGGTAGAGCTGTGCCCATTCCCAAATTTGTATTGACTCTCTCAAGCAGACTTTGTACCACCCATGTTCTTAACGTATGCTAAAGACGTTGTGTTATCCGGACGTATTCATATGTGCGTGTTTTCTACCTTACATAGGCTTTGTAGGCCGAAAAGTATGGCTTTTAGTTCTAGTACATTTATGTGCGCTAGTTCTTCTTGGTGCCAACGCCCCCTGTTTGTGTTGTTTGTGTATGCTCCCCCCATCCCTCTAGTGAGGCGTCTGTGTACAACTCAATCTTTGGCGGTTCCCTCCTGATCTGCCTTGGTGCTTCTAACTGTTCTAACCACCAGCTTATGTCTGCTAGACCCTCGTTTGAGATCCACATTATGTCGTCGAAGTTTACCTTACTTCTTTTTAGGGTCTTAATCTTATCCCTTTCCAACTCTTTGAAGTGTGCCCCTGCATACTCCACTGCTGGTGAGTAGGCTACCATCAGCCCCACTACTCCCGCTACTTGTCTTATTACGTGTGTTTTATTGTTAATTATGTTTAGGGCTGCTTCTAGAAATTTTGTTAGTTTATCTTCCGTTAGTTCGACTTCCATTGTATTTCGAAGCCCAGGAATTTCAGGCATTGTGTTGGTTTTAATACCGACTTCTCATTTATTGTAAATCCTAACTTTTTAAATAGGTTTACTAGGTCTGAGATTGCCATACAGCATTCGTCCAGCGTGTTCGCCAGCACAAAGCTGTCGTCTAAGTAGGGGAAACATATGTGACCCCACTCACCCATGTCAGCATAAATTGGTTTTAGCAATTTTGTGAAAATCCTAGGGCCCGGTGCTAGACCATTGGATAGAACTTGATACTCGAGTAGAGTTTCTCCCAGCCGAAAGCGCAAATATTTTCGTTGGGATTGTTTTATGTTTACCGAATAGTACGCATCTGTGAGGTCAGCACTGGCCATCCATGCTCCCCTTTCAATCAGATCTAACATTGTTTTTAGGTTGAACATTTTAAAGTGTTCACACTGGATGATTTTATTTAGTTCAGTGAGGTCTAATATCATTCTGAATTTTCCGTTAGGTTTCGGCCTTAGAAAAATGTTAGAGATCCATTGTCCCTGTACAGGATCCACCTCTCTTAAGACTCCCTTGCTTGCTAACATTTTTACCCCATTTGTTACAAATGTTCTCTCTTCCTTATCCATTCTGAATGGGTGAGGTTCTCGCTTTTGTACTGGGGTGCTAGTGAACGGTATAGTCAAACCAACTACACATTTTAAAATCCATTTATCAGACGTTAACTGTTTCCAAAAAGTTAATTGATGCACAATGTTCCCTGCTTTTGTTATAATTTCTTCGTACAGTGGGATTTCATCCTTACAGTGTTTAATTGAGGCACACACCTGGATTGGGCGCCTCACTTCTGAAAACCCCATCCGGGGTTTCCTCGGCCATGCCCTCCTCTTGGGGTGGATGGCACGTTGCCGTACTGTGCGTAGTCTTCATTTGTATGCCCATACTTCTTTTCGGGTGCAGCTGATCTCGGACCCCAGTTAGATGCGCCTCTCGCGCCTCTGCCTCTTGAACGCCCCTTTCCCTGGAACTTGTTGTAGGGCGTAGTCTTGCCCTGGTGATCGTAGCTGTTTCTGCGCTTGCCGCGGTATGCTCGGTTCGTGTTCATGCAATTGTCGGACGCTTTGATTGAGTAGCTGCTTGTTTCGCTCCCCTAGGTTCTCACCTAGTAGGTACTCCTTTTGTTCGGGGAGGTTGCCATAGATGTCCCGCTGTAAGATTAGGTCCATAGTTGTGACGATTGCTGTGAGTTTGTATTCCTCCTCCAACTTGCTGTTGCTCTGTCACTGCCGAGTTACTAACTGAAGCCAGATCCGGTCTGTGCGGGCTTGACCTCTCCCCGGATACTTAACTTCCGGTATTCGGAAGATGAAGTAAGAATCGCAGTAAAATTATCTTAACAAATATTTTACATTTATTAAAATACAGCGTTGTTTATGTGTATTCATCATGTCAGCCACCTTCTGCCATATAAGCTGAAGCTGTGAGCAGGCGTGCTGGGTCGTCGCGGTGTGAGGGACCAGCGGAACTCGGAATACTTGTATTGGTAGTTTCAGCAATAGTTGTTTTGTTAGTTGAACGGCCTCGTCATGTCACAAGCTCATACAGCCATTAATGGTTATCGTGATGAAGGTTTTACACACTTTTGCTGCGAAGTGATCGGGCACTTTCAGGAAACACACCTGGGCGTGTCGATCAGAAAGAGCCTTACTCAGCAAAATCTAAGCAAACTGTCGTATAGCAGACTTCAAAGGGCGGGTTGGGGGGTGGGGGGGAAAGGCAGTATGTGTGGGTGTGAGTGTGAGTGGAGGTGTGGGTGAGGGTGTGGGTGAGGGTGTGGGTGAGTGTATGGATATGGGTGTGAATGTGGGTGTGAATGTGGGTGGGTGGGGGTGAATGTGGGTGGGTGGGGGTGAAGGTGTGGGTGTGGATGAGGGTGAAGGTGGGGTTGTGGGTGATGGTGTGGGCATTGGTGAGTGTGGGTGACAGTGTGGGTGTGAATGTGTGGGTGTGGGTGAGGGTGTGAATGTGTATGTGTGTTTGTAGGGGTGAAGGTGTGGGTGTGGATGAGGGTGTGGGTGCGTGTGTGTGGGTGACGGTGGGGATGTGGGTGATGGTGTGGGTGACGGTTTGGGCATGGGTGAGTGTGGGTGACGGTGACGGTGTGGGTGACGGTGTGAATGTGTGGGGGGTTAGGGTATGGGTGAGGGTGTGGGCGTGAATGTGGGGGTGACAGTGTGTGGGTGGGGGTGAATGTATGTGTGGGTGGGTAGGGGTGAATGTGTGGGTGATGGTGAATGTGTGGATGAGAGTGTGAATGTGGGGGGTGACAGTGTGGGTGAGGATGTGGGTGTGGGAGTGAATGTGTGTGTGGGGGGGGGGGGGTTGTAAGGGTGAAGGTGTCGGTGAGGGTGTGGGTCTGTGCGTGGATGACGGTGGGGTGTGACGGTGTGGGTGTGGATAACGGTGTGGATGTGGGTGAGGATGAGGGTATAAGTGTGGGCGTGGGTGTGGGTGAGTTTGTGAGTGTGGGTGAAGGGGTGGGTGGTGTGAGCTTGTGGGCTAGATAGTGTAATGGTTTTTACACTAGCTCCGAAATGGCAACATGTGTTGGTTCGAATCCTCTTCTAGGCGCAATATTTGTCCCCTGTTTCATCACCCTGATGATATTGGTCGCCAGGTACGCCCTGTATGGTTTTTGAACCTACCCTGTGTACGTAAGTATACGTACACAGGGTATACATTGATTTTATTATCTAATTGTAGGCATTAAATGGCTTATGGCCGAATGAGTTGAGTGTCAGTCCCTTGTTTTGGGAGATCGGGGATCAGAACCCATGAGTTTGTGGGTTCGAATCCTAGTCGAGTCAAATCGATGATTAAAAAAAATTGATACTTGTCACTTCCTAGCCTGACGCTTGGCATTAGGATAGGGCAAGGACTGGTTCACTCAGTGGCAGGATAATGTGAGTGAGTGGGGTATCAGGTCATGGTGCTGGTGGCCTGATTTCCCCATGGTGAAGCACTATAAAGTCGCCATGAGTGCGCACTGTCACAAGTCGGTACTCCTCCTGGTATGACCTTAGATGTTGCTAGGACGTAAAACAAAATAAACAAACAAACAAACAGCTTATGGGCATACACCATTTAAAAGGCTTACAATTCCAGAGGGGGGTGAGAACAGTAGTCGGCATTGACCTCTCAGGCACAGACAGGGGAGGTGTGAATAGGGTGACTGCATCAGGGACTCTAGCTAGTGAAGTAGTTATCACACTAGCCCGTGAATACTGGTACTTATTACTAAAACAAAATTCTAAAGATTTGAACAAAATTGGACTAGTGATGCCCAGCGGTGAAAACAAGACTTAGTGTTAACACACTTATCCGTTATGAGCAGAGTAAATAAATTCATCACACACACACAAACAATTCAATTTAAACAAATTAAAAAATGGCAAGAACTGCGGGTTTGAATCCTGCTCTAGGCGCAATATTTCCCATTTTCATCACCTCCACGACAGCAAAGACCCTATAATACTAAGACGGCTCACTCCCTATCTCTCCAATGGTAATGTAAATTTTGGAGTGCCACCTTGTGGTGGGTTTGATCAGCCGGGGGCTGGTTGGTGTTTCACATGTAAACACATACAATTATATTATACATGAGATAGGTAAGTATGAATACACATTAATATGAAATTGCTATGAACAAATACCCAGCATCATCAGCATCATCATCAGCATCGCCATAATCACACATCTTTCACATTCATATGTACATTTATACATATAATATAGCACCTGTTTAACCAAGAGAACAGCCAGCGCACCAAGTGGTGGGTTTGATCATTTTGATTACACAGAACAGGCTGAGTGAGCCATCTTATATATATAGTATTATAGGGTCTTTGACGACAGCTATGAAATAAGCATTGGGCGATTTGTCCATCAAGTTCTTGAGTTAGATCAGCATTCATGCTTCATTTAGCTTGGTGTGGATGGTCTCAAGGCTGTGGAAGACGTGTTTGTGGATAGGGGCCTACTTCTTACAGGATGGTCTATCTTCTTTAACTGCTAACTGTAGATGACACTTGCTGAGCCTTACCATGCGTAGACTTGGCGTTTTACACTCTAGCAACATGCAAGGTCATACGATGAGTGCCGACTTGTGACAGGGTACACTCATGGCAACTTTGTAGCACTGTCCATCTGGGAGACAACGCACCATGACCCAATATCCCATTCAGTCACATTATCCTCATACAGACGTAACCAGTCCTTGCTCTATCCTATTCATGCCAAGTGCCAGGCTCGGTAACAACGAGTATAAATTTGGTAAGTCATCGGTTTGACTCGCAGCAAACTTAAACGCACCACCTTCCGCACAGTAACCCTGTGCTCTTACCAATTCAATCATCCCAATTAACTTACACGTACACAAAATTGAGATTTGGAGAAGAAAATTTTAATGTGAATAAATTTGACAGCGGTTAATAAAATTTCAACAAACAATTAACTTTAATGGCGTATACAAACAACTTTACTTTAAAACGATGAATAATTTGTGAGTCAGCTATCAGTTCATTGTAATATTTATTGGGGACATCAGATCTATTCCTGGATTTTATATCCTGTTTGTGAAGGGAAGACTATGCCAACTACTTATTTATGTGAATATAAATTTCCTGATTTACCCCCAGGACCATTATTGAGTTTCTAATACTCTGTTCGGATCAAGGAGGAAGATTAATATATTATTATTTTAATTTTCATTTACTGCCGCCATGCATCATACAGGGAACACTAAGGTGTTCTTAAAGCTGCATAGTCCGATGAAGCATCAATATTTCAAAACCAAAACAATTATCTAGATTTGATTCTATATTTCTAACTTAGATATTGATGCTCTTAATTATTAAGAATTGTTGCCACATAGACGGGTATACTTAGTCAATTTAATACGACCTGTTACTGCAGAAGCCTATGGTGTCAGAGTTTTGGCAGGCGTGACAAAATTAATTGTTTATCTTTGCACTTCAAATATCTCAAAGGTTAGCCATTTAAAATAAAAGTTACTCCAAATGAAAATAAAAGTTACTCCAAATGAAAATAAAGTAGATTATAACAATCAATTTAATATATTTATCTCAGAAAAAAAAATGGCAGAAATTCAAAACTATCAGACTATGCAACTTTAAGCTGTCAGGAATTTCTCAAACAGCATCGAGTAAGCAAAGTAAGTTTTCATTCAAAATTAAACAGGGGCTTGGTTGGACTGTGCATACATAATATGCTTCATATCAAATTAAAGAATTAACCAAATATATCATTAAAAATGCCATAATTATTAAGAACTACACTGTGCTATACTATATTAAAGTATAAATATTATATACAGTAAAACCTCCCTAACCGACCACCTCCACAGATTGACCACTCCCATATATATTGATAGCTTTATTTGGGTCCCAACAATACCATTGTGACCATATTCTAACTCCCTAAACCGACCAACTCCCTAAATGGATCACTTAAAGTCGGTCCCAAGGTCGGTCGATTTAGAGAGGTTTGACTGTATATTGTATTTTATGTGTGTTAGACAAAGTGACTTCGATCGAAAAGAGAGAAGAAATCAAACAAATGTCGATAACCAAATGTACCCATATAAGGAGTGGTGGAAGAACGAAGACTAATTAAGATCCAATTGAAATTTCCCACGGTTAATCAATGAATACCGTAAAAGGAAAAAGACATCTAAAATATTGAAAACATGGGTAAAGATGCTTGATTTACAGTTCTAAGTGCTATAGATATGAATATATTAGCTAAAATGGAATATTTAGGTGGCCATATTTGATTTCAAGATGGCGACCACCAGTGGGTACTATTTTGTTTAGGTCCATTAACAAAAAAGATCCTTAAGTATGATAGTACCAATGCTTTCCTGAAGAAGTGTGCAATTCTAATAAAAATTTAGCCTTTTTTTTTTCTTGAAGATTTATACTGATAAATCAGAAAGGACTTACTTTCACCATTAGACAGTTGATCGATAGAAAGACTGAGCCTACACTTTTACGGACCCAAGGGATTTTTAACCTCCAACACCAAAGAGACATGGTATGAGAGCAATTGGCCTTTGATGATGCTGCAAGTTATACACATCGGTGGAAATCAAAATTGGCAGAGGTGATGGCATGGTAATCGAACCACCAACCTTCAGATTAGGAGTCCGATCTATAAAAAAAAAAGTCAGACACTACTATGCGACTCTGCGATTCTGCAAAAAAAACTAACGTTCAAGCAAGAAATATTTGCAATTTATTTAGTAGAGAAATTCCAAGTTGCAGTAGTCTCTCAGTGAGGATATGCCAGGTGGTGTGGGGGTCGCAGCTTCAGCTTACAAAGTGGGCTGCCCCCCAAGCCCTACCCCTCAGTATAGGCCTTTTACTTTAAACTCACTTTGTACCGATTACCACATGCTACTCTTTCCGATAAACAGCAAGGGGTCCTATATATGCAAATTCCCACGGACAGGACATCACATACCACAGCCTTCGATGAACCAATTGTGGACCACTGGTTGGAAAGGAAAATAGCCCAAAATGCAAATGAGTCCACTGAGCAGGATCGGTAGGATAACCGACACCTTCACAGGTGGACACTCTACCGCCAGCTCCTAAGGTAGATTGAAGTGAAAGTGTCCGAGCAATTATTTAACATCAGATAAAATTCACTCATGGTGACTTTATAGTGCTGAACCACTGGGAGATAAGGCCACTGGCACCATGACCAGATATCCCACTCAGTCACATTATCCTGATACTGAGCTAACCAGTCCTTGCCCTATCCTACTATTGTCGAGCGCCAGGCTAGGTAGTGACAAGTATTAATTTTGTAAGTCATGCATCACCCTGGTGTTGGTTAGTTTGACTCAGCTGGGATTAAAACTCCTGACCTTCTGCACAGGAAACCTGTTCTCTACCAATTATACCATCAAGGCTAGTCAAATCAACTGAAACAAAAATAGTACAGTACAACCCCTTTAAACCAAGCTCGGTTAAATCAAATGATCGATTAATCCAAACTTTTTTCGGCGGCCTGGCAAAATACTAACATTTATCATATAAAAAGGTTGGTTAAACCAAAGTCGGTTAGTCCGGTGGATGCGGATGGGGGGGGGGGGGGGGGGAGGCAAGGTTCAGACTATGCCAGACACACTATGTAAACCAGACGCAGTGGCTGAATCAGTAGAGCAAAGGCTTCCCATTCGAAAAGTCGGGAGTTTGAAAACGTGGCCGAGTCAAACCAATGACTTACAATGTTCATATTTGTCACTACCTAGCCTGGCACCCGGCGTTAATAGGATAGGGTAAGGACTGTTTAGTTCAGTTTCAGGATAATGAGCCAATGTGGGAAATTGGATCATCGCCCTGATGGCGTGATCTCCCAGTGGGGCAGCACTGTCATAAAGTCCACAAGAGTACGCACTGTTACAAGTCAGTACCCATCCCTGATATGACGACAGTTGTTGCTAGGATTGATTGATTGATTGGTGGCTGCCTTTTCCCGTGTCAGCAGCATAGGCCATATTCACGGTGAGAAATGTTTGTTTTTGTTCAAACCATCGCTTTTACATGTAAAAGCATACAATCAATTTTGTGTCAATGGACACTCATGAATTTTCTAAACTCACAATCATATAGTTTCTGGTCAAGCTAAATAAAATCATAATTGATAGTATTATACACTGATGAAATTTGTTTAAAAACCTACATGAAGGGGGGGGGCCAAACCAGCTTCCCTCAAAAAGGCTAAAATGTTTTCTTGTTTTACTTTAGTAAAAAGGATATCAAACCCCAATAAACAAACAAAACATTGTGTAAAGAACATACAGTCCAGCCCTGATATTTCGCCTCGCGCTCCAATTGGCAGAATTCTTTTTGATTGTTAACCCAAATAGCTCAATAATGGGAGTGCTTTGTTGTCCGAGGATACTTCTTTATTGTTACCAGGCGATCACCACAGCTGGCAGCCACAGATGTCCATTAGCGATAAGTAGGCAACATTCCCATTCCTCAATTCGCAGCCGAATCCATTTAACCCCATTAATGCGACTCAAATTAGTTCAATTTTCCTCTCTTTTCTTTCCTCTTTCCTTTCGCTTATTTTCCTTCTCTTTCTTTCTTGTCCATCTTTCTCTTCTATTCCTTTTCTTCTCGCTCTTCAAACTAGATATCGGGGCTGCACTGAATCTTTCCGGCAACAACTGTGGTCATATACATGATCTGTGAACAAATGCAGCAATAGATTATTTCTCTCAGTAACTCGCCATCTGATGGCAATTGTAGGAACTAATTAGTTGAAGGTCAGACTTCAGAATTAATACACTGGAAAAACCACAAAAGCCAGCCCCAAAAAACTGCAGTTAATAGAATAGAAACATTAAAGTAATAGCTCATTTCGGATATCTGTTTTGTTTGTTGTTGTTTGTTGTTGTTTTACATCCTAGCAACATCTAAGGTCATATCAGGACGGGTACCGACTTGTGACAGTGCACACTCATGGCAACTTTATAGTGCTGTCCCACTGGGAAACCAGGCCGTTGGCACCATGACCTGGTATCCCACTCAGTCACATTATCCTGACACTGAGCACACCAGTCCTTGCCCTGTCCTAATAATGCAGAGCGCCTGGCTAGGAAGTGACAAGTATCAATTTTTAAGTTATTGGTTTGACTCGACCAGGGTTCGAACCTACGACCCCACGATCTACCTGGTATTCGTGTTAACACCTTGTTAATGTGCCTTTTGAATAGTTACATACTGCAGTTTGATTGGTTTCTTATATAAGCTGGCATTGTCTTGAAGAGCTGAACTCCCTGAACAGAAAGACTTCCTTCCGTCAGAGTTTTTGTGGACTGTGAGGCTTTTGTACTAATGGCTGGTACCTTACCAAGTCTACCACATCCTTTCAAATGATACGTTGTTATGCCATAGTTAGGTACTTTGCCTTCAATCATTTTCCAGGTGTATATAATTTGATATCTCTCACATCTATTTATATGCTGTACAGGGGACACAAAATTGGCTTTTCCGAGCTTTTTAGATTTCAAAATTTCAGATAAGAGGTTGTTCACTTGTGTGCATATATGGATCTTAGCATGTATGTATATATATATAAATTAACATATATATATATATATACACATACTTATGCATATATATTACAAATCTTCCATAAGGCTCTTTCAGCTGTCAGGTTCTGCTGGACTGGTGGGAAAACACATTGGAAGTGATACACTCAATGAAGGCTTCAACGACAAATTAAGCACTGATGACATGCCCTGCGGGGTGACAGCACAGACTAAGACTCAGAAAAGTAAATAATGAGACAGGAGCCGCAGCAAAGGCGCCCCGCTTGATGGCTGCTCCCTCAGGCAGCGATCGAAGAAGGACAACCACAGGGGTGATGCCCAGCTCTAACCAACCCTGGCTAGCTGATGTGACTGTCGGAGGAGACAAACACAGGGGTGATTCCCGGCTCTAACCAACCCCGACTAGCTGGTGGAACTGTCAGGAGACAAACACAGGTGTGATGCATGACTCTAACCAACCATGACTAGCTGATGTAACTGTCAGAGGAGACAAACACAGGGGTGATGCATGACTAACCTACCCTGACTAGCTGGTGTGACTGTCAGGAGACAAACACAGGAGTGATGCATGACTCTAACCAACCATGACAAGCTGATGTAACTGTCAGAGGAGACAAACACAGGGGTGATACATGACTCTAACCAACTACAACTAGCGGATGTGACTGTCGGAGGAGACAACCACAAAGGGTGATGCATGACGCTAACCAACTATGACTAGTGGATTTGACTGTTGGAGGAGACAACCACAAGAGTGATGCATGACTCTAACCAACCACAACTAGCTGATGTAACTGCCAGGAGACAAACACACTGTTGATGCATGACTCTAACCAACCATGACTAGCTGATGTAACTGCCAGGAGACAAACACTGGGGTGATGCTTGACTCTAACCAACCATGACTAGCTGATGTGACTGTCGGAGGAGACAAACACAAGGGGTGATGCATGACTCCAACAAACCACACCTAGCAACCATGACTAGCTGATATAACTGTCAGAGAAGACGAATACAGCGGTGATGCATGGCTCTAACCAACCATGACTAGCTGGTGTCACTGTCAGGAGACAAACACAAGGGTGATGCATGACTCTAACCAACCATGACTAGCTGATGTAACTGTCGGAGGAGACAAACACAGGGGTGATGCATGACTCTAACCAACCACCACTAGCTGATCTAACTGACAGAGGAGACAAACGCAGGGTGATGCATGACTCTAACCAACCATGACTAGCTGATGTAACTGTTGGAAGAGACAAATACACAGGTGATGCATGACTCTAACCAACCATGACTAGCTGATGTAACTGTTGGAGGAGACAAACACAGGGGTGATGCTTGACTCTAACCAACTACGACTAGCTGATGTGACTGTCGGAGGAGAGAAACAC
The DNA here is from genome assembly GCA_030323885.1 of Branchipolynoe longqiensis. Classification (NCBI taxonomy): domain Eukaryota; kingdom Metazoa; phylum Annelida; class Polychaeta; order Phyllodocida; family Polynoidae; genus Branchipolynoe; species Branchipolynoe longqiensis. The sequence goes on along the minus strand of CM059190.1, from coordinate 32,095,360 downwards.
AAGTGTGATGCTTGACTCTAACCAACCATGACTAGCTGATGTAACTGTCAGAGGAGACAAACACAGGGGTGATGCATGACTCTAACCAGCCACGACTAGCTGATGTAACTGTTGGAGGAGACAAACACAGGGGTGATGCATGACTCTAACCAGCCATGACTAGCTGATGTGACTGTCAGAGGAGACAAACACAGGTGTGATGCATGACTCTAACCAGCCATGACTAGCTGATGTAACTGTTGGAGGAGACAAACACAGGTGTGATGCATGACTCTAACCAGCCATGACTAGCTGATGTAACTGTTGGAGGAGACAAACACAGGGGTGATGCATGACTCTAACCAGCCACGACTAGCTGATGGAACTGTTGGAGGAGACAAACACAGGGGTGATGCAGGACTCTAACCAGCCATGACTAGCTGATGTGACTGTCAGAGGAGACAAACACAGGTGTGATGCATGACTCTAACCAGCCATGACTAGCTGATGGAACTGTTGGAGGAGACAAACACAGGGGTGATGCAGGACTCTAACCAGCCACGACTAGGTGATGTAACTGTTGGAGGAGACAAACACATGGGTGATGCAGGACTCTAACCAGCCATGACTAGCTGATGGAACTGTTGGAGGAGACAAACACAGGGGTGATGCAGGACTCTAACCAGCCATGACTAGCTGATGTGACTGTCAGAGGAGACAAACACAGGGGTGATGCATGACTCTAACCAGCCACGACTAGCTGATGGAACTGTTGGAGGAGACAAACACAGGGGTGATGCAGGACTCTAACCAGCCACGACTAGCTGATGGAACTGTTGGAGGAGACAAACACAGGGGTGATGCAGGACTCTAACCAACCACGACTAGCTGTTGGAACTGTTGGAGGAGACAAACACAGGGGTGATGCAGGACTCTAACCAGCCACGACTAGCTGATGGAACTGTTGGAGGAGACAAACACAGGGGTGATGCAGGACTCTAACCAACCACGACTAGCTGTTGGAACTGTTGGAGGAGACAAACACAGGGGTGATGCAGGACTCTAACCAGCCACGACTAGCTGATGGAACTGTTGGAGGAGACAAACACAGGGGTGATGTCAAGCAGCTGTCACTTGAAATTAAAAGTACTACTCACGATAAACCAAACGTGAAATTGTCAAAATACACTGTTGGTTGCCTCGGACTAAAATTGTTCAAATCCATTCAAATAATTGGCGATTTTCTTTTTTAAACAGTCCCCATTTTTAAATATGACCACAATTGCCTATAAGTGTCACCTTTGGATAAAAGAAGATTCCGACAGACCAGAAACAATTGGAAATGTTGTCAGTGCTGATAAAAATAAATGCTTTATCAATTTTTCAAATCCATCAACACATGCCATGCAAAACCCAATTCATTTCATCAGAAAGAAGTGCTTTTTAAATTGTCTTGGAGAAATCTGTCTGACAACATGTGTCATCAATCAATGTTTTCTGCATCATTTTGAAATAATACAGCTCTAAAAAGGGGAGAAGTTTTTAATTAAATATAAACAAATCGCTTACTTAACTTAAAGTTGCATAGTCCTATGATGTTAGGTTAATGTCACATCTTTTTAGAGAAATATATTACGGTGATCATGATAATCTATCTCACTTCACTTTAAAGTATTTTTTATAATAAACGGTGAACTTTTGAGATATTTGAATTTGAAAAAGTGGCTAAATTACTTCTCATGTATGCTACAGACTTCGGCAGGAACAGCTTCTATTAAAGTGATTTTTGGTAATTTATTCCATAAAGAAACACTAATGCACCAGTATCTAAATTGAATATGTAGGATCAATTCCAGTTAATTGGCTAAATATTTGGTTAAAATATTTATTTATCATAACTTGCTACTTTTGCAGCGCAGAAAGTATGAAATGATGTAGTTTAACCAATATTAAGATTTTAATGGAGAGGGTTCGTTGGTTCTAGGAGTTTTACATCCTGGCAACATCTAGGTCATATGAGGTCAGGTGCTGACTTGTGACAGTGCGCACTCATGGTGACTTTATAGTGCTTCCCCACTTGGAGACCAGGCTGCCAGCACCATGACCTGATATCCCACTCTGTCCCATTATCCTGACACTGAGCCAACCAGTCCTTGCCCTATCCTAATAATGGCGAGTGCCTGGCTAGGAAGCGACAAGTATCAATTTTTATGTCATTGGTTTGACTCGACCAGGGTTCGAATGTGGATCCGAATCCCACGATCTACCAAAACGGAAGACGGACGCTCAACTCATTCGGCCATCCTGTCTGGTACCAAAATGGGAGACGGACACTCAACTCATTCGGCCATCCCGTCTGGTACCAAAACGGGAGACGGACGCTCAACTCATTCGAACATCCCATCTGGTCAGCGTGGGAAGTGGACACTGTGCCGGGTAGACCATCGCGCCCTATGCGCTGGGACCCTGAAGCATCCGCAGCCAGTTCTTGTGCCAGCACCAGAGCCCGGTGTCATGGTAGATGTCACAGCCAGCTGACCTCTGAACCAGAGCTGGACTCCCACGGGACCCAGCAGGAATCTCGGACCCACCCACCCGCCCATCGGCCCGCCAAGCAGCAGCAGAAAAACTCAACTGAGTGCAAGATCGATAAAAAAAATCAACAACACAATCATGCACATTTCACAGATTTGGTTGGTTGCTGGAGAAGCAATCAAGACTGATAAGTTATTTGAAAGACTATGAATTATGATACTCCTAATGCCAACTTATGACTTGTGTCACTCCATAGTGGAAGTTTTGTTTCTTGTTGTTTTACATCCTAGCAAAATCTAAGCTCATATCAGGATGGGTACCCACCTGGGACAGTGTCCACTCATTGCAACTTAATAGGGCTGCCCCACTGTGAGACCAGGCCGCCAGCACCAGGCCACCTGATATCCCACTCAGTCACATTATCCTGACACTGAGCCAACCAGTCCTTGTCCTATCATAATAATGCTGAGCACCTGGCTAGGAAACGACAAGTTTAAGTTTTTAAATCATTAGTTTGACTCGACCAGGGTTCGAACCCATGGGTTCGAATCCCACGATCTACCAAAACGGGAGACGGATGCTCAACTCATTCAGCCATCTTGTGTGGTCTGATCATGATGACCATGGTGGTGATTGTGATGATTATGATAGTGATGATTATGTTGATGACCATCATCATAATATCAACTCCAAGGAGGACAAATTAAAAATCAAACTGCCTTCAATTTATCTTGCTGGAGAAAAAACTGTTTTTATGATGATGATAATGATGATGGTTGTGATGATGATGCGACTGAATCTACGATTGATTTAAACTTTCGCCAGAAACAACCAATAAAGTTAGATCCAAGCATGTCTGTTGGATTAGAAATTTCACACATCCCCATATTAATTCCCGCAGTCCAATTTTGTATCATATCGATCACCAGGATGAATAATAGTACAACCTGAAGGGAGTGATCGCAACTCCACAATCACTCTACTTCTGATTTTCATTAATTTCATGTTAAGTATAGCAATCATCTTTTTCTTACACACTTCTGTCCATTCTTTTTTTCTTTTGCTTTGGAAAATTCCCCTAGATAAAAACTTTGCTGTGTTGAAACATGAAGAGCTAATGTGAATCGCAATAGAAACATCGCCATGAAACATGGCCATCTCATACTAGAATAACTGCCAGAAACAACCAAAGGAAAGTCCATACTTTTCAAGATTTAGTGGAAATTCATTAGAAAAACAACTAGTTGGAGGAATGGTGAAAGAGTTATAGTTTGTCCATGGTGTGAGAATCATTTCCAATGGAATGGTGTCTATCCCATTTTGAATTACATGTCTCTTAATATTAAAAAAAAGTGAATCCCGTCCGTCGCTCCTTATTTGTCGAAACTCCATTATGCCGAGCTCTAAAACCTGTATTTATAACTGATCCACTCTCATTTCAAAACAAATCATTTGCAAATGATTCTTCAGCAGAAGTGCGATTCTTCATTATAGGCCTGTCACACTACGACGTAACGAGCTAATGTGAGCCAACATAGGTGAATTTTGGTCATTACGTTGAGGTATGGCGGGTTATGTCATGCTTATGTTAGGCGGACGTCGATTTACGTCGAGATGTCAAGTTACATCGAGTTACGCCAGCGCGCATCCAGGTTTTGGACATGTCCAAAACTTTTGACATGACGCAGTTACATTGGGATGACGTTACGCTCACATTACGCCAACGTTAGACTTGCGATAGGGCTGTGTCGGCTATGTTAGATCAACGTTGCCTTACGTCAGAGTGACACACAGGGAGGAGGAACATGCGGCACACGCTAAGACAACGTGGGGTTAACGTAACACAACGTTGGTCAAACGTGTCTGTGATGCGCCCCTAACGTAACTGTAATGTTCCGCAAACGTGTCCTGACGTAGCTGACGTCGTTGACAAACGTCTAGCGTGTGCGTAACATGTGTGAACGTTGACAAACGTTTTGTGATCGTGGTGTGAACGTATTGCCTTCGAGTATATAAAGACCTACGATGTCCTCCTGCCAGCAGAACAGGTCAGCTCTTTGCAGCAGACACATGTGCCTGAGTGGGTCATGCAGGACTACCAACTGGCCATTCTCAAAGTTCACCATGAAATAAATGTGTTGTTACTGCGCTATATTGAGGCTAGAAGGAGAAGGACAAAATGTTGGCCGAAGCGATTGTGGGTGGGGGCAGTGGATCGAGAGGCGGCATGAGTTTGGCCTGTATGACCAGCTTCTGGTGGAACTCCGTAACGAGGACACAGCTTCCTTCGTCAACTTCATGCGGATGCCTCCCCAGATGTTCGATGAGATGCTAGCCAGAGTGGGTCCACGGATCACCAAAAGTTACACTACCTACAGGAAGCCGCTTGAGCCTGGCCTGAACTGGCCCTCACTCTGCATCACCTAGCATCAGGCAACAAGTACGCTTCCATAAAGTTTGGGTGGAGGGTGGCACACAACACCCAATCTCTCATTGTGAGAGAGGTGTGCAAGGGCATCATTGCAGAGTACATCGACGAGGTGATGACCTGCCCTACCACTCCGGAGGGATGGCGTGCCATCTCCGACAACTTCTTGGAGAGGTGGAACTTCCTCCATACCTGCGGGGCACTTGATGGGAAGCATGTGGCCTGCCGGTGTCACCTAAAGAGTGGATCCCTGTACTTCAACTATAAGGGATTCTACTCCATAGTTCTCATGGCACTCGTTGATGCAGACTACAAGTTCATCTGGGCTGATGTTGGTGGTAAAGGCTCCGCATCAGATGCGCAAGTGTTCAATGCTTCTGAGCTGAAAGCCAGCACTGAAGATGGTACCATAGGTTTCCCGGAACCCGAGCCTATTGTGGCCGGCCAGAGGACCGTCTATGCATCCTGAACTTATTGTGCCCGAGTTAATGTTTGACTGGTTTGATATACCAGTAGGTGTAGCATTGTCGTTAAATAATGATTCCTTACCTAAATTAGCTGCTCCCCCACCTTCCCCAGTCGTTTTTAGCAGTACGCTTCTTAATTTCTGGCCGCTTACCTAGCCACAGACCTGGGTACTATGTAATGACTATAAGTTAGTGTATGATGCCGTAAGAGCTACAGGTTTACTGAATTACTTGAAAGCAAGGATTCCCTTAATTTCAGGGCTTATTATTCCAAAATGGAGGGAACTCTTAGCTGATTTTCCTGATACTTTGCTAGTTGACCACTTAGAGAGTTTGGGTGGCCGCTAGATTACACTACGTCTTATGCACCAACTCCAACTTTTAGAAACCATGCGGTAGCAGCGGAGGCGGACTTCCAAATTCTAAAATTTATTAACACTGAACTGCCGCATAACGCTTTGATGGGTCCTTACACCGAAGCTCCATTTACGCCGTGGTTTCAGTGTACTCCTATGATGACAAGACCTAAAAAGAACTCGACAGCGAAGAGAATTATCATTGACCTAAGTTTCTCCCCAGGAAAGAGTGTAAATGCCGGTATACAAAAGGGATACTATTTGGGTGCTTCCTTTAATTTTACACTCCCCTCCATCTCTACGCTCACGGATAGGCTATCCAGGTTAGGTCCGAACGTGTGGCTATGGGGAGCGGATTTAGCACGTGCGTACAGGCAACTTATGGTTTGTCCACTTTCTTTTCCCCTGTTAGGTATCTCGATTGATGGGAAGTTTTATGTGGACGTTGCGCCTCCTTTTGGCTGCAGAACCTCAGCTTTAGCTTGTGCTAGGATGACTAGGGCATTGGTGTGACTTCTGAGAAATGAAGGTTTCTTTGCATTGTGTTACTTGGATGACTTTATAGGAATTGAGGCAACACAATGAAAGCACAGCAGGCGTATAGTAGGTTCATGGCATTAACAGAAGATTTGGGTCTGGAACTAGCTGTAGACAAGTGTACTGCTCCAGCAACTGTTATAACCTGGTTAGGTTTTATAATTGACTCAATTAAATTAACAGTTACTCTTCCAGAAGAAAAAGTGAAGGAGGTCTTGAGCGAATGTACCGCGTGGTCTACAAAAGCGAAAGCATCATGCAAACAATTTCAAAGTTTGGCGGGTAAACTGCAGCACCTGTTGAAATGTATAGCCGGCTACACGGTTTTCTAATAAAATTCTTGCTGCATTGCGTAATTCCCCCTATCACAGCCTTCATACTTTCAATACAGATATGTTACTAGACTTAGAATGGTTTGTGAAATTCGTAGAAACCTATAATGGAGTACAGTTAGTCCCGAAGCACCCAGGCAAGAGTGGCTAAAGTTCTGTAACTTGTATAATGTCTCTGTATATACCCCGTCGACATATGATTTACTCTCCTTTTTGATATTCCTTAGTGACCACCTTAAATCGTCGGGCTCGGTATTAAACTACTTCAGTTCTGTAAAATCCTGGGTTACAGCAGCATTGCCTGATGCCTTGCCCTTTGACGCACCTGAGATTAGAACCATGAAGCGCAGCCTCTGCAAAAATTCTCTCTATGTAATGATAAGAGACCCTCCTCTCTCCCCTTCTGACTTGAAGGAATTAATTATTTCCCTCTATGATTTGTCCCCGCCGCCCATGGTTCTAATCTCAGCCAGGATAATATGCTATATGACGATGTTAACGCAGAGTAATTTAGTAGTTAATTCACAGACAGCACCTGTAACCCAACATGTGCTCAAATTTCAAGATGTAAAACTTACTCATAACGCCCTATATGTCACTGTACGGTCAACTAAAACACGCGCTATTTCATCCTCACCCATTGTATTCAGAGTGCCTGAAATGTTATCCTCTCCTTGTTGCCCTGAAAGTTACTAACAAGTTTCCCTAATGTATAGCCAAACCACTGATGTGAGAGATACACCAACCAATTGTCTTGCAGGACCGCAGTCAGCTACATTGCTATTGTCGACGGAAAATCATTAGACAAACTTGTATATATTTCCAACATGTATTCATTCATTCAGTCAATCATGAATTCAGTTTCCAAGCCGCAACTCAGATCAAAACAACAGGTAGGAGGGTCACATTTCCCAAATACCAAGAGGACGTGGAGAATTCTACTAAGTGGCAATTCACTGTTAGCTGGTTAGTTTGTCCATCCTGTTGCTCTGTAAAATTTCAAATTCATGGATGCAGTTTACAGACAGTTCCAGTTTATTTGTCTGTTGTTGTTTTACGTTCTAGCAACATCTCAGGTTATATCAGGACGGGTACCCACTTGTGACAGTGCGCATTCAATGCAACTTAATAGTGCTGCCCCACTGGGAGACCAGGCAGAGTGAGGCAGTGATGACTGGGAAATGCAAATGCTGTGTGATGTATGTCCACATGTATAATTTATACTGTTGCAATGAGGAATATGATATATAGCTACTGTGTGATATATGTGAACATATATAACGTATCCTCTTGCAGTGAGGACTGGGATATATAGAGATGCTGCGTGATATATGTCCACATTATATAACCTATAGTATACTGTTGCAGTGGTTACTGTGATATGTAGGTGCGGTGTGATATATGTGAACATATATAACATATCCTCTTGCAGTGAGGACTGGGATATATAGATGCTGCGTGATATATGCGCACATTATATAACTTAGCCTGTTGCAGTGAGGACTGGGAAATGTAGCTCATATGTGATATATGTGCACATGCATACCATACACTGTTCCAGTGAAGATTTGGAGATGAAAGTATTGCGTTGCATCGTTATATACACATGTATAATTATTTGTATAGCAATCATCTATGTTATAAATATATATATATATATATATATTCCCACACACATACACACCAACACCTACATTTCACAGCTCCCATTGCATCAGGTATATATATATTCATATATATATCTATACAGATATATACATAACAACACCTACATTTCCCAGCCCACTCCAAATATTGTTATATTTTAGAGCATGGCCATTTTGAATTCATGATAATTAACCCCCCCTTTCTGTGGTCAGATTTTGTAAAGACTTTTTTCTGGGGTACAATGCATTTAAAACAATAAAACAATTTGTTTCAAGTTTGTTGGGGTAAGGCCATTATTAATCGTATATTGACCAGTCTACAAGGGAAACTTGTATCCCCCTTCACTAAGACGGCCTTTGGCGCCACCTTCTGTAAAACCCTGACACTAATCTCTGTATCAAACACATATGCCACCTGGCGGATCCTTTTGAAACCTCGTCCAAGTAACCATGGTCCAAGCTAGCTGCGAATTTGCATACGTTAATTAACCAGGACGTCATCCAGCAAATTTTACTATTACATCCTAGAGTCCACAGGCATGGCTGCGCGGACTATATAATGCCCGCAAACCCGAGGACTCAGCCATTTCGACTTGGCAGAGGATGGCGACTGATCATTAAAACATTTTGCCTACCCACCCACCCCACAATAATAAGACTAGAACTGTAGGGTTAAACATCTCGTCGGGGCCTTGTCTTAAAAATAGGCCCTACTCCAGCATGTATGGAAACTGACTTTATTATTAAATTCAAAATATATACTCTATTGATGTGTGTTGACGTTGTTCAATTACTGTGCAGTGCTGACATTTTCTGCCGTTTCCCAGTTACGTCCAGAGAGTCTACTCACAGCACTCCCTGATTAATTCTCATCGCACAAAGGTTTTACACGGTATCCCCCCTCCCATCACCTCTCCACCAAATGCTAGATTCTGCAAAGTGAACTGTTTGATTAGTCTTCTCAGTATCCATTTACTAGCCTAGTATAAATATAATGCTTGCACACATATACACAGGAAGTGCATAACTGATGCAGTGGTGGGGCTTTCATGCGGTGTCAATTGCATGATAATCCCAATAAGAAAATGTAAGTCAATTCGCAGCTAACACATAGTGTTAAGTAACATCAGGCTAAGGTTATTATTTGGTTATGGTACATTATACTGTCACAGTAAAATTATACTGATGTTATACCATGTATTGTAATGTTATAACTTTATAGTAATGGTATACTGACATCATAACATGCACTGTAATATTTAGGGGTCTATTGTGACTGAGACAGAGGGTAGGCATCTTGGAAGAGACTGTAATGACATGTGAGATACAAAGTATACCCAAACCTAATCCAACTTAATCGAGTTGATATTGGTGCAATCTTCACTACAAATTTGGCAACAAGGACGGGATGATTTGGGCCACCCATCTTATGACCATTTAATGGGAAACTAACCTGCATTAAATTAAGTGATATTCAAGAAAAGTAAGTTAACCAACTTACACATAAGGAAGGGCCACTGCAGGCAACCAATATCAAGGATCACAGCAAGTACGCATTAAAAACATTGTTTAGCATTGTATACCTGGTACTCAGGGCAACATGGCTATGAATCTTCCGTTATCGTTTAAAATGCAATGTTATATGAAAAGGTCACAATGACTTTAAAAAACGTCTTTAGAACATTATAAAATAACGTTATATAATGTTTTTTACTCCATACAAAATAACGTTTATATGACGTTTTTTTATAACATTATTGTAGCATTTTATAATGTCATACTGACGTCAGTATGAAGTTTTTTTGTTAGCTGGGTTATTAATTAACACCAACAGAATAGATCAAACCTTACAAGCAATGGAGAACACTCTGACGGATATTCTGGGAATCTGCTATGTGGTAGCACAGGGAACCTCAAAGGTTTTATAAGTTTTTAAAAACCAGCTCTAATGGACAAAACAATGATTTTCCCAATAATTAATTAGCGTGAACTATTGGATGAACAAAGCAACAAGCAAAGATTTTACCAACACAAAGCAGGGTACAAAATATAGTTGACAATGGGGACAATTTGTACACAGACAAACTACATACTACAGCTAATATAAACAGATCATTTTTTGTAATAGACAAGGCACTTAGGATGCTTGCACAATAGAGTCCAAGGGCCAAACTACAGACATACACATTTAGAATAGAAAGGCAGCACATGTGTTGGTACACCCCAGCTATTATAAAGGAAACACATGTAATCTGTTGACAGTTCACTGTCCTAAGTACTTGGTTAGGCCACCAGATTTGACAGCAGAAATAAATACCTAATCTCAAACACATAAATTTGCACCGTTCTTCTCCCTCTTTTCATCCTCTCTTTTTCCCCTAGTACCTGCACCCGTTCCAGCAACCTTGACCTTTGAGGCTCAACTCATTCGGCCATTCCGTCTGGTCACCACTGAATAACAATGTTATTTTGTATCACAATGCACATAGCAGACATTCTACTGAATAGACAGCTAATTTATTCCAGCTCACGGGGGGTGGGGTTGATACATCAATGTGATGCTTTTCAAACCACATCAACAAGCTACAGCATATATATTAGGTGATCACTACAAAGGAGACATCAATGAGTATTACAACCCATTGTCTTCATGAGACCAAGCTAAGCCAACACAAGAGTAGTCCTACTACATATCAAAGCCATGATGAAGCTGAGTGTCTCTCTTCTCCTTCTGTTGGTGCTTGTTCCAATGACATCAGGTAAGTTCTCTACAGTAGCAAATCTACAACTTCAGTGCTTCTTCTCCACACATAACCAATATTTGTTTAAGTGTTGGTGTTTGCTCGGAGATCCTATATATGGTGCTGAAGGAAACATTTACTTCATGGTGACATACGTCAACTTTCATGGTAGGGCTACTAAGAAAGTACTTCGTCAGTAATTTAGTGCTAGAAGGATGTATATATATATGATACTTGAAATATAATGTTTCCGTGGTGTTGTATACATTTGATGGAATGTGATATTGACTCTCCTCTCTCTTTGTCAGGAAAATTACCTGAGTGTGATTATCAGTGCTCTCCAATTGGGGAGTATTACATGAAAAGCTGCGCTGGATGTAAATATTACATCAAATGTGTGAATGGCCTCCAATATGTGCATAGATGCCCCACAGATGAAGACAGTGATTTGAAGAATGTGTGTAGTAACACATGTCCAACCTGGGGAGAAAGAACACGCTACCGCAACTTTGAAAATGATGAAGTCAGTCGTAATGCTTGCGTTGTGTTTGATTTGCGGCGGAGGACACTACCACTGATCTTACCTCTGGTCTGGCTGATATTTCAGAAAGCTCTCCAATGACATTTCTGGTTAGCACAACTATTCACGTTGCATATAAATCAATCATGCAGAGTTTATCATGAAGCACAATTACAGCCTACCAAGTCTGGCATGTATAAGTATATAATTACACAGGTTTATAGTCAACAAACTCAATGGTTGATAAGTATATTTATGTACATAGATATAGTAATAGCCTAGCAAATTAATCCAGTCCTGATATGGCCTTATATGTTGCTAGGATGTAAACCCCCATCACACAAATGCCATTAGGTACTAGGCATACATAGTGTCAACTACTTTAAAGATAGGTCACTGCATACATTTACTCTGAACCACACACATGAGCTGCCATTGATTTATTGGAAGTAAATTATCATTCCCCATCCAACAAATTTAATTTTACTAAACTGCTCTGACCTTTTGAGTATTATGAAGAAATAAAGAATTCCTATCCGTAAGTATCTAATATGAAACTAATAGACTACATCACGGTTCCGACTGCGCATGCGCCGAAAACGGCCTTGGGAGCAAAGCAAAGGCGTACGGCCATTGAGTTTGCCTATACGCGCATTGAAAAATGTCAGTTTTATTCAAAACTAATAGAAATCCCAAACCCTAACCATATCAATTTAATATAATCTTTTGGTTAAACCTGTTTTCTGTATGTGTTCCAAGCGGTTTGTGTCTAGGTGGTGTGGTTTTAGCAATATTTTACTTTTTCTGTATGGAGATTACTCACTGCCATTGACAATGCATTGAGTACTCTGGCTGTGGCTCTAACACTAGTCTGAGTGCCTAGATCTTTCTAAATCTAAATGCACATGGCATAAGATGTGCTGATTATATTGATGTAAATGCAATGCTGGATAAAAGATTAATATCTTAATTTATTATATATATATTTTTTAGTTAGTATTCTATGTTTCAAAGAAGAGCTGAGATGAGCTGAAACTAGCACATTTCATTGCTGCACCCAGTGTATTAGCATGTGCCATGTGCTTTTGGGGTGGTTGTTTTGCTCTGACACATCCCACAATGCACCGCGCCGCTGGAACCGTGATGTAGTCTATTGAATTCAGATTAATGTTTTGGTGGTTTGGAACATAATTCAACATCACCTGTCCAGGTAAAAGTGATACTTTAAGGTTGAATAATGTGATGGCTTTTGATGTTGTGCCATATCTTCATTGCTCATGTTGCTCGCAACATGGTTAATTGAGTATGTGGGACCAACGCATCCCAGAAAACTAAGGAAGTATAGTTGGCACCGCCTATCAAGTAAAGTTAGAACTAAAGATCCCGGCTACTTGACCCACCCCCTGGTGTAAAATATCAATATACACCCAGCAGAACCTTCACGTAATTACTTCGTCCTGAGCGTTTCAATGGGGGACATGTGGCGTAGTTCATTTTCCGACACTTGGTGGCGCATCGGTAGTAGTGGGCCTACACGGTCATTGACAATGCTTTGAGTTTGCCGGTACGCGCAGTGCAATACGTATATTTTATTCAAAATTAATAGAAATACAGAACCCTAACCTTAGAAATTTAATAAAATCTATTCGTTGTATGTTTTCTATATGTATACCAAGCGGTTTGTCTCTAGGTCTTGTGGTTCTAGAGATATTTGACTTCTTCTGTATGAAGATTGCTCACGGCCATTGACAATGCACTGAGTTTGGCGGTACGCCCAGTGCAAAACGTTTACTTTATTCAAAATTAATAGAAATACAGAACCCTAACCATAGAAATTTAATATAATGTATTCGTTGTATGTTTTCTATATGTATACCAAGTGGTTTGTCTCTAGGTCTTGTGGTTTTAGAGATATTTGACTTCTTCTGTATGAAGATTGCTCACGGCCATTGACAATGCACTGAGTTTGGCGGTACGCCCAGTGCAAAACGTTTATTTTATTCAAAATTAATAGAAATACAGAACCCTAACCTTAGAAATTTAATATAGTGTATTCGTTGTATGTTTTCTATATGTATACCAAGTGGTTTGTGTCTAGGTCATGTGGTTTTAGAGATATTTGACTTCTTCTGTATGAAGATTGCTCATAGCCATTGGGTTTGCAGTGTGACAGTGTGCCGAATAGGCCCACTCGTTCAGTGGAGACGCGAACGGCAGGAATTTGAACTAAAAAGTCGGAGGTCCCCCATTGACAACATCGATAACCTTACTGTGCCAAAATTGCCATCCCACCCACCCCAGCTTTAAAGAGTAAGACAGGAGGGTTAAGTCTCTTAGGGCCTCATCGAAATTCCACTGGACTCTGTACTGAGAAACATAAAGACATAAAGAATAAACTCCGCATTATTTGACTTCTTGGTCTTGCATTGTTCACTTAGATAAATAGGTTAATGAAGATGATCTACATTACATGAGTTTGAATTCAAATTCATTTTAAACTTCCATTTTTTAAACATATCACCTGAAAAGAGGATAACTTAATTATGTGGGTCATACTGATGTTTGTTTATCCATTATCAAGCATATCAACATAGTTAGTACACTCACCTGTAACTGCAATTCAGGATTATACAACTTGAAATAAAGGGTGCATTATATCATCATTGTATTAGTTGTTTCACTTTACAGAGTTTAGTGATGATTCCAATTGAAACAGTTTGCATGATTCTTTCTTTACAGGGAATCCACTTGCTGACCCATAATTCCACGACTCAATCATCAACTGAACCGTCAGTTTCACATCAAATTAGTTATGAATAATATTCAAGTTCCCCTGCATTATGTTATTGCAATGTGGATGATCTTCGCCAGATGACCTTGCCATGTTACTCGTTTTAGTTATTGGTTAAATATAGAAACTCTCCATACATAGAACATTGATGGGTGTCACACTCTCTCCTTGAAATAGAAGTATGAAAAACAGAAATATTGGTGCATCATTCTAGCCTTATTCCAACCAGAGTAAGCAATTATCATTGCAGCTGCTGGATTTACCATTTGTTTTGGAATTTTTTTCTTGAATATATTTATACTGCCTATCAGGGATAATTCTGAATAGACTTGTTTTCACCATTAGACAGTTTGTCAATAGAAAACCCGAGCCTACACTTTTACTGACCCAAGGGAATTTTAACCTCCCACACCACATAGACATGATATGAGAGCAACTGGCCTTTTATGATGCTGTAAGTTATACCGAGCGGTGGAAATACAAATTGGCAGAGGTGGGGGCATGGGGAATCGAACCATTGACCTTCAGATTAGGAGACCTAGAAAAAAGTCAGTCTAAGCACTCAACAACGAATCAACAGCGTCCTCAGCTACTACATTATCCTTGCCACTGATATGCACAATATCCATTGTGTACTCAAAAATATACGGAAGATGACGCTGTTGACGTGCCAACCAAAGTTCTGATACCTTATGAACAGCTAGCACTAATGCCTTGTGATCTGTAAATGCTTGGAAACTCCTTCCCTCAAGAAAATAACGAAAATGTTGTATAGCTAAGGATAGTGCGAGTAACTCTTTGTCAAATGTGGTATATCATTTCTCAGCTTTCCTTAAGTGTCAACTGAAAAATGCAATGGGCTGCCAGGACCCATACACTTTTTGTTCTAGCACTGCACCGATAGCTATATCTGAGGAGTCTACCGGTAAAGCTGTTTGAGTATCCGGGGATGGATGATGTAACATAACTGCACATGATAGTGCATTTTTTGCGGCACAGAATGCCGCAAGCAAAGAATCTGTCCACACTATAACAATGTTGTTAGCGTTCACACTACTCCTTGTAACAGCAACAGTATTATACAACAGCTGTAGAATTTCAGCAGCTTTTGATATAAATCAGAAATACTAATTTACCTACCCAAAAATCTTGATAGTTCATGGATTTTTTGCGGCTTAGGAAAGTCTTGTACAGCACTAACGTTCTCTGGCAGTTGCACTGCGCCAGAATGGTTAATTTGATAGTATCTTTCTCAAAAGTACATTTACTAGTATTCAGGATCAAGCTGTAGGCTACTCTTGGAGGCGTTCAAACAAAACCGTTAAGTGTTTGAGATGTTCATCAAGGTGGCAACTAGCAACTAGAATGTCATCTAGATAAACGAATACAAAAGCCAATCCTTGGGCGTTGAAATGCCTGGGCACTGATTTGTATCCCAAATGGCATTAGCAGATATTTGAATAAACCGAATGGAGTAATTATCCTGAGGGTGAACTGACATCCTTTTATTGTCAGGTGACAACACTGAGGGCTATGTTATGATGTACACAATATGGCAGTAGTGAGCAGTAGATGAGTTAGAATAACTTAACACACACACCATGTTTTACGTTAGCACTACTGAATGTCAGCGTCACCAAAGCAGGAAATTTTAACAATAGTTTTTCATATGGTGAACTTTTAGTAAAAACAACCCCCACACATGATTCTGAAGACACATTCTCAATTAATTTGGTAGAGTGGAACTTAGACGTGTCAAACAGACGAGCCCGCTGTACATCAACAACAAGGACAGGAGCGCTGAGGAAATCACCTCCAACAATATCGCTATTAACGTGCGCGACCACTAGGGCACCCCTCTTGGACAATGCAAAATTCAAGGCATGCAAGATCTGTTCTGCCCGTAACCTGACAGACATTTCTGTAACATTTATGTACTGCAATTCACACTATAATAATGTGTGAGAAGCCTGCTCGACATGTATGCTAATGCACTAGCACCGAGAACGTGGAAGAACAAGGTCTATATTGAGTTCTGCCAACAGCATAATGCTAATGCTTATCTTCCTACTGCAGCCTATATGACCTTCTTTCTTCCTTGCTCCTCCTCAACACTGCTCAATGATCGGATGAAATCACCAGGAGCTATTATGAATTATTTTAGCTCCATTAAACTCTGGCTAGCAGATGGACCTGGCGACACTGCAGCGTTTGATGCGCAGGAGATTCCAAACATGCCAAGATACATGTAATGGAACGTGGGACAATAGACAAATTCCAGCTGCGTAAAAGCGAAGCACATCAGCGCAAAGCACATGGCACATGTTCAAAGTAGTGAATGCACTTATGGAATATGTTATGTTATTACAATACATTTCAACTACAGTTTGAAAATTAAGAAACCAACATTGAACAAATATACCAAGCGGTGGCGGCAGACACTACACCGCACATCTATCCAGTTACACTGAACTGCGCTAGGTGGCGGCACGCTAGTCACCGGGAAGGGCCCTGACTGCGTGTGGCTAGCACACACCCCACCGACCTATAGAGGCGATGGGGGACCTAGCGAGTGAGGGGACTGGTCAGTTGACTGTTGACGCCACGGAGAGCGGATAGCTTTTATAATAAAGCAGTTGAAGCGTACTGTTGCTCAATCTTGGCTTTCTTCCGTGAGTGTGTGGCAGTGTGAAGACAGTGGGCTATCACATTGGTGCCATGACCAGCGCTCACCTTCAGCGTAAGGGGTGAGTGATGGACCTGGTCCAGGTCTTTACTGCTTAAATTCTCTTTATAAATTAGTATGGAGCGGATTTCGACAGCCTGTCTGCGTAGTGGACGCCCATACCAAATTGATGGTGGTGGGCATCCCGTCGCAGGAGAGCCGTCTGTGAGTGTGAACGCTTCTTTGGTGCTTTCGCCACATCGCACTCTTTGCAAACCCGTGGTGAATATGGGTGATAATTCTATTCCCAGTGCAGGTACCGGCCTCAACGGGGAGGGCCGTGAGATGTTAATTGGTCGGGGGGGGGGGGACACGACTACCCCGTGCCGGCACCTCTGGGCACGCAAGGGGGCGCTGTAGGTGTCAATATGAGCCAACACCTGCACCGGTGGAGGCTGGCACTATAGATGCGTCCAGTCGGAAGAGAGTACCTGGGCTTCCAGTTACTGCCGAATAGGCTATGCGGCCAAAGCACCATAGACCTAATAAACGGAGAAATAATCGTCTGCGTCACTCTAAATCAGTGTCCGATTCCGACAGTGTTGTTTCCATACACAATAGCTCAAGTAGCAGCGGTGACTCTGTGCCAGTCGGACAGAGGCCTGACTGAGGTTTGGATGCACCGCCTGTGCGGCGATCCAAGCGATTAGCATTACGGCATAGATAACTGGTGTCGGTGGAGTAGAAGGTATTGAGGCTACTCCACTGCGGGCATATTAATTATTGGCCATTAGTCAGTGACAATGACTCTATAATAGAAGAGTTGCTGTTAAAGGTTGCCGGAGGCCCACGGAGGGGTGCGGTTGACAGATTGGTGTCTCCAACTGGGGTCGCCTTTCTGTCGCTTTACTCCACCTTGGTGGCAGCGGCCTTCAGTATGTATAAAATTAAAAGGTCCTGCGTTATCCTCGTGGATCTCGAGGAGCTTGCCCGCTTTCGAGCCTGGCAGGTTCACCAAGATCGTTCGGTCGCATCGTCGTTCTAGTCTCGGATGGATCTGCCCTCTCTGAGCCCTGCTCTGGAGAGGACGGCGCAGTCTCTCAGCAGTGGCTCACCGAGTTCACACCAGGTGGCACCACCATCTGCAGTTGCTGCCCTACCTCCTGCTCAAACTGCCGTGAGTTCTGCATTGCATGTGGTGTAGCCACTGCCTCCAGGCAGTCGACTCCCACACTGCATCTCATGAAGTCAGCAGGGGGAGGTTCCACCAAGCCGATGGGAGTCAAGGTGTCTGACATTGGTCCTTTGGTAGATGTGGGTGGGAGGACTCTTATAGTTCCTCCTGTACCCACCCGGGAAAATTATCCGGGAGATTTCCGAACCTGGAATGATATTTTGGATTCACTAGAATTATTCAGCATCAGAGGTAGGCTTCACAGCCGGCGACAGCAGTTGAGGAGGCACAGAGTGTAATTTACCAGGCAGGAGGAGGGGTTCTTGCTGGCACCCTTAACCTCCTACTGGATGTATTACATGCCAGTGTTGTATCTGCAGAGACTCTCAATTGTTATAAGTAACACCGCCCTTCTACTTTCATGCACTCTACACCGGAGCGGGTCGCTGAGCGTGGCGGGTCCTGCGTGTGTCTGCGTGAGGTGTCTGCGTGTGTCTGCGTGAGGTGTCCGTGAGGTAATACCGTCTGTCATCTACTGGCCAGGTGACGCAGACACACAGGAGGACGGACTGAGGGAGCTCGAAGAGGAGCCGCTCCACGCAGAAGGAGGAGCGCCCCGCAGCCGGTTCTCCTTGTAAAATATTCCGATAATATGGGAAATGCAAATGGTCTATTATGGAAAAAGGTATCTAGTGCCAGGTGCATAATTGTTTATGTAGTTGCTGGTGGTGCTTGATTCATTGGTCAATAGTCATTGTGTGTTAGTCAGATAGTGTGTAAGGGGCACTTGGAGCTCTACCCACTACCCCTCCCCCCTCAGTAGTCATGGATCACCACACACTCAGCTCCGGCAGGTGGTGGCCAGGGGAGCCACACTGCATGGTGGTGGTGGGCAGATCACTGTAGCCATGGTGACACAGGAATGCTTGATGGTCATTGGTGGAGCTGTAGATGCTTGATTCTCATTGGAGCATACGGTCAGGTGACATATCATACTGGATCCATGTACCACTATAAATAATAAACCAGAGGGCTTGGCTCTCTCTCTTCCTTTCTCTTCTTGCCTGTATTAATTTGATTATAGCCTGCCTACACAACCACAGATTCCAGCCGTGGACTCTACATCCTGCTTCACTGGTCACAGTTGGTCCAGTGTATTATTAACAACCCCACCCCAACAACATAATTCATAAACTCACATAACTAGCTACATTAGAGTTACACTAGAATTTTCCTAACAAACCAACATTTATATACCGCTTGCCTAACTGCAACTGAACATTCAAACTTATTACAAATTTACCAACTGAATACAGAAGATAACTTCTGCTTACATTCTAAATACTATGTAAATACTCGCATTGATCTGACTAATATTGATCTGGTTATATGACACTACTGTACCATATTGTTATGGAACTTTTGGGTTTCAGAATTTCATTGTGTTACATGGTGCAAATTGTCTATTCAACAGGTATTGTACACCTTATTCTATATACCTTTTGTGTAAATAATCCTGAATTGAAAAATGGCTGGAAGACCAGTGCTTCGGCACTGACAAAAGACTTATTCAGCAGAATAAACTTTAAAAAAAAAAAAAAAAAATGTGGGAGGTGGTTGGGGTGGGCTGAGCAGCCCTTGCTTCCTCCTGTTCAGGGAGTTCCACTTGTGGGGTATGAACAATTCTCCTCTCTCCCAGCAAAAAACATTCTATCACATACACTATATAGAAGCTGGGAGAGGTCGCTTAGAACTACAAAACATTTAAAGCTCCTTTCTTCACCTAGATTTATGTCGATTATGGAAGTGTTTGTTCTTGCAGCTAGGTAGCTAGTCTTTGCTATACCTGCAGACAAATCTAGGCATTGCACATATGGATACAAAGATGTTTGTAAGGCTTCTCTCCCTTTCGAGTTGGATCTCATGTTGCCTTCTATCATTTTTGATTCTCATCGGTTTGCCTACTGCGACTGGTGAGACTCTAGGGGGGCGTGGGGGGGGGGGGGGCAGTGTAGTAGTCTGTACATGAGCTCCACTACGACGCAGTGGCGGCAGACACTACGCCACACACCTACGCAGTTACACTGAACTGTGCTAGGAGGCAGGACACTCTATATACCAGGCAGGACCCCGACTGGGCTGCCCTCTACTGTGTGTGGCTAGTGTAATAGACGTGTGAACACCATGAGCTATGTAATGTAACTGACTTTATTAGGAACGTTCTCCCAGCATGCATCGGTCGTGACCCGTGCATGACCTTTGACCCAACGTATACATCACAGCTAGCACACCCCCCACCTATAGAGGCGACGTGGGACCTAGCGAGTTAGGGGGCGGGTCACTTGACTGTTGGCACTGTGGAGAGCTGATAGGTTTTGTAATAAACCAGTGGAAACACACTGTCACTAAATCTTGGAGTTCTTCCGTGAGTGCGTGGCACAGTGAAAGACCGTGGAACGGTGAACATCGTGGACTAACACAATAGCTACAATTCAACCAATTACATGTCCACCTACCATGTTCTCCTGTCCAGGGTAGCACCATTAGAGCAGATCACTCACCTGTGGAGAGAAAACAAATCAATGAAAGAAACATTAAATTCTTATATAATTAATATCCTAAGCAGAAAGGACCATTACATTCATACATAATTAATATCCTAAGCAGAAAGAACCATTACATTCATACATAATTAATATCCTAAGTAGAAATAACCATCACATTCATACATAATTAATATCCTAAGCAGAAAGAGCCATTACATTCATACATAATTAATATCCTAAGCAGAAAGAACCATTACATTCATACATAATTAATATCCTAAGTAGAAAGAACCATTACATTCATACATAATTAATATCCTAAGCAGAAAGAACCATTACATTCATACATAATTAATATCCTAAGCAGAAAGAAACATTACATTCATACATAATTAATATCCTGAGTAGAAAGAACCATTACATTCATACATAATTAATATCCTAAGCAGAAAGAAACATTACATTCATACATAATTAATATCCTAAGCAGAAAGAACCATTACATTCATACATAATTAATATCCTAAGTAGAAAGAAACATTACATTCATACATAATTAATATCCTAAGCAGAAAGAACTATTACATTCATACATAATTAATATCCTAAGTAGAAAGCCTACACATCCTGCAACATCATTAGCATGCGGTATATATTCTAATATGCTAAATTACATTGTTACCCATACCGGGTGCGGTAGCTGAATCGGTAGAGCGCGGGCCTCGCGTGCTGGAGATCAGGAGTTCAGTTCCCAGTCGAGTCAAACTAATGACTTATTAAATTGACACTTGTCGCTTCCTAGCCTGGCACTCTGCATTAATAGGATAGGGCAAGGACTGGTTAGCTCAGTGTCAGGATAATGTGGCTGAGTGGGATATCAGGTCATGGTGCTGGCAGTCTGATTTCCCAGTGGGGCAGCACTATTAAGTCACTATGAGTGTGCACTGTCACAAGTCGGTAGCTGTCCTGATATGACCTTACATGTTGCCAGGACATAAAACTCCAACAACTAACCAACCATCAAATATGCTAAATTACATTGTACCCATGCGGCATTGAAAAGGTTGACGCTCATTCACTGTCATTGATGGTGGTGCAGAGGACAGCAAGGCACACACCCTTCCCAGGACCCCAGCTCTCATTCTGGCCTGCTCTGATTGGCTGGCTTCGAACCCTACAGCCAATCTCAATACACAACATCATGCCACACGACCTGACCTTCCAATGCACTCTAGTTTGCTTGTTTGCTGGGATTTAATGTCCTGGCAACATCTACGGTCATATCAGGATGGATACCAACTTGTGTGAGTGCAAACTCATGGTGACTTTATACTGCTGCCCCACTGGGAGACCAGGCCACCAGCACCATGACCTGATATCCCACTCAGTCTCATTATCCTGACACTGAGCCAACCAGTCCTTTCCCTATCCTAATAATGCCGAGTGCCTGACTAGGAAGCGACAAGTATAAATTTTCAAGTCATTGCTTTTGACTCGACCAGTGTTTGAACGCATTGGTTTGAATCCCATGATTTACCAAAATGGGAGACAGACGCTCAACTCACTTGGCCATCCCGTCTGGTCGACAGCATAGTCACTGCCATAATCCGCTATGGTAGTAGGGCTCATTGCTGACTACTACATTATCCACTGAAATAGCTGGACAGTATTCTATCACTCTAAAGCGGTGTTCACACACACGACTTTAGGCCGAACTAGATAAAGCGAACTAGATGAGGCGAACTAGGTGTGAAAGTGTGTCGTGTCCACACATGCAGTACTTGGGGCTGTTTAAGCCGGAAATGGATATCTGCGCATGAGCAAGTCCATACTAACCAGCGCCACTTTCGGTTAGTCTATGTCACAATGAGAGAGAGTGGGTTCGACCTAGATATGTATCGACTGAATGGTATTGTTTTGGAATGGTCAAAACTTCTGCTGGGCAGTGAAAACCTAAAAATAAATGATGAAAAAAATATCTGTGCACAGCTAGCGGTTTCATAGACCAAATTATATAATATGCACCTTTGATCGACTGGAAAATCAACAAACTCAGGTCCCGACTGCGCATGCGTGTGACGTGCTTAAGCCGCCTCAAGTAAACCGCTATCGTCCACACAAGCAAGATGGGCCGACTTAAGCTAGTTCGCTTCATATAAACCACCTCGCGACGTGGTGTACTTGAGGCGAACTAGATGAATCGACTAAGCCCTAATTCGCTTCAGCGTCGCGTCCACAGAGTGAATGTGAGTCGACTTACATGAGACGAACTAGTTCAGGCGATTTAAGGCCCGTGTGTGAACACGGCTTATGTCGGAAATGGAGAATTAAATGTTGGTAAGTGCCTGTTTTTTTTTAATTTGATGCTTTCATCGGATTATTTAGCTTTAATTATATTGTACGGATCAGGGATTGAAGTGGCTTCCAACGAAAAAATGCGGAAACCAAGCCCAGATTATTACACCGTCTGTGAAATTCTGCGAAAACGCGGATATCCCCCCCCCCCCCCCCCCATAGGATTAGCACTGTTAGTGTTGGAGAATCACGGAAAAATGGTGGAAGTCAGGTTTCAACTATCCATGTTGTGCCTATATTATTGCCCATACCTATCTAGTTCTTGTTTGTGTTTTATGTTCTAGCAACATCTAAGGTCATATAGGTCTACTAACACTTGACCATATATGCGTACCGTGTCTTCCAAAGGGGTTCACTGAACTAGTTTTAACAATAACACAAGCAAACCACACCAAACATCATATTATACTAGTCATCAAATCTGCACCGAAGTATAAGATTTAACTGCATTTAACTCAAATTCTACTAACAGAATAACTTCATATTTACCACATATATTAGTACAAAGTTACCTTAACCACGACACTGACAATACAAAATGTACACCCTGTTATCTTTCAATGCTGTTGCGTAACAGAACTATTCTTCATTTTTCTTCTTTTTGTATTTGTATCAAACTCTTGTTGATTTGAGACTATTATAAATGTGACTGAATGTAACATAACATGGCCAACAGACCAATGCCTCAGCGCTGAAAAAGTACCTTTATTCACTGAATAAAAATGATCATTTAGGCCTACCAAAAAAATAAGAAGCAAGATTGGGCTTCGAACTACCCAATTGTTGTCAAGTACATCCTGATTCCTTAGCATTTCGTTTAACATTAATCGGTATATATAAAAAAATCGCAGAAATCCGCGAATTCGCGGAAATCTTACATCTCTGAAGGATAGAGCTGGGAGGGACCAGCTCCCCACCTCCGGTATGTAGATACGCCAGGTCGCAGCTTCAGTCCATTTCCCAGTGAAATATACATGAAGCTGCTATCACCATCTGTCTTTTGGAGCATGTAGTGCAAGGAAGAAGTATTTGAGAGAAGGCTGGATAGACAAAATGGGAGACGGACGCTCAACTCATTCGGCCATCCCGTCCCATTTTGGTAAATGGTGGGATTCGAACTCATATGTGTGCAAAAAAAAGGTGTTTTTTACCATAACGAGCTGGCATTAGAGGCCCAATAGGGCCTAGATCAGCCAGAAGAGGATATAACTATTATAAGTAAATCTGTACCATTCAGTAGTTCGCCTAAATCCCGTTGACTGGCGCCACCGGTGCCATACCACGTGACTCTCTCCCATACGCTCTCTCTGACTTGTAGACTCCACCATGCAAATAATGACCGGAAGTTTGCTGTGCACTTAGGTCACAAAGGTCAGTCGAACGCTGGGGCATGCAGAACGAGGCAATCATGCTGAGTGTGTTCAGAACGCAGCCTACGGCGTTTGAACCAGAAAGCCTTTAACCTACACCTTAGGGGCCATTTTAAAATAACACATCCATTTCTCTTTGTTGTCCCAACCGTGCGTGGTGGCTGAATTGGTAGAGTACAGGCCTCGCGTGCGGAAGGTCGGGAGTTCAGTTCCCAGTCGAGTCAAACCAATGACTTTAAAATTGATACCTTTCGCTTGCTAGCCTGGCGCTCGGCATTAATAGGATAGGGCAAGGGCTGGTTAGCTCACTGTCAGGATAATGTGACTGAGTGGGATATCAGATCATGGTGGCGGTGGCCTGATTTCCCAGTGGGGCAGCACTATAAAGTCGCCATGAGTGTGCACAGTCACAAGTCGGTACCCGTCCTGATATGACCTTAGATGTTGCTAGGACATAAAAGAAGAACAAACAAACAACATACTTTGTTGACCCCCACACCCACACCCACACCCACACACCTTTACCCCCACAAACCTATAACTCTATTTTAATACTTCAATCCAGTAATACATGTAAATATACCAATACAGTAATACTTTTCCAGTAATACAGTATTTCCAGTAATACTTTTCCTATATTTTATGTAGAACCTTAGAACAATCTGATATTAATTATCACTTCACTTAATATACATAATCTGCCATGGTTTCACAACTTGGTTTCAATATTATGCATATGTAGTTCCCAACATGATAGAATTAAATAGGTATTATTAGAGAGGTTTTATAGGGCTACTTATATAATTGGAATATTATTATAATGACTTTATAGAAATAACTAGATGATTTAAATATGATTAAAACAGTTTTCTTAATGCTTCACATATGAGTTTTGTGAAAAGGAGATATTTTAGAATTTATTTAAACTATTATTTATTTATGAACCAGACCTAAAAAGTCGGAATATTTTACACATGGTTCAAATCATGGGTTCAAATCCCACGATCTACCAAAACGAGATACGGACGCTAAACTCATTCGGCCGTCCTGTCACGTCTGCAGACAGGTGTGTGGGGGTGAGGGTGGGGTGTGTGGGGAGGGGGAGTTCGGTGTGTGTGTGAGGTATGTGGGCGTGGGGGGGTTTGTTTGTTTGTTGTTGTTTTACGTCCTAGCAACATCTAAGGTCATATCAGGACGGGTACCGACTTGGGACAGGGCGCACTCATGGCGACTTTATAGTGCTGCCCTACTGGGAGACCAGGCCACCAGCACCATGACCTGATATCCCACTCAGTCACATTATCCTGACACTGAGCCAACCAGTACTTGCCCTATCCTAATATTCCTAAGCGCCTGGCTAGGAAGCAACAAGTATCAATTTTAAAGTCATTGGTTTGACTCGACCAGGGTTCGAACCCACGATCCCATGGTCTACCACCACGGGAGACGGACGCTCTAACTCATTCCGCCATCCCGTCTGGTCAGGGTGTGGGGGGAGTGAGGTGAGTGGGGGAGTGAGGTTTGTGTGGGGGGGGGGAGTGAGGTGTGTGTGTGGGGGGGGTGTAATCTGAGGGGCAGGGCCGACCTGATATATACCTGATTTATACACTGTTATACAGAAGTCGCCGCCTGGGCCGGTGTCGTGGTTTGAAAGCCCGGCCAGATCGGATGCCCGGCCGTGGCTTCTGCGCATGCGCGGATTTTCGGAGGCCGTGCAAACTGCAGCATGTCAGAGTTTGAGTGCCCTGCCAGTTTGAAAGCCTTGCCAGTGGACACTTATTTGTTGTTTGTTGT
>CM059190.1:31971624-32064124 GCA_030323885.1 Branchipolynoe longqiensis | reverse complement strand
ATGACTGGAGTGACCGGACGTGATTGCACGACCGTGCATGTGATCGTACGTGATTGGATGTGATTCGGCGTGACTGCACGTGATTGGACATGATCGGACGAGACTGGATGTGATTAGCCGTGATTCGGCGTGACTGGACGAGACTGCTCGTGATTGGATGTGATTAGCCGTGATTGGATGTGATTATCCGTGATTGGACGTGATTGGACATGATTGGACGAGACTGCGCGTGATTGGATGTGATTAGCCGTGATTGGATGTGATTATACGTGACTGGACGAGACTGCGCGTGATTGGACGTGATTAGCCGTGATTGGACGTGACTGGATGAGACTGCACGTGATTGGATGTGATTAGCCGTGATTGGCCGTGATTGGCCGTGAATAGAGATGATTGGACGTGACGGCGCGTGTCCGATCCCACCTTGATTCGTCCACCAATACCATCTCTCTTCAAACCGACTGACACCGATACCACACTTTGCCAGGCATAGCGGTAGCCTTTTATGTTCGGCGCCACCTAGTGGGACGCCCACGCACCACCCAACTGACAGAGAGCATGTGGGTCAGATCTCCTCTTTTATTAGTGATGTGGGTTCAGGATTGTCATTGACGAGGGCGCGTTTTACTAAGAATTGCACACACCCAAACACCTACCCACGCACATTACCAGGCACATTGCCAGGCACACTACGAGGCACATTTGCAGGCATACTGCCAGGAACATTGTCAGGCACATTGTCATGCACATGGCCAGGCACATTGCTTTGCACATTGCTAGGCACCTTTCCAGGCACATTGCCATGCACATTGGCATGCACATTTCTAGACACATTGCAATGCAAATTGTAAAGCACATTGCCAGGCATATTGCAATGCACATTGCCACACACATTTCCAAATACATTTCCAAGCACATTGCCATGCACATTTCCAGGCATATTGCCAGGCACATCGCAGGTTCATAGCAGTAGATGCAAATCCTTGGGCACATATGCAGTTATACAATAGGATCATGCCATACACATATATGGGAACACATTATCTAGGCACATACGCAGCAACATAGGTCTAGACACATACCCAGTCAGGCACAGACCAGGACACATACACAGGCACCCACACAGAATCGCCAGGTACACAACAAGCCAGCACCACAGGTGACAGGCACATTTCAATTTGCACCCCCTTTAATCTACATCCTGATTGAGCTTCTCAGTTTATCGAAAGAGAGCAACACAGTGAGAGAGTGAACGCTTGTTTGTTGAGGCTTCAAGTCCTGGCAACATCTAAGGTCATATCAGGATGGGTACCGACTTGTGACAGTCCCTGCCCTATCCTAATAATGCTGAGCGCCTGGCTAGGAAGCGACAAGTATAAATTTGTTATGTCATTGGTTTGACTCCACCAGAGTTCGAACCTGTGGGTTCGAATCCCACCATCTACCAAAATGGCAATTTCATAGTGCTGTCCCACTGGGAGAGCAGGCCACAGACACCAAGATCTGATTTCCTGCCTAGTCACATCCTCCTCATACTGAGCAACCCAGCCCTTGCCCTATCCTAGTAATGCCGAGCAGCAGGTTAGGTAGCAACAAGCATACATTTTGTAAGGCATTGCTTTGATTTGGCTGGGATTAAAAAACTCCAAACCTTTCGCCTGGGAAGCCTGTGATCTGATCGATTCGGCCACCGTGTCCAGTGAAAAAGCAAACGAGAGTGAGAAAGAGCGAGAAATGACAAGAAGTGGAACTAGAGTGAGAGTGAGAGTGAGAGTGAGAGTGAGAGTGATAGTGATACTGATACTGAGAGCGAGAGCATGAGTTCAGAGCGAGAGTGAGAACGAGAGTGAGAGAAAGGGCAACAGCAAGAGCAAGAGTGAGAGCGACAGAAAAGGCGAGAGCAAGATTAAGAGTGAGAGCAAGAGCAAGAGCAAGAGCAAGAGCGAGAGCGAGAGCGAGAGCGAGACTGTTAGCGAGAGCAACCTATCCGTGGCAGATGTTGTAGTACTACTGTTTACAGCTCAGCCACCCTGCCTGCCCCTCCCTACAAAGGCCTTCATTTGGTACCTAATCCGACGGATATGGGAAATATGAGTTCCCACAATGCAAAGCGATTATGGACTTTATTACCATATCTATCTGAACACAGTAATCCAATCCCCAACTTATTGAAACTAATATACCACGAACAACAGAATAATAAAAAGCAAGGTAAATGGCAGACTTCCATAAAATGAAAGCTTGTGACGCTCATGCTGGGAGCTAACTAACACTGCTGCAACAGTGTATGCATGCTGTCTACGGAAGTTAAGTATCCAGGGAGAGGGATAAGCTCGCGGCCGACCGGATGTAACTTCAGCTCGCAACTTGGCAGCAGGTGATGAAGGATGAGGAAGAAGAGAAGGAGGGGGGGGGGGGGAGGATGGGAATGGGGAGGGAAGGAAGAGGGAGGGGAGGAGGGGAGAGGGGGGAGGGAGGGGAGGAGGGAGGAGGACTAGCAAATGGAGGAGGAGTTGGAGGAGTTAGAGGAGGGACGAGGAGGGGGAGTAGGAAGAATAGGTATGGTTTGAAAATAATTCAGGGGGTTTATATTGTTAAATTGTTATAATATTTTATGTGTTCATGTACTGAAGCATTGTTGTGTGTAAGTGTGTGTGCTGTGTGCGTGTTGTGTGCGTGAGTGTGTGTGTGTTTAGGTGTGTGTTGTGTGTGAGTGTGAGTGAGTGTTTGGGTGTGTGTTGTGTGTGTGTGTTGTGTGTGAGTGCATGTGTGGGTGTGTGGGTGTTGTGTGTGAGTGTGTGTGTTTGGGTGTGTGTGGTGTGTGTAATTGTGTGTGAGTGTGTGTGTTGAGTGTGTCTGTGTTTGTGGTGTGTGTATTGTGTGTGAGTGCATGTGTGGGTGTTGTGTATGAGTGTGTGTGTTTGGGTGTGTGTGGTGTGTGTAAGTGTGTGCGAGTGTGTGTGTTTGTGTTGTGGGTGTGTTGTGTGTGTGAGTGTGTGTTGTGTGAGTGTGTGTGTGAGTGTGTTGTGTGTTGGTGTTGTGTGTGTTTGTATTGTGTGTGTGAGTGTGTGTGTTTGGGTGTTTTGTGTGAGTGGGTGTGTGTTGTGTGTGTGTGTTGTGTGGCAGTTTGTTGGGTTGATATGAGATGCCTTTTCACTTTACAGATTCAGAGTGTGGGCAAATGCGTCGCTCGTATACTCTCCCTCTTCTAGGTTTTAAAAGAACATTTCATGTGAAAGATATGCACATGCGCAGAACCTGTAACTGGTACAGAATCAAAGCTGTATGTAGACGCAATACTGAGCGTCTGAAAAAGAGATCACATGTGAACAGCTTCCATGTCGTTGCTGAGCTTCCTTCGCTTGACATCTGGAGAATGCCGGGCATGGTGGTTGAATCTGTAGAGCGCGGGCCTCGTGTGCGGCAGATCGGGAGTTTGGTTCCCGGGCGAATCAAACCAATGACTTATCAAATTGATACTTGTCGCTTCCTAGCCTTAGTCCTTGGCATTAATAGGATAGAGCAAGGACTGGTTAGCTCAGTGTCAGGATAATGTGACTAAGTTGGATATCAGGTATTGGTGCCGATGGCCTGATTTCTCAGTGGTGCAGCACTTTAAAGTCACCATGAATGCGCACTATCACAAGTCGGTACCCGTCCTGATATGACCTGAGATGTTGTCAGGATATAAAACTCCAACAACATCTGGAGAACAGTTTACATACAGAAAAGAATTAATATGTTTGAGCAACTGCCGCCAATCAGTGTATAATGAATGACTAGTGAAAAGCCAGGTGCAGGAAATTAAAACCAAGGGAAAGCTTTGTGGCTTCATCACAATAAGTTCATCAGAAAAGTGTGCTGCTACAGGAAGAGTTAACAAACAGCACAAACAGCACAAACATAACACTTCACCGGAGAATTGCACCAACCTCTGAATACCAGTGGCCGAGGCATTTCCATTTCCACCTGGTACGAAATAGAACGGGACCACACAAAAGACGCGGAACCGCCTACGAATGGGGAAGGCCCAGACCATGAAACATCGATTGAGTTGTCGCCGGCTGGATGAACTGTGCTCCCCATCATGAATAGGAATCGCAGATGTGCTGCATTAAGAGACACGATAATCTGATGGAGATGGGGCACAGTAACGGGACACGCTACTACGTAAACTGCGCATGCGCAGAGTAACATGAGAGTCCCCATGGGACTGCTTTATCTCAAACACTAAAACCACATTTAATCTAATGGCGGTTTCGCGTCCTAGCATCATCTAAGGTCATATATGGCGCAGGGTAGGACAATAAGGACTGACTAGTTGCCCTTGGCCACCTAGTTTACTCAGTCGGGCAGGTGAAGTTCTTGGTGACCTGCCCAGACGGGTAAGTCGTTATTTTTCTGATCTGCAGTAGCAGATTTCAGTTTCAATTAGCTGACTTGGGCTTCGCCAAGTAGTTCTGCCATTCGGGCAAGTAGACAATTCAGTCACTTGCCCTATTGGGCAAGTGGGGGAAAAAGTTACTCTCCTACCCTGGGTGGCTACCTATTTATGCCAACACGTACTGGTGGGAACTTTATAGTGCTGCCTCTATAGGAAACCGTTCCACCATTATCCTCACAAATGTTAATCTGTGACACTGAGCCAACCAATCCTCGAACCACGAAGCTTTTCTTGGTTGCTTTAACAAAAGATTTAATATGAATATTAAGAGGGGGCATTGGATTAGGTTTCTTTCTTTTTTTTTCTCCTAATAGATGACTCAGGAAGTGTTAGCAAAACAGTTTGTTTGTTTGTTATTTACGTCCTAGCAACATCTAATGTCATATCAGGACGAGTACCGACTGGTGACAGTGCGCACTCATGGCGACTTCATAGTGCCGTGTGTGTGGTTGGTTGTTGGAGTCTTACGTCTTGGCAACATCTAAGGTCATATCAGGACGAGTGCTGACTAGTGACAGTGCGCACTCATGGCGACTTTATAGTGCTGCACCACTGGAAGACCAGCAAAACAAACGGCGTTGAGAAGATGCTTTCAGAAGTAAGAAAGATGTGTAAAGTATAACCCCGTTAAACCAAACTTGAATGGACCCTAGAAATTTGTTTGGATTAACCGATCATTGGTTTAACCGAGCTTTGGCTTCGACTTTGATTTGGCTTTGGCAAAAACGTTGGTGCATTATGAATGCAATATACAATGTATGTGGATAATTTGATTATTGTTTTTTTTACGTATATATAGTATAACGCAGTTAAACCAAGCTCTGTTAAACCAAGCGATCGGTTAATCCAAACTTTTGTCAGCAGCCCGGCAAAATACTACCATTTATCATATAAAAAAAGTCTCAGATGATATTATAACCACATGAAAGCTTGGTTTAACCATACCAGAAGTGGCCTGAGGCCCGACAATTTTGTTTGGATTAACCAACTTTGGTTTAACCAACTTTTTGATATGATAAATGGTAGTAATTTGCCGGGCCGTCGAAAAAAGTTTGGAGTAACCGATCGTTTGGTTTAACCGAGCTTGGTTTAACGGGTTTGTACTGTATTTAACAGACTGGAACAAACAATATCGGTATTTGCTTCGGGGTGTTTGTGTGTGTTTGTGTTTGTTTCCTATTTCCGTCATATTGTAAAAATATACGGTCTTTCGGTCATGATAGCCGAGCTTGGAATCATATCAATATCTTGGGTGACGGAGTTGGGGACCATTGTTATGTAATAGTGATGCAATGATTGCCCACTCGCTGTGTGACATGGAAATAACTATGTGTAAATGCTATGATGCACAGTGACTGGGATTGTGGTATGATGTCCGGATAGTAAGATACGGTTACTAATTACAGGAATGTTCCCTCCATGCACCAGGAAGAGTGAAAATGGAGAGGGACATGTATTATTGTTTAATGTCAATGTACGGCGACTACTTGTTACCACAGGACCGTTGGGTAAGCACACCCATCCATTCTGCATACATTAAGGACACCACCTGCCCTGACAGGGTGCCACCTCTCCCAGGCTGCAGAGGTGTCTGATTGGCTGGCTGTGTGAGCCCAGTCACCCTTGAACTCCTTGCACTTGCTGGACAGATGGACACTCTAGAGGTACCAAAGGAAGCAGTTCACCACTGAGCTGTGTGAAACACCCATAGGACTTAGGTCCAATGGGCTGTAGGCACTGATTTTGACTGAACAAGCAGAAGCTATGTGGGTATGTGTAGCAGGTTGTAAATGAGTCAGGGTGGCAGGTCACTAGTCGGTGAACAAGAGTTGTAGCAACAAAGCTCAACCTTATCACTGACAATCTTGTGTGACTTGTCTCCCTTTCTTTCTTATGAGTTGTGTTTTGGTATTTAGTGGGGGGGGGGGAATAATAGTGAGCATCAGAGGAATAACTGCGACGGCCAAACGACCAGTTATCTTCAATATGGCGGCAAAGCAAATCAGGACCTCGGGCAGTCGAGCTTTGAGGGGTCTTTGTAGTCCGGCTCGGGCAGAGTCAATATTGGGGCTGAGGAAAATCCACAAGAGTCCAGGGGCTAGGTTGAGAGGGGGGGGGGGGGAGGGGCTCAAACAGACACACAGCTCTCTTTTTCTCACTCTCTCTCTCTATATATATATATGTTGTGGGGGTGATGAAAATGGTAACTATTGCGCCTAGATCAGGACTCGAACCCACATCTATATGCATTCAGGGCCAGTGTGCTAACCATTACACCACCCAGGCTCCATGATATCACCACACTGCCCACGCCTACCTGTCTATGTGGTTACTTGCCTGAGAGGTCAGTGCAGACTACTACATATACATATGTGCTATATAACCTATTATGTGAATATAATTAAAGAATAGTCCCTAATGTTTTCGGTGCTCCTTCTGGGCACCTCTCTCTTCCCAACACCACCTAGGCTCCCTGATATCACCATACTACCCACGCCTACCTGTCTATGCAGTTACTTGCCTGAGAGGTCAGTGCAGACCACTACATATACATATGTGCTATATAATTTATTATGTGAATATAAATAAAGAATAGTCCCTAATGTTTTCGGTGCTTCTTCTGGGCACCTCTCTCTTCCCAACACCACCTGGGCTCCCTGATATCACCACACTGCCCACGCCTACCTGTCTATGTGGTTACTTGCCTGAGAGGTCAGTGCAGACTACTACATATACATATGTGTTATATAACCTATCATGTGAATATAAATAAAGAATAGTCCCTAATGTTTTTCGGTGCTCCTTCTGTGCACCTCTCTCTTCCCAACACCACCTAGGCTCCCTGATATCACCACACTGCCCACGCCTACCTGTCTATGTGGTTACTTGCCTGAGAGGTCAGTGCAGACTACTACATATACATATGTGCTATATAATTTATTATGTGAATATAAATAAAGAATAGTCCCTAATGTTTTCGGTGCTTCTTCTGGGCACCTCTCTCTTCCCAACACCCCTTATTCTCAGCAGACCCCCCCCCCCCTGTAACCGAGCACTCTGCTTCCCCTCTCCTGGGAACTGACTCCAACGGTCTCCCAGCTCTATATTTATATACCTATATAGAGAGATTAATATATATATTATATATAAGGAGTATAATAATATTATACATATATAAAGGGCCGGGGTAAACATGTATTAATCAAATATATTCAGCGAGAGTTTATATATTTTGGTAATATCTAATAATGTCCAATCGCTGGCCGGTGCCTGCGAGCCCAGGACTAGTCAATATTGGTGCCGCCAGCGCCAGGTTCCGCCGCCTGGCCGCCATATTACACCAGTATTAGCCCTGATTTTGAACTTTTAAACCGGTAAGCATATATTGCTAGCCAAGACAAGCAATAAAGATTGTCCATATATATAGAGAGAGATTAATATATATATATGTATACATATATACACACATGAAGGAGGCAGTACAGTGTATAGTGTAATAATAATAATAATAATAAGGAAATATTTCCCTTCCACGTTTTTATAATCAGATCACGCATTGTACATCACATATATATATAAATGATATAATGTATTATATATATATCTATAAGTAGCAGAGAGCTTGGTTCAATTGTATATTGGTTAGACAATAGTTATGCGTCTGCATCTTGCTGCCGGCCTACCAGCGCCAGTGGCGCCACCGCCAGCAGTGTATACCCGTACACACGCCAGTTTGCGCCACTTCTCCACCGATTTCAAATATCATTTGTAGCAGGACTTTTATATATATATAGAGAGAGAGAGAGATTAATTATGCTAGTATAGTACAGTTTGAAACTGATCGTATATATCTCAAATGGTATGCAGGTATTGCAGGTATAGCAATACCTCAGGGAGTTTGACACCCCTGCCTTGCAGAGTTGTAAACAACTGCCTTGTGGTACAGGTTCTTGACAGTAGCAAAGGCTAAGGGAGCAAACCCTAAACAGAAAACCATGTCACTGTGGCAGCATTAAGGGCGGTTGATGTATGGAACTCCCAACATCTCCCGACCAGCCACTGCAGGGACAAATAGTTTTGCGCCTGTCTTGACATGTTCTTGCCGGTGTGAAACCTCTATTTGCTCCCCAAGAGAGTGCCGCTGGTAACTTGCAAAAGCCAGCAGCACTTCAACACTTTTGCAGGCAGCTTTCATGAAAAATGGAGAGCGGCAGTCAAGTAATGAGAGCAGACTTTGTCGCATCGCGACCGACAGCATGATGATGATGATACCTCAAACTAAACAAAAGCGTCAACAGAGAAAAGATCTTGTCTCCTTCATCTACCACACTCTCTGACAGCAGCTACACATGAATGTCCACTGTGGCACCGCACATTCCAAGCACAAATTGAACTCATCAGTTATCGACAAGTTCACAACAAATGATGAGTTGCTGTCATCGCCGCCACCGATGGACAATTAATTATCAGCATCATAATGTGGAAACCAAATAATCATGGTGCCCAGTTTTAGAGAATAACCCATATATGAATCAAATTCATTTAGCCCAGAAAAACAAATAAGATTTTTTTTTAGAGGAGTCCTTGCCTTCCACTGTGAGTGTGAGCAGCTCACTCCCACACACAGTGACCCGGAAGGACCTCATGAATATTAAGCAGGTAAATAAGTAGTGGGTGTGTGCCTGGGGCAGGCAGGCCACCACTCTGTCTACTCCATGAGCACACACTGTCACCACCAGCTCGGCACCTGTCATGACGCGCCACACTGTCAACACCACAAACATTTGTTGCGTTGACTATTTAATATTCAATTAAAAAGCTTTAAATGGTCTGGAGTCTCAGCAGTGTTTATTTTATCTTTTTAATATCAATTAAAAAGCATAAAACTGTCTCAGCAGTATTTACTTTGTCTTTATAATATTCCATTAAATAGAGTAAAATGGTCTGGAATCTCAGGAGTATTTATTTTTGTACTGAAACGCTGTATTTTAGATTATATATGTCACGAGGCTCCACACTGTGGAGAAACTTTCTTGTTGGGTTTCAGTTCTTTAATTATTCAATTAAAAGCTGAATACGGTCTGTGGAGTCTCAGGAGTATTTATTTTATCTTTTTAATATTAAATTGAAAACCTTAAAATCATCTGGAGTCTGAGCAGTGTTTCTTTTTGTTTCTTTAATATTCAATTAAAAGGACAAAATGATCTGTGCAGTCTCAGCAGTGTTTTTTTTTTTTTAAGTGTAACGCTGTATTTTAGATTTGATATGTCACGAGGTTCCATACCATCATTGTGGTGAAACCTTCTAGTTCAGGATTATTTCAGTTTTTATTCAATTAAAAGCTTAATACGGTCTGTGGAGTCTCAGTGGTATTTATATCTTTCTACTGTACTGCTGTATTTTAGATTATAAATGTCACAAGGTTCCATATGATTAGTGTGGTGGAACCTTCTACTTGAGGTTTATTTCGTGTATTATTCAATTAAAAGCTTAATACGGTCTGTGGACTTCCTTATTGGGGGGGTTTGTGACCTAGCAGTCACTGGCTGCAGAACTGCAGCATTAATAAACGGCGCCGTTAAAACGGCCCGTTTTTGGCGTGTGTTTTTTTTATTGGGGGGGGGGGGGCTCTTTCCTTCTTACTTCGTCCAGCTTGAGGGGTGGTAGGGGGGGGGGGGGGGCGTGGTGCTCTTCGCAGGTCTATGGAGTCTCAGTGGTATTACAATTTTTCTACTGTACCGCTGTATTTTAGTTTATAAGTGTCACAAGGTTCCATACCATCAGTGTGGTGAAACCTTCTAGTTGAGGTTTATTTCGTGTATTATTCAATTAAAAGCTTAATACGGTCTGTAGAGTCTCAGCGGTATAACAATTTTTCTACTGTAACGCTGTATTTTAGATTATATATGACATGAGGCTCCATACTGTCAGTGGGGTGAAACTTTCTAGTTGGGTTTTAGTTCTTTTATTATTCAATTAAAAACTTAATACGGTCTGTGCCATCTCAGCACTATTTATTTTTTTACTGCAATGGTATATTTTAGATTATATCATTATATATCTCACGAGGCTCCATAGTGTTAATGGGGTGGTGACCTTTGATGGCTTTATTAATAAATATATTCAATTAAAAGCTTCAAAGCTGTGAGAAACAAAAACAAAACAAAAACATCTTATCACCTCCGAATGTGTGATAAGATTAAACCACTACTACAGCTGACCAGCATTGGAAACAAGCCCGAGAACTCGAGATTACATGCTATGGACAGTATAAACCAGGGATGAAATTGGTCTCTGGGAAGAAAAGCGGAAATGCAGATATTCTCCCATAGGTTTAGCATTGTCAGGGAATCGCGAAAAATTCCCGGAAGTCAGGTTTCATACATATTGGTATACGCTGATAGTGCTGCGCCGTTTGAAGCATTTATTAGTAGTATACGCTGATAGTGCTGCGGCATCTGCACCACATATTAGTATACGCTGATGGTGCTGCAGTGTAAAACAACATATTAGTATACACTTCTAGTGCTGCGGCGTTTGAACAACGTATCAGTATACACTTATAGCTACAGGAAAAATCCCGGAAATCCGCGACATCCTGAAGATTTTTCATCCTTGAGCATCAACAACAACAACAACAAGAAAAATTGTCTGCAGTCTTGGAACTATTAATTTTACACTTTAACTAAAGATAAATCAATGAACAGTGAAATAATGAAGCATAATTATATGAGACTGAAATTGCACTTGCTTAATCAACAAATGTAATAAACAAACAAAACCCCAAACATGGTTGGTTGTTGGAGCTTTACGTCCTGACAACATCTAAGGTCATATCAGGATGGGAACCGACTTGTGACAGTGTGCGCTCATGGCAACTTTATAGTGCTGCTCCACTGGGAGACCAGACCAGTAACACCATGACCTGATATCCCACTCAGTCACATTATCCAGACACTGAGCTAAAACCGTCCTTGCCCTATCCTAATAATGCTGAGCGCATGGCTATGAAGCGACAAGTATAAATTTTTAAGTCATTGGTTTGACTCGACCAGGGTTCGAATCCAATGATCCACCAAAGCGGGAGACGGACACTCAACTCATTCGGCCATTCCGTCTGGGCGAAAACCCCAGACAAATGTGATGCTGACCTGGCGATGCTGTTCCCTTGCGTTGCATCGGGTTCCAAGTATGAGCTCCAGTAATATATATAACCCAATGTAACACTCCTTACCAGCCTATTTGTGCACCGCAAAATAATGGTTACCTTGCATGAAGATTCCCAGCGGAAAGGAATCAGTTTGCGTTTTGAAGTTTTAAAAGTTAAAGCCCCCCTTAATATTTGCTTTCGTGGAATTGATGGCGTGACATTCTTTGACACCCCCCCCCCCCAAAAAAAACCCACAAACCTGGGTTTTCTTTTCTTTTCTTTTTTCCTAAGTCGCAATTGAAACCAATAAAAGTAAGAGCATCAATTTCCATTTGAGGATTTGTCAGTAAATGTTTTGTTTGTTTGAGAAAAGCTCGCGTTTGTTTTAGTACACCAGTACCTAATTTACACACGTGACTTCAGTTCACGCTGAGTGTAATTCATTTTAATATCCATTATTTTTCTTTTTGTTAACTCATAGAGACACAGAAGGTAGAGTTCCACTGTAGTGCTTTAAAATAAGCAATTTAATTTTTTTTTAATTATAGTTGGTTGTTGACGTTTTATGTCCTGGCAACATTTGATGGCATATCAGGACGGCTACCGACTTGTGGCAGTGTGCATTCATGGTGACTTTATAGTGCTGTCCGACTGGGAGACCAGGCCACCGGCACCATGACCCAATCCACACAGTCACATGATCCTGATACTATGCTAACCAGTCCTTGTCCTATCCTATTAATGCCGAGGGCCAGGCTCGGTAGCGACAAGTCTCATTTTTATAAATCACTGGTTTGACTCAGCTGGATTCGAACTAACAACCTTCCACACGGGAAGCCTGCCCACTACCAATAGGTACCATGTCGGTAGGTCAGCAGAATGACAGAAATATTAATAAAAATTATTATTATTACTAAAAATTTTAATTAAATAGAGAACCCTCACCAGAAGGAGTCATCATAAGGCGCCGTACAATACAACCATTACATGTTCACAACTTGGTTAAAATAACACTAGTACCTTATATTATCAGTAAAAAAATTTTCAGCAATGAATAAATAGCAAGTTAGTTTGAGTCAACTACAAAATTTGTTAAGCAATTTTTTGGCTATTTTTGTTTTGTTTGGCATAATTGGGCAAGCATGTACACTGATAATGGAATGGGATTACAAAAAGGATTACAGACTTAGAGGCGAGCATTATAGCGTCATCAATAATACATTAGTCCATACGTCAATCTCTGCACATGCGCGAACTCACAACCGCCAATCATCCATCAACTACACGCTGACGTCAGCACCTGTGACGTCACATCAACGAATGTCTCAGCTGGTTATTGATTCTCCCCTCCCACAAACCTAACCCTCTCCCCACGTCCTACCCCTTCCAACTCAAATCACGCGCGTTCGTGCTTGGGTATCAGTGAAACGCCGGCTGAGACGTGAGAAATGTTTTACAGATAACACCTGTTCAATGTGTGTGACAAGGAACAAACGCCCATTAGCAATGTCGTCTGGTAATGTCGTCTGGTAATGTCATCTTGCAATGTTGTCTGGCAATGGCTTCTGACAATGTCGGCTGGTAATGGCTTCTGGCAATGTCATCTGGCAATGTTGTCTTTTAATGGCTTCGGGCAAGGTCGTCTGACAATGTCTTCAAGCAAGGTCATTTGGCAATGTCTTCTGGAAAGTTTATCTGTCAAAGTTGTCTGGCAATGGCTTCTGGCAATATCATCTGGCAATGTCATCTGGCAATGTTGTCTGACAATGGCTTCTGGCAATGTCATCCTGCAAGGCTGTCTGGAAATGTCATCTGGAAAGGTTGTCTGGCAACGGCTTCTTGCAATGTTGTCTTACAATATTATCTGACAATAGCTTCTGGCAATGTATGACAATGTCTGGCAATGTTGTCTGGCAATGTTGTCTGGAAATGGCTTCTGGCAGTATTGTCTGGCTATGGCTTCTGGCTATGTCGTCTGTGAATGGCTTATGGCACTGTCATCTGGAAATGCTGTCTGGCAATGTTGTCTGGCAATGTAATCTGGAAATGATGTCTGGCAATGTTGTCTGGCAAAGGCTTCTGTCAGTGGCTTCTGGCAAGGTCATCTGGCAATGTCATCTGGCAATGGTTTCTGACAATGTCAAAAGGCA
Organism: Branchipolynoe longqiensis; assembly: GCA_030323885.1. Taxonomy (NCBI): domain Eukaryota; kingdom Metazoa; phylum Annelida; class Polychaeta; order Phyllodocida; family Polynoidae; genus Branchipolynoe; species Branchipolynoe longqiensis. Next base: position 32,050,380 of record CM059190.1, on the reverse strand, counting down.
ATGTTATCTGGCAATGGTGTCTGGCAATATCATCTGTCAGTGTTGTCTGACAATGTCATTTGGCAATGTCACTTGGCAATGTTCTCTGACAATGTTGTCTGGCAATGGCTTCTGTCAATGTTATCTAGCAATGGATTCTGGCCATGCTGTCTGGTAATGGCATCTGGCCATGTCATCTGGCAATGGGTTATGGCAATGTCATCTGACAATGTCATCTGGCAATGTTGTCTGGCAATGTTATCTCCCAATGTCATCTGGCAATGTCATTGGCCAATGTCATCTGCCAATGTCATTTGGCAATGTGATCTCGCAATGGCTTCTGACAATGTCATCTGGCAATGTCATCTGGCAATGTTGTCTCGTAATGTTGTCTGGCAATGTCATTTGCCAAATCTCTGGCAATGTCTCCTGGCTATGTTATCTGGCAATGAATTCTAGCAAAGTTATCTGGCAATGACTTCGGCAATGTCATCTGGCAATGGCTTCTGGCAATGTTATCTGGCAATGTTGTCTGTCAATGTCATTTGGCAATGTTATCTCCCAATGGCTTCTGGCAATGTCATCTGGCAATGTCATCTGGTAATGTCTGGTAATGTCATTTGGCTATGTCAATTGGTAATGTCATCTGGCAATGTCATCTGATAATGTTGCCTGGCAATGTCATCTAGCAATGTCTGGTAATGTCATTTGGCAATGTTGTCTGACAATGTCATTTGGCAATGGCTTCTCACTATTTTCATCTGGCTACATTGTCTGGCAATGGCTTCTGACAATTTCATCCGGCAATGGCTTCTGGCACGGTCGTCTGCTAGGCAGGCCAGCTCCACACACAGAGTGCAGGAACCGCTCTGAAAAAGCCCATTCAAAGAGAGCTTAATTGGCTCTGTCTATTTTCAATGCGAGAACTAGATTGTCATGGCTAATATCACGTTCGAAACACTGGTTCTCATCTGATCGTGGAAGTTAAAGCCCCAGTCACACATATCCAGATGAGCCCCGGATTTTTAGCCGGACCACCCCCGGACCACTCCAGACCACCCCGGATAAAATCACTATTTTTGGTCGTTTTTGCCTCCCTCTCACACCTACCCGGATGAGCCACGGTCCACAGCCACGGATTAGTCCCGGATCAGCCCTGGATCGGCCCCGGACGACCACCGGACAACCCCTGGACTACTCCCAGAGTATAAAATGACCCAGACTGCCCCGGACGAGACATGTACTACCCCCGGGCAACCCGGATGAGTCATGGATCACACACGGATGATGCCGGTTAACCCCGGATTGCAATATTCCCCAGATCGCCCCGGATCATCCCGGATGGATGTTTTAAACATTTCAAAAACACCCGGGGCTGATCCCGGAATAGGCCGGACCAGCCACGGATCACCAAGGACCAGCCACGGATGAACCACGGATCATGCCGGAACGCCACGGACCACGCCGGATCACAGTCCAGGGCTCGTCCGGCCCCTGATCCGGGTAGGTGTGACTGGGGCTTAAGTCAAATCGAGCCTCGTCAGTTCTTTGATGGGAGATGAGTAGCTGGTAGATGAGATGTCATAGACATCCTGATGAAGACGTATAGCCTACCAAAGGAGTAGGAGTAGGGTAAGTGCCAGGGTGAGTATGGGGGGATTGGGAACTATAGGCTGAATGCAGACCTGTGCACCCGATCTCGCAGCTTTCCGTATTGTCAAAGCTATTTTCCGTATTCTTGAATGACTTTTAGTAACACATTTACAATGAAAAATAAACACAAAACCACAAGCCTATGACAGACCTGTGCACGCGTAAAAAAACAGTATTTCAGAATTTGTACAACCGCGATCAGTAACTTTTAGTGTGATAAAAAATACACCAATTTCCGGAACAAAGGCCAAGAAACCTTATTTCCCCTTACAATCCGGAACAAATCCGGGGAAAATCCGGGACGTGCACAGGTCTGAGGGTGAGAGTTAGGGTGAGTGTGAGGAGGTTTTTGGTGCAGCAGCTGCAAGCTATTCCAGAACGGCCCAAAATGGTCGCCGACCGATCGCCGACTGGTCGGCGATCGGTCGCAAGCTGGTCGCAAGCAATCGCAAGTATAGTGGGACTGCGGGGTAACAGACATCCTGATAAAGGCCCAGTCACACCTTACCGGACTGGGGAACCGGACGAGAACCGGACACTGTCCGGTACTGTACGGCGATGTCCGGTACATGTCCGGTACCCATCTGGCGGTGTCCGGTGGTTTCCGGCGGTGTCCGGTACAAGTTTTCAACATGCACAAAACTTCTACCAGACACCGCCGGACTGATGTGTCTGGTTGGTGTCCGGTACATGTCCGGTACCCATCCGGTACCCATCCATACATGTCTGGTACCCATCTGTTGGTGTCCGGTTTGTCCGTTTTGTCCGGTACATGTCCGGTACCCATCCATTACGTGTCCGGTTCTCATCCGGTACATGTACAGTACATGTACCATACTTGTCCAGTTGCCCGGTGGCAATTGACCCAATTCCGCTCCATTTCGATACATTTTGATACATTTTGTGTACCGGAGAGCGGTGGACTAGAAAATTCTTTGTCCGGTGGTCTCCGGTACTCAGTCTGGTACGGCGTGACAGGCGCTTTAAGAACTATAGCCTAACAAATCAGTAGTGGATAAGTTATACTTATAGACATACTGATAAAAAAACGTATAGCGTATCACATTTGTAGTGGATAAGCTATAGACATCCTGAAAAAAAAAGTATAACCTATCAAATCAGTGGTGGATAAGTTAAAGACATCCTGAAAAAAAAGTCTGGGCTATCTCAAATCAGTAGTGGATAAGTTATAGACACGCTGACACCTATTATAATAAACACCGATAATTTTCACCGATTACAATGTCCACCCATTATAATGAACACCTATTATAAGGTCAACCAATTATAACCTCCCAAATATTAAAGACCGCCCATTACAATGTCCACCCATTATAATGTCCACTGATTATAGGGTTCACCCATTATAATATCCACCCATTACAATGTTCACCCATTATAAGGTCCACCCATTACAATGTTCACCCATTATAAGGTCCACCCATTACAATGTTCACAAATTACAATGTTCACCCATTATAATGTCCACTGATTATAGGGTTCACCCATTATAATATCCACCCAGTACAATGTTCACAAATTACAATGTTCACCCATTACAATGTCTACCTATTACAATGTCCACCCATAAACAATATCCACCCATTACAATGTCCACCCATTACAATGTCAGCCCATTACAATGTCCACCCATTACAATGTCCACCCATTACAATGTGCACCCATTACAATGTCCACCCATTACAATGTCTACCCATTACAATGTCCACCCATTACAATGTCCACCTATTACAATGTCCACCCATTACAATGTCCACCCATTACAATGTCCACCCATACACAATGTCCACCCATTACAATGTCAGCCCATTACAATGTCCACCCATTACAATGTCCACCCATTACAATGTCCACCCATTACAATGTCCACCATACATGTCTACCCATTACAATGTCACCCATTACAATGTCAGCCATTACAATGTCCACCCATTACAATGTCCACCCATTACAATGTCCACCCATTACAATGTCTACCCATTACAATGTCCACCCATTACAATGTCAGCCCATTACAATGTCCACCCATTACAATGTCCACCCATTACAATGTCCACCCATTACAATGTCCACCCATTACAATGTCTACCCATTACAATGTCCACCCATTACAATGTCCACCCATTACAATGTCCACCCATTACAATGTCCACCCATTACAATGTCCACCCATTACAATGTCTACCCATTACAATGTCCACCCATTACAATGTCCACCTATTACAATGTCCACCCATTACAATGTGCACCCATTACAATGTGCACCCATTACAATGTCCACCCATTACAATGTCTACCCATTACAATGTCCACCCATTACAATGTCCACCTATTACAATGTCCACCCATTACAATGTCCACCCATTACAATGTCAGCCCATTACAATGTCCACCTATTACAATCTCCACCCATACACAATGTCCACCCATTACAATGTCCACCCATTACAATGTCCACCCATTACACAATCTTCCCATTAAAGGGCCTAACGCGGTGTGATATGTGGTGTGTGTGGTGTGGGGTGTGTGAGGTGCGTAGGGTGGGGAGGGTTACATTCAGGTTAATGGTACAGGTAGTAGAAACTTGTGGTGATGGGTGTGAGTGGAAGGCCTAATATGGTGTGTGGTGTGTAGTGTGCGTGGTGAGTGGGCGGTGTTGTTTGTAGTGTGTGGTGTGTGTGAAACTTGTGGTGCCTGAGTGGAAGGCCTAACGTGGTGTGTGGTGTGTAGTGTGCATGGTGTGTGGAGGGTGTTGTGTGGTGTGTGGTGTGTGTGAAACTTGTGGTGCCTGAGCGGAAGGCCTAATGTGATGTGTGGTGTGTAGTGTGCATGGTGTGTGGGGGTGTTGTGTGTAGTGTGTGGTGTGTGTGAAACGTGTGGTGCCTAAGTGGAAGGCCTAACATGGTGTGTGGTGTGTAGTGTGCATGGTGTGTGGGGGGTGTTGTGTGTAGTGTGTGGTGTGTGTGAAACGTGTGGTGCCTGAGTGGAAGGCCTAATGTGGTGAGTGGTGTGTGTGGTGTGTGTGTGGGGAGAGGTGTTGTGGGTGGTGTGTGGTGTGTGTGAGCCGTGTGGCGCCTGAGTGGAAGGCCTTACGTGGTGTGGCACCTGCCGACCCAAGCGTGAACCTTTGAGGCGAGGTGCGTCGGTGTGAGGTGGGTGTGAGGTGGGTGTGAGGTGGGTGTGAGGTGGGTGGGGGGTGGGGGAATTGGGGGAGATGACTTGTGATATTATTAGCGCATATAGAGTACTAATTAAAGAAACTATACTCATGGCTAAGTTTAAACAAAGTTACGGAATCAGAGAAGAGGAATATACCGTATCACCAGGAACAAAAAGCACCCAGTCACTAATGCGCCTGTCACATTACGGCGTATGGCGGAAGTGTATGCCGGCGTATCGGCTTGTGTCACATACGCCATCATACGCCGTCATATGCTTCGCATACGCTGCGCATATGCTGCGCATACGCTGCACATACGCTGCGCATACGTCGTATACACCCGGCGTATCCCTCATACGCCGTCATACGCGCGTCCGTCCTAATTTTTTTGGGCATGCTAACAAATTTCAGCGTATGGCGACGTAAGGCTCATACGCTCCTCATACGCTATGCATACGCTAAGTGTACGCCATCATACGTTTCGCATATGCTATACATATGCTGTCTTGCGTTACGCATACGCTAAAACCGCTCCTTCGGCGTATCTATAGCGTAAGTAGCGTACTCCTGGCATGCATGTAGCGTATTTGAGCGTATTCATAGCGTATTCTCAGCGTGTACAAAGCGTATATTCAGCGTATGCTGGCGTATGCTCTCGGTATATAAAGGCGCCGCAAGGGAGGGAGGGAGGGAGAGAGGGGGAGGGAGGGACCGGGTGTATACGGCGTATGCGTAGCATATGATGACGTATGACGGCATATGCGCCGAAAACTGATATGTCGTTGTGCTTGAAAACAATCAAACTTTACCAGCACTTCGGTGTCCATGCTAAAAATAATGTAGCATGTTTTATTTCAAATATCTCCGGAGCTAACCCTTTAAAATAAATTTAATATAATGTTTTTGGTAAAGATGTTTTCTATATGTGTACCAAACGATTTGTTTCTAGATGGTGTAATTTAAGAGATAGTTGACTTCTTCTGTATTTTCTGTATGAACATTGCTCACGAACATTGACAATGCCTTGAGTTTGATGGTACGCGCAGTGCAAAATGTTAGTTTTATTCAAAATTAATAGAATTCAAGAACCCTAACCGTATAAATTTAATATAGTAAAGATGTTTTCTATATGTGTACCAAGCGATTTGTTTCTAGATGGTGTAATTTGGGAGATATTTGACTTCTTCTGTATTCAGATTTGCTCACGGCCGTTAACAATGCATTTGAATGGAAGTGTCCCTGGCAAACTGGTGTCCCTCGGAATCCGCATCACCGCGGTATATGAGTTGGCTCAGACCAAGGGAAGGACCACACACACGCCTGGAGAGTGGGAAGACGGCCCAACGCCAGTTGACAGCAGCTTTGGGCCGGGCTTACTAAGTAATTGTGGTGTTCTCTGTGGCAGAGTGGTTAGAGTGTTAGAGACTTTTTTCTAGGTCGGATTCCTAATCTGAAGGTCGGTGGTTCGATTCCCCATGCCCCCACCTCTACCACTTTGGATTTCCACTGCTTACACCGTCATCAAAGGCTGGTTGCTCTCATACCATGTCTATGTGGTGTGGGAGGTTAAAAATCCCTTGGGTCGGTAAAAGTGTAGGCTCGGGCTTTCTATCGACAAACTGTCTAATGGTGAAAACAAGTCTATTCAGACTTATCCATGATAGGCAGTATAAATCTTCAATCACGCACCAGGCAGCAATTATTTAGTTTACCAGAGTGCCTTTATTAACTTAAGAAGAGTGGTACTGGTAGCTATTTTTGATCGTACGCCTATTGCTTTAAAGTTGCATGGCTTTTTTGTTGTCTTTGTTGTTTATTTGTTATTGCTTTACGTCCTAGCAACATCATATCAGGATGGGTACCGATTTGTGACAGTGCACACTCATGGCGATTTTATAGTGCTGCCCCACTGGGAGACGAGGCTGCCAGCACCATGACCTGATATCCCACTCAGTCACATTATCCTGACACTGAGCCAACCAGTCATCGCCCTATTCTATTAATGCTGAGTGTCTGGCTAGGAAGCGACAAGTATAAATTGTTAAGTCATTGGTTTGACTCGACCATGGTTTGAACACATGAACCCATGGGTTCGGATCCCCCAATCTCCCAAAACAGGAGACGGACGCTCAACTCATTCGGCCACCCCGTCTGGTCTGTAGCTATTTTTGACCGTACGTCTATTGCCTTAAAGTTGCATAGTTGTTTATTTGTTGTTGTTTTACGTCCTAGAAACACCTAAGTTCATATCAGGATGGGTATCGATCTGAGACAGTGCACACTCATGGTGACTTATAGTGCTGCCCCACTGGGAGACCAGTTATATCCCGCACAGTCATATTACCGTAGTACTGTGTTAACCAGTCCATGTCCTGTTGCTCAAACAAAATGCATTGGGCGACTTTGAAAATTAGATGTTTTAATGGATTTTAAGAACCGATTACCTGGATTTCTTTACGCCAAATTCAGAATTCTTAGAGGGGTGGGGGTTCCCAATAATACTAATGTTATTGCAGAATAGGTGCCTTTGGAAGGGGTGAAAAGGTTATGTGTTTATAACAGTTAAGTAATGAAATACATTTATACCCATTTCGACGTTGTGGATTAGACATTTGTTGCCGACACAGGATTAAATCACCACCATTCACTCACTTGCTCCTGCCAAATCAGCAGGAATGCTGGCACCCAGCCCACTCAAAAAGAAGGTCATGGGTTCGATCCCCAGCCGAGTCAAACCACATGAGAAGCCAGACAGACCCGTCCACTCAGATAAATATCAAGTTCCAACATGCATGAATTTAACTGAACTTTATTAGTTTCGCTGTTTAACATAATACAGAATTTTGCTGTGATAAAAACTAAATAAACTAGTGAGGAGAGGTTTCTAGCACGTCACGCACACACCTGATCTTTGCCATCAGGGACCCGGGTTGAAAAATACAATACGTCTATTGCCTAGAAGTTTATTTTGTTTAATATTAATGTTATCGCAGAATGGGCGCCTTTATAAGGGGTGAAAAGGTTGGGTGCTTGGTTGTTGGAGTTTTACATCCTGGCAACATCTAAGGTCATATTAGGACGGGTACCGACTTGTGACAGTGCACGCTCATGGCGACTTTATAGTGCTGCCTCACTGGGAGACCAGGCAACTAGCACCATGATCTGATATCCCCCTCAGTCACATTATCCTGACATTGAGTCAGCCAGTCCTTGCCCTATCCTAACAATGCCAAGCACCTGCCTAGGAAGCAACAAATACCAATTTTTCCTAAGTCATTGGTTTGACTCGACCATGGTTCGAAACCCATGGGTTCAAATCCCAGGATCTACCAAAACGGAAGACGGACGCTCAACTTATGCGGCCATCCCGTCCGGTGGGTGAAAAGGTGATGTGTCAAGTGATGAAATAAATTTATACCCATTTCTCTTTGTGGATTTTGCCTTTGTTACCGACACAGGATTAAATCACCGTTACTCACTCACTTACTCCGGATGGCCGAATCAGCAGGAACGCTCCCCCGCCCGCTCAAAAAGAAGGTTGTCGGTTCGATTCCCAGCCAAATCAAACCACATAAGAAGCCAGACAGACCCGTCCACTCCAATAAATATCAAGTTCCAACATGCATGAATTGAACTGAACTTTATTAGTTTCGCAGTTTAACATAATACAACATTTTGCTGTGATAAAAACTAAATAAACTAGTGAGGAGAGGTTTCTAGCACAACACGCACACCTGATCTTTGCCATCAGGGTCCCGGATTGAAAATTACACTACATGTTGCTATTACCTATCAAGTTCCACCATGCATGCATACTAAAATTATCTGTCATATTTACAACTGGCTGCAAAGCTCTCTGTGCATTACAGTGTGCAGTGTACATAGAAAATGCAATAGAATAAAACATATTACATTGGTATGAACAGAATAGATTATATATCATATATATGAGAGAGAGACAGAGAGAGACAGAGAGACAGAGAGAGAGAGACAGGAAGGGAGAGAGACAGAGAGAGATTAATTATGCTGGTACTTACTCTCTACTCCCCACCTTCCAATACCCCTCCCTCGTCCTCCTTCTACTCCACACCTCCCAATACCCCTCCTCCACCTCTCCCTTCCCCTTCCCCTCCCCCTACTGCCCACCTCCCAATACCCCTCCTCCACCTCTCCCTCCCCCTCATCCCTACTCCCCACCTCCCAATACCCCTCTTCCACCTCTCCCTGCCCCTACTCCCCCACCTTCCAATACCCCTCCCCCACCTCTCCCTCCCCCTCATCCCTACTCCCCACCTCCCAAACCCCTCCCCCACCTCCCCCACTCTTGGCTCTACTCCCCACCTCCCATTTACCCCTCCCCCACCCCCTCCCCCTCCCCCTACTCCCCACCTCCCAATACCCCTCCTCCACCTCTCCCTGCCCCTGCCCCTACTCACCACCTCCAATACACCGCCCCCACCTCTCCTACTCCCTACTCCCCACCTCCCAATACCGCTCCCTCCCTCTCCCCCCCTTTCTCCCCACCCCCCCCACCTCCCAAACCCCCCTCCCATTTCCCCCTACTCCCCACCTCCTAATACCTCTCCCTCCCTCCCCCCTCCCCCTTTACTCCCAACCCCCAAAACCCCTCCCCACCCGCCCCCCTCCTCCCTCATCCCCACCTCCCAAATCCTCTCCCTCCCCCTGCTCGCCCACCGTGCGCCTTTCCACTTGTAGGTTCACATCCGCTGATGGTCCTGGATCGATAGCCTCGTTTTAAAACGCACTTAATCAGCAATCATTCTGCAATTGTGAGGATTTAACGCGCACTTTGAATGGCAACCTGACGAGCAGATCGCAACGTGGGATCGAACCGCCGTATTTACCGGCCATTAACGGGATGCCGGAACCCAGTTAAGCACCTACCTTTACTTTCCTAAACACAGAGAAAGAACTGTCTGTGTTTGTCTGTGTGTGTCTGTGTTTGTCTGTGTGTGTATGTGTTTGTCTGTGTTTGTATGTGTGTGTGTCTGTGTTTGTATGTGTGTGTGTTTGTGTGTGTGTCTGTGTTTGTCTGTGGTTGTCTGTGTTTGTCTGTGTTTGTATGTGTCTGTGTCGGTGTTTGTCGGTGTTTGTCTCTGTGTGTTTGTGTCTGTCTAGGTGTGTGTCTGTGTGTGTATGTGTTTATATGTGCTTGTCTGTGTTTGTGTGTATCGTGGCTGTCTGTGTTTGTCTGTGTTTGTCTGTGTTTGTCTGTGTTTGTCTGTTTGTTGTCTGTGCTTGTATGTGTGTGTCTGTGTTTGTCTGTGTCTGTCTGGGTCTGTTTATGTCTGTATGTGTCTGTGTTTATATGTGTGTGTCTGTGTTTGTGTGTTGTCTGTGTTTGTCTGTGTGTGTCTGTGTTTTGTCTGTGTGTTGTTTGTTTTTGTCTGTGTTTGTCTGTGATTGTCTGCGTTTGTCTGGGTGTGTCTATGTCTGTCTGTGTTTGTCTGTGTCTGGTTGTGTTTGTTTGTGTTTGTCTGTTTGATGTATGTGTGTTGTATGTGTCTGTCTGTGTATGTCTGTGTATGTGTGTGTCTGTCTGGATGTGTCTGTCTGTGTGTGTTTGTCTGTGTGTTGTCTGCATTTGTCTGTGGTTGTCTGTGTCTGTCTGTGTCTGTCTGTGTCTGGTTGTGTCTGTCTGTGTTTGTATGTGCTTGTCTGTGTCTGTCTGTGTTTGTCTGTGTCTGTATGTGTCTGTCTGTGTCTGGTTGTGTCTGTCTGTGTTTGTATGTCTTTGTCTGTGTCTGTCTATGTTTGTCTGTGTTTGTCTGTGTGTTGTCTGTGTGTTGTATGTGTCTGTTTGTCTATGTATGTCTGTCTGTGTCTGTATGTGTTTGTCTGTGTGTTGTCTGTGTCTGTCTGTGTCTGTCAGTGTGTTGTCTGTGTATGTCTGTGTTTGTCTATGTGTGTCTGTTGTTGTCTGTGTTTGTATGTGTCTGTCTGTGTTTGCTGTGTTTGTATGTGTTTGAACGTGTGTTTGTCTGTGCGAGTGTTTGTCTGTGTTTGTTTGTGTTTGTCTGTGTGTGTCTGTTTGTCTGTGTTTGTCTGTGTGTGTATGTGTTTGTCTGTGTTTATATGTGTTTGTGTGTGTTTGTCCATCTTTGTCTGTGTTTGTCGGTGTTTGTATGTGTGTGTTTGTGCGTGTTTGTCTCTGGGTGTATGTGTGTGTCTATGTTTGTCTGAGTGTTTGTGTGTGCATGTGTGTGTGTGATTGTCTGTGTTAGACTGTTTGTCTGTGTTTGTCTGTTTGTGTTTGTCTGTGTTTGTGCATGTTTCTGTTTCTGTCTGTGCTTGTCTGTGTGTGTGTTGTCTGTGCTTGTGTGTGTTTGTGTGTGTGATTGTCTGTGTTTGTATGTGTGTTGTCAGTGTTTGTTTGTCTGTGTTTGTGTGTGTCTGTCTAGGTTTGTGTCTGTGTTTGTCTGTGTTTTTATATGTTTGTCTGTGCTGTCTGTGTTTGTATGTGTGTGTTTATGTTTGTCCGTGATGTGTGTGTTTCTGTGTTTGTCTGTGTGTTGTCTGTGTTTGTTTGTGTCTGTCTGCGTTTGTCTGTCTTTGTCTGCCCCTTGCTGCTTATCGGAAAGAGTAGCATATGTGGGGGGCAGCCAAAGAAATCTGTCAGAATGACCATATGTTTGATGTCCAATAGCCGATGATACAATATAAAAAAATCAATGTGCTCTCGAGGCGTCGTTAAATACAACAAGCTTTACTTTTTGTGTGTGTGTGTGTGTGTGTGTGTGTGTGTGTGTGTGTGTGTGTGTGTGTGTGTGTGTGCATGTGTGGGTGTGTGTGTGCGTGTGTGTGTGGACCAGTTGGATTGTGTATCACACATCGTGCGTCATGTATGATAGTTTTTCTCTAAAACTAGGCACCACATATTTAAAACTAGGCACCAAATAATTATTGTTGCCTCTGTGTATTAAGTATGTTAGCAATACTACATACCTAACCCACAAAAGAAATCAAGATTAGATAGATACCTTTAGCTAGTTTGTAGATACTCATGTGGGTGAACAAGCAGGACGCTCACCTCCTTGAGGAATGCAAACAAAATCCACGATACCATATTTTATGGTAAAGTAAATTTAAAATCAAATCAAAAACAGGACCGAGTGGGATATCGAATGAGGGTGCTTGCTGGCAAGCTGGTATCCCAGTGGGACAGCACTATAAGGTCATCATGACTGCGCAGTAATTACAAGTCGGTACACGTGCTAATATCACCGTAGATGTCGCTATACCGTAAAACCCTAATAAACTAACACAAACCAAATAGAAACACCCTCGGCGAAAGCAGAATTCGGCTGTGTGGAGGGGTAGTGCGTGGATAATCCGCACGGTGGCGCCACTGAGTCCACAAGGCGGTGGCATGCTGCCTGATAGTGGTGCCCCCTGGTGTGACTTTTTGGCACAGTGTGCTCATGAGCTACCTGTCGGGTCCGTCTGTTTAGCTTCGTAAACAAAACAAAGGTTGGTTGTTGGAGTTTTACGTCCTGGCAACAGCTAGGGTCATATCAGGACGGGTACCGAATTGTGGCAAGCCACCAGCACCATGACCTGATATCCCACTCAGTCACATTATCCTGAAAGTGAGCACACCAGTCCTTGCCCTATCCTAATAATGCTGAGTACCTGACTAGGAGGCGACAAGGATACATTTTTAATTCATTGGTTTGACTCGACATGGGTTATTAGGATAGTATAAGGTCTGGTTGGCTCAGTGTCAGGATAATGTGACTGAGTGGGATATCAGGTCATGGTGCTGGTGGCCTGGTTTCCCAGTGAGGCAGCACTAAAAAGTTACCATAAGTGTGCACTGTCACAAGTCGGTATCCGTCCTTATATGACCTTAGATGTTGCCAAGATGTAAAACTCCAACAACCAACCGTAGATGATATACCACATTTAATTTATTTTCATGTATTTATTTACACTTATTGTGCATAGGACCGGGCGCGGTGGCCGAATCGGTAGAGCACAGGCCTCGCGTGCGGAAGATCGGGAGTTCACGAGTTTGGTTCCCGGTTGAGTCAAACCAATGACTTAAAAATTGATACTTTTCGCTTCCTAGCCTGGTGCACACTACGTGGCCCCGGCTCCGGTACCACAACGGCCGCGTCCTAATAATGCTGAGTACCTGACTAGGAGGCGACAAGGATACATTTTTAATTCATTGGTTTGACTCGACATGGGTTATTAGGATAGTATAAGGTCTGGTTGGCTCAGTGTCAGGATAATGTGACTGAGCGGGATATCAGGTCATGGTGCTGGTGGCCTGGTTTCCCAGTGAGGCAGCACTATAAAGTTACCATAAGTGTGCACTGTCACAAGTCGGTAGCTGTCCTTATATGACCTCAGATGTTGCCAAGATGTAAAACTCCAACAACCAACCGTAGATGATATACCACATTTAATGTATTTTCATGTATTTATTTACACTTATTGTGCATAGGACCGGGCGCGGTGGCCGAATCGGTAGAGCACAGGCCTCGCGTGCGGAAGATCGGGAGTTCACGAGTTTGGTTCCCGGTTGAGTCAAACCAATGACTTAAAAATTGATACTTTTCGCTTCCTAGCCTGGTGCACACTACGTGGCCCCGGCTCCGGTACCCCTCAGCAAGCAGTGCACCACGGTCGCAGGAGGGAGGTCCCGCAGGCAGCGGCCACGTCACCACGCAGGCACGTCCCCATACAGCACAGCAGCAGGAGCAAGCTGAGATCCTGGATGATGAGAAGGACCGTTGTAGGGCGCTTTACAGGCGCACGGAAGGTAGGAAAGCCATAATGTATGACATATTCGTTAAGTACCAGATTGCTAAGCCCTTCATGTTCCTTGACCGTCATAACTGTGTGTCCATCGCCCAGAAGATAGCGGCGAGACACACTATGACAAAGAGGGAATATATAGCTACATACCTGACAATGCTAGACGACAAAGAGGTGTACAACCCGAAAGAAATTGATGGCATATTAGACCATCTCCGCATAATCGCAGAGGACACAATATATAGCCCCTGGCACGCGATAAGGGCATGGAGTCATGTGTTCGACAAAATCGAGAAGAAGAAGCTCTCCTGGAGCAATGAGCAGGGGATTCACAACGAGAGGGCGAGATTTGCCTTCAATAACATATAGCACAATGACACGAGCGGCAGGGAGGATCGGACAAACACAAGCTACCCTGACAACAAGGGCGGCCGCGCCAGGCTCAAGGCCGAGCCTCACAAGAGGCCTTGCCTAACCTATAACTCAGGGTGGAGGTGCAACAAGCCGCAACACCATCAGGACGGCCCACAGGACATGGTCCACGCACGTGCATACTGCTTTCATACAACACAAACCTACTACGAGCACACCAAACAGCAGTGCAGGAAAAAGGCCAGAAATAACATGGCAAAAAACTAAAATTGGGGGGCGGATCAAAAGAAGCTATAATAACACCAGCCCCAGTGAACACCACCACCAGCAAACAATACCAACTCTTGTAAAAAATGTCAAACAAAATATTATCAAAGTTCAAATTCCTGATGTATGCGTTGATGTATGTGTTGACGTATGTGGTGGTGTAGAGGGGCAATCCAAGATGGCCACCAGTCTGAGCGGCCAAGGCACCGCCAACGCCTCCACAAAGACAGGACGTTGCGATGAAGCCCCGCACTACCCACAGGCCACTGCGGGGAACACACCACAAACAAACAGGTTGACAACGTACAGGCACCACTGCTTCACCTACGGGGTAACCGAGCTGAACCCCACATCTGACAAGATACGGTGCTGGATCGAAGAAGTAGCGGCCCGACAGCACTCATCATCTGTTGCAAATACGGTATCCCACATCCGCATGCACTTCAGACTGAACAAGGCACCACTCGACCAGATGGACGACATCAGGGTGAAGTTGGCGATGGACGCCCTCAAGGTCAAAAACCCACAAGCCACGCCCCACAGTACACATCCCGATAGCCAAAATCAGGGCAGTGGTAGAGTACCTGCAGGACACCCAGAAGCACAGGGTGGTGGCATTCGCCATACTCATCATGTACTACACAGGGGCGAGACAATCGGAGGTAGCCCCCAGGGCAGCGAATGCATTCGACAAGACTCGACACAAGACAAGAACCGATGTCACCATACAGCGGGGCCAAGAACCTCCAGGGCAACACCCAGTCGAGGATACTAAACCTGGCACCAGCCCCCAGCCCGGTGCTATGCCCGGTCACAGCATACAAACGCATGCTGAACGAAGATCCGACACAGCACCCAGCACAACCAGTACTGATCTACCCAGGGAATGGCGATACCATGATGATACCGTATATCGCCACCGTGTGGAAGGACACCCATATGGCAATAGGAGAGAAACCCCATACATGATGCATGCCATCAGGAAGGCGGCGGCCACGGTCGCATTCACCTCAGGCAGCACGGAACTCGAGGTGCAGAGGTTTGGGGGGATGGGCATCCCAGGCTCACCGAACATACATAAGCACTGCAGACTCCATCAAGATCAACAAAACCCTAATAACGGCCATAAACTAAAAACACACAGCCACAACTTTGGCATTGGCACTTGGTCTCAATAAAAATCAAACACAACGAGACAAATACAAAACAAAAACATTTAATGATACAAAAGTCTCCTCACCGTAATTATCCTAAACTGTGAATAGGATAATTTCTCCTATTAGCCATTCATCACTATCTTAATATATATGATTTACTAAGATCAATTCAAATTGATAACTGACCCTAAAAACTCATTGGTCCACCTGATCACCTCTTATATGATTTATGATTTATCTCACTCACTTGACTCCTGATTATTGATATATTCCAACTAATAGATTTACCAGTTTTGTAGAATGGCTAAAGCTCGAATCTGTGGCAGTGTAGGCAGGCTATAGTGAACTCAATACAGACAAAGAGAAAGGAAGAGTATAAAGTGTAAAAGAAGAGAGAGAGTCAAGCCCTCTGGTTTATTATTTATATGGTACATCGGTTCAGTGTAGAGTATCACCCCACCTTTTTCCACCAATGGGAAACAAGCACTCTTAGCTCTACCAATAGGGATCCAGCATTCCTGGTCCCCATGGTTACCAGTGGTCTGCCCACCACCACCAAGCTGTGTGGCTCCCCTGGCCACCACCTGCCTTGAGCCTGAGTGTGGTGATCCTACCTAGCAGAGGGGGAGGGGGTAGTGTGTAGGGCTCTGAGTGCCCTTACACACAGCCCTGCCAGCACCACTATGTCTATTTACATCTCACTCAGCCACCACCATCATCATCATCATCCTGTCAGTCGCAATGCGACAAAGACTGCTTTCATTACTGCTTTGTGTGGTTGTACATTTCATAAAAGCTGCTTGCAAAGTGTTGAAGTGCTGCTGGCTTTTGCAAGTTACTAGCAGCACTCTCTCAGGGAGCAAATAGAGGTCTCACACCGGCAAGAACATGTCAAGACAGGCGCAAACTATTTGTCCCTGCAGTGGCTGGTCGGGAGATGTTGGGAGTTCCATTCATCACCGCCCTTAATGCTGCCATGATAACTTGGTTTTCTGTTAGGGTTTGCTCCCTTAACCTTTGATTCTATCAAGAACCAGAACTTGTACCACAAGGCAGTGGCCTACAACTTTGCAAGGCAGAGGCGTCAAACTCCCTGAGGTATTTTAGCACCTAAGGTATCCGAGGTACTGCATTACCCGCAGCCACCACCAGCACCTACATATATACATACATGCACCTGATCACGTATACCCGATCAGTAATACTAATAGAACATTTGCATTCCCCCCAATGCCGTAAATCAGAATATTTTACACCATGCTGTACATGGGTTAAAGCTAGGCTCCGCATCAATCTCTGGACCAATATTGTGTTAAGGCGGTCACAATGGCAATCTGACCGAAGTAACCAAATTTAATATGAATTTTTTTTTTTAATTAAAAATTCGAATGAAAGGTGAATGTTAGGCACAAAAAAACATGCTATTAATGACACATACATGGCCGAGCATCAGTGGAGTATGTAGATAAAAGATTCACCTGGTACTTGTAGTACACAGGTGAAGACCAGCCTTATATAAATACCGGCGAAAATAGCATTAGTATGGAACAAGAAGTAAAATGCCTGGCACCAGTGTCAAATGGTTACTTATATCAGCACAGAGTTGGTGAAATTGGAGAGAATGCAAAAAGACAAGATGGCGGCCAGAGAACGCTGTCGATTTCACTTTTAAATTGCATTAAAGTATAGGTTTTATTATATTTTCCAACTCAAAAGTAGCGGGTAAACATGAAGACATATACAAAGAATAAATGTTGCTTCTTAGATTGTGAAATTAGGCTCTCATAAAGACTCATTTCATTGGCCCGATTTTTCGACCGTTTTTATATAAGGCTGGTCTTCACCCCTGTACTGGAAGTATGGGGTGATCTTTTATCTATGGAGTATGATGGTGCACGTTGGAAGTGCCGATTAACAGAGTACTGATCAGAACGACCCTAAAACTTAACCACTGTTCGGTATTATATATATAAATAATACAAATAGTCATATATTTTCGGGGGCAACTGAAGTTCCACAGCGGCTAGTAGTGCTCTCGAACGCCTCTTGGTGGCGCTAAGGGTCGCACCAACTGGCGCGGGCCACGCGATTGGGCAATAATACAACATGTCCGACAATGAATAATAAATAACAAATAACAATATAATAATAAACCATACTCCTCTGTTTGCTTTATATAATACATTATATAGAATATATTCCACGATATATATGATATATATATATAGTAAAAAAATGTTATTGTTCAGGGATAATTATTTGAGTAAACAAGGTGAGATATCATTATTTTATGACGGTCTTTATTATACATGGTTTTGATTAAAGTTTGTTTGCTGTTTTATGTCCTAGCAACATCTAAGGTCATATCAGGATGGGTACCGACTTGTGACAGTGCGCACTCTTGGCAACTTTATAGTGCTGCCCCACTGGTCGACCAGGCCACCAGCACCATGACCTGATATCCCACTCAGTCACATTATCCTGACACTGAGCCAGCCAGTCCTTGCCATATCCTAATAATGCCCAGCACCAGACTAGGAAGCGACAAGTATACATTTTAAAGTCATTTGTTTGACTCGACCAGGGCTTGAACCTACGATCCCATGGTCTACCAACACAGGAGACGGACGCTCTAACTGGTTCGGCCATCTCGTCTGGTTGTTTTGATTAGAAGTAAGCAGAGCTATACACACTCAGTTAGACCAGACGGGATGGCCGAATGATTTAGAGCGTCCGTCTCCCATGTTGGTAGATCATGAGTTCGAAACCTGGTCGAGTCAAACCAATGACTTAAAAAATTGATACTTGTTGCTTCCTAGCCTGGCATTTGGCATTATTAGGATAGGACAAGGACTGGCTGGCTCAGTGTCATGATAATGTGACTGAGTGGGATATCAGGTTATGGTGCTGGCGGCCTGGTCTCCCAGTGGGGCAGCACTATAAAGTCGCCAAGAGTGCGCACTGTCACAAGTCGGTACCCGTCCTGATATGACCTTAGATGTTACTAGGACGTAAAACAACAACAAACAAAGAAACACACCTCAGTTATATTTATGTATGGCAGTTAGGAGCTTATCCCACACTGTGATAAATATTTAGTTTGTTGCCATTTTAGGCCCTAACAACATAGATGTTCATCAGAACTAATACTTGCATATATATCCTATATGCCTATATGCATACATATATAATCACATGTATGCATATATATATGCACATATATATGCCGATATATATATATATATATATATATCTGGTGAACAGCAAGACCAGATGGGATGGCCGAATGAGTTAAGCGCCCGTCTCCCGTTTTGGTAGATCGTGGAATTCGAACCCAAGGGTTCGAACCCTGATCGCGCCAAACCAATGACTAAAAAATGTATACCAGTCACATCCTAGTCAGGCACTTGGCATTATTAGGACAGAGCAAGGACTGGTTGGCTCAGTGTCAGGATAATGTGACTGAGTGGGATATTAGGTCATGGTGCTTGTGGTCTGGCCGACCAGTGGGGCAGCACTATAAAGTCGCCAAGAGTGCGCACTGTCACAAGTCGGTAACCGTCCTGATACGACCTTAGATGTTGCGAGGACGTAAAACTCCAACAACCAACCAATCTGGTGAACAGTAGTGGTAGTATGTGGCAGTTGATTACTCGCTGGTGACGCCATGTGAGAGAAAAAGGAACTAATTCCCATATAGTATATATAATGATTGTTTATTGGCTTGTCGGGGATTTACGTCCTAATACCGCACGGGGACTTGATTGGCCACCAGCAAAAAAGCTCTGAAAGTCATGCCGTGTGTGTGTGGGCCCCGCAGCCTTCCCAGGCCCTCCCTCCTCCACCCCACCCCACCCCACCCCACCCCACCCCACCCCACCCCACCCCCAATAGGGTCCGGGGCCTCAAAGGGGCCCAGAGGTCAGCGCCCCCGGAAGGTCATGGAATTTAAGTTTTTAAAGGGCCTGAAAAGTAGTATTATCAGCAGGGAAATGTACCTATCTTCATACACACACCCTTGCCATGTTATATAATGACAAATATGTTTTTCACCACATCTGCACGAGTCACAAGAATGACCAATTTCATTATTAAAAAGTCGGAAATCTGCGAATCCACGGGGAAAAAGAAATCACATCAAAAAAGAAATCACATCCTTGAATGCAATATCTATGGTAATATCAGGAAGGGTAGCGACTGTTGGTTGGGTGTTGGAGTTTTACGTCCTGGCAAAATCTAAGGTAATATCAGGACGGGTAGCGCACTCATGGTCACTTCATAGTGATGCCCCACTTGGATACAATGCTACCAGCACCATAACCCGATATCCCATTATCCTGATACTGAGCAAACCAGTCCTTTCCCTGTCCTAGCAATGCCAAGCGTCAGGGCAAGTATTTGTTTTTCTTGAAGACTTATACTGCCTATCATTGATAAGTCTGAATAGACTTGTTTTCATCCTTAGTCAGTTGGTCGATAAAAAGCCCGAGTCTACACTTTTACCGACCCATCATCATCATCATCATGCTGTCGGTCGTGATGCGACAAAGACTGCTTTCATTACTTGACTGTTGCTCTCCACTTCATTTCATGAAAGCTGCCTCCAAAAGTGTTGAAGTGCTGCTGGCTTTTGCAAGTTACCAGCGACACTCTCTCTCTGGGAGCAAATAGAGGTCTCACACCGGCAAGAACATGTCCAGACAGGCGCAAAACTATTTGTCCCTGCAGTGGCTGGTCGGGAGATGTTGGGAGTTCCATACATCAACCACTCTTGATGCTGCCACAGTGACATTGTTTTCTGTTTAGGGTTTGCTCCCTTATGGCCCTGTCACATTACGACGTTTCTCACCAACGCGCCGACGTGTTGCCTTTTTGGGTGAAACGTCGGCATGCGTCGGGAAGCGTTACGCGCGCATTACCGGTGCGTTAACGGCGCGTCGGTACACGTCGGTACACGTTGAGTGATAGCAAAGTGTGAATGGACACGTCGCCGCGCGGCGACGCGTTGGAGGGGGTGTTACGGACGTGCCACCAACACGCTACTAGCACGCTGCAACCCGTCGAATTTTCTCCCAAAACGCCGAAAAGTTGGACGTGTCTCGACCCCTAGCAAATATCTTGCGCGTTGGCGGCGCGCCGGGGGAAACGTCGTAGTGTGACAGGGCCTTTAGCCTTCGGTTCTGTGAAGAACCTGTACCACAAGGCAGTGGTTTACAACTCTGCAGGGCAGGGGTGTCAAACTCCCTGAGGTATTGCAATACCTGCATACCTACTCTTTTATCTACTCAGTAGATTACTGGAGCCCTAGATAAAGATTCACCCCATACTACAGTAGCCTGAGTAGGGGTGAAGAACAACCCTACAGAAAAAGTGGAGAAAATGTGATGCCAAAGGATCTTTAAAGCTGCAGAGTCCGATGGAGCATCAAATTTTCAAAGCCAAAACAATTATCTAGATTTGATTCTACGCATCTAACTTTGATACTGATGCACTTATTAAGCATTTGGTGCTATATATAAGGGAATATTGAGTCAATTTAATAGAACCTGTTACTGCAGAAGTCTATGGTGTCAGACTTTTGGCGTGCTTGCCGAAACTAACTTGACATGTTTGCCCTTCAAATATCTCAAAACCTAGCGATTTAAAATAAAAGTCACTTCAAACTAAAGTAAGGTAGATTATAGCAATCAATTTAATATATTTATCTCAGAAAAATGTTAGAAACCCAAAACCATTGGCTATGCAACTCCGACACCACATAGACATGGTATCAATTTAGTAAGTCATTGGTTTGACTCGGTCGGGTTTAGAACCCACAGGTAGTGAATGCTATTTCCAATTGGGCCACATCCAGTCATATATAAAATTACGCTGGTATACAGACAGGGCGGAATATAACTGAGACAACACATATCTTTGTTTATATGTGCCATATTTCATTATATATTACATATGTACTGCATATGTAGTACATGTAGGTCAAATAGAAAAATGCGCATGCGCCCCACAATGACAGCTCACCACATCAAGGTGATGCTTTGGATTATCTGGAACAGCTAGCTTTCACGGGTAAGGGTGCGGTGTGAGGGGGTGTGAGGTGGGAGGGGACTGTGAGGTGGTGTGAGGTGGGATGTGAGGTGGGTATGAGGTGGGGTATGAGGTGGGATGTGAGGTGGGGTATGAGGTGGGATGTGAGGTGGGGTATGAGGTGGGGTGGGAGGGGGTGTGCGGTGGGGTAGGAGGTGGGGTATGAGGTGGGATGTAATGTGTGGTATGAGGTGAGGTGGGATGTAAGGTGAGGTATAAGGTGGGATGTGAGGTGGGGTATGAGGTGGGTTGGGATTTTGAGTGGGAGGGAGTGTGCGGTGGAGTATGAGGTGGGATGTAAGGTGGGGTATGAGGTGGGATATGAGGTGTGGTATGGGGTGGGATGTGAGGTGGGGTGTGAGGAGGGAAGTGTGAGGGGTGTGAGGTGGGGTATGAGGTGGGGTATGAGGTGGAGTATGAGGTAGGGCATGAGGTGGGATGTGAGGTGGGGTATGAGGTGGCATGTAAGGTGTGGTATGAGGTGGGATGTGAGGTGGGATGTGAGGTATGGTGTGAGGGGTGTGAGGTGGGGTATGAGGTGGGGTATGAGGTGGGTTATGAGGTCGGGCATGAGGTGGGGTATGAGTTGGGGTGCGAGGTGGGATGTGAGGGGGTGGGAGGTGGGTCAGGAAATGGGAGGGGGATGGGGTGGGAGGTGTGTTGGGCCGGGGTGGGAGGGGAGCATGAGGGGGGTAGGAGGGGGGGGGGGAGGGGGGGGTAAGGGTGCCTGGTCCAGTAGAAGCTCTGGTGGGAACTACGTGTACTTACAGATATAAAGCAAACTGCAGCTAACGAGTTTAACTCTACCTACTATATTAACAACATAACCCATGTTTAATATCAACAACAGTAGATCAACAACGTAACACAGGCTTAACAACAATATAGTATTAACAACATAACCCAGGTCCAATATCAACAACAGTAGAACAACAACATAACAACATAACCCAGGTCCAATATCAACAACAGTAGAACAACAACATAACACAGGCTTAACAACAATATAGTATTAACAACATAACCCAGGTCCAATATCAACAAGAGTAGAACAACATAACACAGGCTTAACAACAATATAGCATTAACAACATAACCCAGGTTCAATATCAACAACAGTAGAACAACAACATAACAACACAACCCAGGACCTGACAACAATAGCATCACAATATAACCCAACCTCAACAACATAACAACACAACCCAGGACCTGACAACAATAGCATCACAATATAACCCAGGCCCAACAACATAAACACGACCAGGACATGACAACATAGCATACAATATAACCCAACCTCAAACAACATAACAACACAACCCAGGACCTGACAACAATAGCATCACAATATAACCCAGGCCCAACAACCTAACACGACCCAGGACATGACAAAATAGCATCACAATATAACCCAACCTCAACAACATAACAACACAGCCCAGGACTTGACAACAATAGCATCATCAATATAACCCAGGCCCAACAACATAAACGACACGACCAGGACATGACAACAATGCATCACAATATAAACCAACCTCAACAACATAACAACACAACCCAGGACCTGACAACAATAGCATCACAATATAACCCAGGCCCAACAACCTAACACGACCCAGGACATGACAACAATAGCATCACAATATAACCCAACCTCAACAACATAACAACACAGCCCAGGACCTGACAACAATAGCATCACAATATAACCCAGGCCCAACAACATAACAACACGACCCAGGACCTGACAACAATAGCATCACAATATAACCCAGGCCCAACAACATAACAACACGACCCAGGACATGACAACAATAGCATCACAATATAACCCAACCTCAACAACATAACAACACAACCCAGGACCTGACAACAATAGCATCACAATATAACCCAGGCCCAACAACCTAACACGACCCAGGACATGACAACAATAGCATCACAATATAACCCAACCTCAACAACATAACAACACAGCCCAGGACCTGACAACAATAGCATCACAATATAACCCAGGCCCAACAACATAACAACACGACCCAGGACCTGACAACAATAGCATCACAATATAACCAACCTAACAACATAACAATCAACACCGTACCGACAACATAGCATCACAATATAACCAGGCCCACAACATAACAACACGACCCAGGGACCTGACAACAATAGCATCACAATATAACCCAACCTCAACAACATAACAACACGACCCAGGACCTGACAACAATAGCATCACAATATAACCCAGACCCAACAACATAACAACACGACCCAGGACATGACAACAATAGCATCACAATATAACCCAACCTCAACAACATAACAACACAACCCAGGACCTGACAACAATAGCATCACAATATAACCCAGGCCCAACAACATAACAACACGACCCAGGACCTGACAACAATAGCATCACAATATAACCCAACCTCAACAACATAACAACACAACCCAGGACCTGACAACAATAGCATCACAATATAACCCAGGCCCAACATCAATTAAACCAGAAAAACAACACAACCGACACCCAACAACAACAACAATACCGACATCCATAGCAGTAGAACACCACAAATCAGACTCCAACAACTAAACCGCATCCTGGTATGTCCTTAGATGTTGCGAGGACGTTAAACTCCGACAACCAACCAACCAGCCACTAAACTAAGCCTCTTATACAACAGTAACAGCAGCGGACAGCAACACTTGAACCCAGGCCTGGGGGAGTAAGTCGCTAAGGCCAGTTCAACGCAAGGCCAGCAAGTGGACCACGTGACCTGCACCCGCCGCCAGGGGGACACGCAGCAGCTACCGGAGACACACACCCACACACCCACACCCACACCCACACCCATACACTGTCCGAGCCCACAGAACCTGCAGTGTGTGGTGAGTGCAGTGCTGTGACCCTGAGTGCAGCGAGCGTGGTCGAGTGCCGCGGTGAGGTTCGCATGAGCTCGCGCGCGCGTGTGAGTGTGCGTGTGTGTGCGTGTGTGCGCGTGTGTGTGTGCGTGTGTGTATGTGAGAGTTTGGGTGAGTGCGCATGTGTGTGTGCGTGTGTGTATGTGAGAGTGTGAGTGAGTGCGTGCGTGTGTGTGAGTGCGCATGTGTGTGTGTATGTGAGAGTGTGGGTGAGTGCGCATGTGTGTGTGTGCGTGTGTGTATGTGAGAGGTTGGGTGAGTGCGCATGTGTGTGTGTGTGTGAGTGCGCATGTGTGTGCGCTGCGCATGCGTGGTGAGACGGCGTCACACTAGTTCGAGGAGTGTGACTGGCGGAGGGACGCCCTGCTGACGGTCACAGCTCGGCGTTCAGGTGCGCAGCTTTTACTGGTCGTCAAGACGCAGGTGAGTACAATATAAACCGTGATATATATGTGTGTATACACACGAATAGACGTACGTGTAGCTACATGACAGGAGGGAGCGGGAAGTAGTTCAGGCGGTACAGTGTCCACCTGTGAAGGTGTGGGTCATCCGATCGATCTTGCTCATTGGACACATTTACAGTTTGGACTATTTTCCGTTCCAATCAGTGGTCCACAACGGGTCCATCAAAGACTGTGGTATGTGCTGTGCTGTCTGTGGAAAAGTGCATATAAAAGACCCCTTGCTGCTTATCGGAAGAGTAGCTTTATTTGTGGTGGCAGTTGATTTCCTCCAAAGAAATATGTCAGAATGACCATATGTTTGACGTCCAATAGCTGATGATAAAAAATCAATTTGCTCTAGAGGTGTCGTTAAATAAAACAAACTTTCTACATGTCAGACTGGGTCAGTGGTTCAAGTCAACACCTAGCTATGTTTGGTTTCATGTAAATAATTGTCATTTGGGTGTGTGAGAGTATACTATAAATCAATGCATGTTATAATAACAGTATCCTGATACTGTGCAAACCAGTCCTTGTCCTATCCTATTAATGCTGAACGCCAGGCTAGGTAGCGACAAGTATCAATTTGATAAGTCGTTGGTTTCACTCGGCTGGGATTCAAACTCCTGACCTTCCCCACAGGAAGCCAACGCGTCTGGTGTACTTTCAAGACTACTGTTTCATGAATAGACCACAAACCCGCCCTCTGACGGCAATGAAAGAACTAAAGCTGGTTATTGCAACACATTCCGGGGAAAAGGTGTAATAAAGGATTTTCATTACCAACCCACCCTCTGATCGCAGAATGGTTAGCTTTCACTGTACAGCATGCTCTGTGGAAAAGGTCTTATAGAGGATTTCCACCACCAACTTTCTTTCTGATGGCAAAAGCCAGAACTAATGTTGTGGGCAGCAACTCACAGTGCAGCATGTTCTGCGGAAAAGGTCTTCCACCACCAACCTGCCCTCTGGTGGTATTGGCAAAAACTAATGTTGTGCGTAGCTTTCACTGTACATCATGCTCTGTGGAAAAGGTCTTATAGAGGATTTCCAATACCAGCTTTCTCTCTGATGACAGGGGCAACACACTGTGCAGAATGCTCTGTGGAAAAGGTCGCATACAAGATTTCAACCACCAATTTCCTCTCTGATGGCTAAGGCCAGAACTAATGTTGTCGGTGGCAGCTGAGTCTGCAGCATGATCTGTGGAAAAGGTCTTATAGAGGATTTCTACAACCAATTTCCTCTCTGATGGCAGTGGCAAAAACTAATGTTGCCAGTGGCAGCTCAGGGTGCATGCAGCATGCTCTGTGGAAAAGGTCTTATAGAGGATTTCCACCACCAGCCTACTGTCTGATGGCAAAGGCCAGAACAAATGTTGTAGGTAGCAGCTCAGGGTGCAGCATGTTCTGTGGAAAAGGTCTTTCTCTCTGGTAGCAGTGGCAAGAACTAACTCAGTGTGCATACTCCTGCGGCGGAAAAGGTTTAGATACAAAGCTACAGAACTGGCAATAATTCCTTTTAATGGGCTTAGCGAATCTAGAGTTGAACAAAGAACATGCAGGTAGGAAATAATGCTGGTATAAAGCATTGATTAGCGTTGGAAACTTTACATTTTTTTGTTAAACAAATCACTCACCTAGATTTCATTCTACATATCTAACTTGGATACTGTTGCACTCATTAAAGTTGCATAGTCCGATGGTTTTGAATTTTTATATTTTTTCTTGGATAAATATATTAGATCGATCACTAGTATCTACTTTACATTAGTTCAAAGTTACTTTTATTTTAAATGGTCAACTTTTGAGATATTTTGAGTGCAAACATGGAAAATTAGTTTTGGCAAGCTTGCCAAAACTCTGACACCATAGACTTCTGCAGTAACAGGTTCTGTTAAATTGACTCAGTATTGCCTTCTACGCAGAAACAAATGCTTAATAAGTGCATCAGTATCTAAGTTAGATATGTAAAATCAAATCTAGAAAATTGGTTTGGTTTTGAAAATTTGATATTTCATCGGACTATGCAGCTTTAAGCATTTATTAGGGTTCACATTTCCCAACTGTTACCGACGTGCTCTTGTTAGGAATGATATTAACGGCAACATTGGCATTACTATCGTTAAGAGGAAAAGAAATAGACTATTAATGGTTACCATTGATTTTTTTTTTTTTTTTGGTGATGGTTTATTTACCCTGTTCATAACGAGTAAAGCCGTGTTCACACGGGCAAAATGTAAAGCGATTTAGACAAGGCGAATCATGTGAATCGATTTAGTTTGAAAGTGTTTCGCATTCACACGGGCAGTGCTTTGAGTCGGTTTAAGGCGGAAGTGGATATCTGCACATGAGCAAGTCCAGACTAACCAGCACCAGTTTCGGTTAGTCGACATCAGCACGAGAGAGTGTGGGTTCGACCTAGATCTGTTTCGACTGAATCGTATTGTTTTGGAACGGTCAAAACTTCTGCTGGGCAGTGAAACAATCGAAATAAATGATGAAAAAAATATCTGTGCACAGCTAGCGGTTTCATAAAGCAAATTTACCGGAAAGTCAACAAACTAAGGTCTCGACTGTCACGTCCTTAATCCGCCTCAAGTAAGTTGGTTGCGTTCACACGGGCAAAATAAATCGATCCACAGAAATCGATCTAAGTAATCGACCTCTACAAGTGGTTTACAATATGCGGATCACAGGAATCAATTCAGCCCTAATCCGACTCAGACGCCCGTTCACACACGAAATGTAACCCGAACTATACAAGTCGATTTCTACGAATCGATTTACACCGCCTGTGTGAACACGGCTTTAGTCGCGTTGCGGCTTGTTTTCATCCCTGAACAGCAATAGTCTCAGTTTGGTAGTTGTTGTTGCTGAAGATTTATACTGCCTATCATGGATAAGCCTGAATAGGCTTGTTTTCACCATTAGACAGTTTGTGGATAGAAAGCCTGAGCCTACACTTTTACCGACCCCAAGGGATTTTTAACCTCCCACACCACATAGACATGGTATGAGAGCAACTGGCCTTTGATGACGCTGTAAGTTATACACAGCGGTGGAAATCCAAATTGCCAGCGATGGGGGCGTGGGGAATCTAACCACCGACCTTCAGATTAGGAGTCCGACCTAGAAGAAAGTCAGACACTCTAACCACTCTGCCACAGAGAACGCCACAATAGTAGCCTACCATTGTAGCAAAGTAGCATTGTCATTATAGTTAACATTAATCTTAATATGAATAAGCAATGCTTAGGATCGAACCCCCCCCCCCTCCCCTTGGTGGCCGTATTTTTTTACTCCACTCGCGGTGTTCGATTTGAAATTCTAGCGGATCGTATTAACCAATGGCTGTCGTCTACCCTGCTTGCTGCGTAGTGAAGTTCGACGAGCTATTTCCATTTCCGTTTGCTGGATTTTGGTAATTTCATGTTCCACCTCTATGAGTCTGGGTATTGTTTTTGTATATGTACACATGTTAGTCCTTAGACCCCCCCCCCCTTGGGGGTGGGGCGGGGGTCAGTATTATGATAACAATATTAATGTAAAATGTTAATCATGTCAACTTTGACCGTAATAAAGTCAATGTTGAAAATAATATGGGCAATGTTGACTATGATAAAGTCAATTCATTTAATAGGTAATAAATAGTAATACTACCTTATCACTGCATATACGCGCGTGCTATTAAAACAATCTTTTAATACATTAGTTGATTGAGCGGGTCAAATTTAAACACAGTAAACTCAATTATGTATTTAAAAACATGTCACGTTGTATGGTCGGAAAACCAGTGCAGAGGCGCTGACAAAAGAAGTTGCTTACTGAATAAACATATTTTTTGTTTATTTATTTTTTATCTCAATGGTCGTAAGTCCAATATAAACAATGAAACCACTATTAGCTCTAGTAACGGCAATGTTAGCCATAATACTATTGTAGTAGTCTGCACTGACCTCTCAGAAAAGGATCGACATAGACATGTAAGCGTGGATAAGGTGATTGTATCGGGGAGCCTAGACAGTGTAATGGTAAGCACACTAGCCAGCCCGGGAATGGCAAGAAATATCAATTCGAAACCTACTCTAGGCACAATATTTCCCATTTTCATCAACCCCCCACCCCGCCCCACAATGGCGTTCTCTGTGGCGGAGTGGTTAGAGTGTCTGATTTTTTTCTAGGTCAGACTCCTAATCTGAGCGTCGGAGGTTTGATTTTAATCAATTCACTCCAGCTCTGCGCTACAAAGACAACTACCTGATCATACTAATCAATTTCTCTTTAATCAATTCACTCCAGCTCTGCGCTACAAAGACAACTACCTGATCATACTAATCAATCTCTCTTTAATCAATTCACTCCAGCTCTGCGCTACAAAGACAACTACCTGATCATACTAATCAATCTCTCTTTAAACAATTCAATCCAGCTCTGCGCTACAAAGACAACTAACTACCTGATCATACTAATCGATCTCTTTTTAATCAATTCATTCCAGTTCTGGACTACAAAGAGAACTACCCAAACATACTAATCAATCTCTTGTTTATCAATTCGCTTCAGCTCTGCGCTACAAAGACAACTAATCAATCTATGTTTTATCAAATCGCTTCAGCTCTTCGCTACAAAGACAGCTGCATCAACCACCTCATTCAGCACTGCACACGTACCGCCAGCATGATGATCATATACTTTTGGGCGGTGAGGCAGTTTTTTCTGTCCGGTCTGTACAACTTCTCACTGGAGCCGGACGGAGACTGCGTATTCGCAGCCATCCAGGTGCTCGGGCTGAGCAAGCGGTTGCGGAGGTCGCGAACCCAGGCGTGGGAGAAGTACCTGTACAAGACGCTGCAGGCGATCCTCAAGTAGCAACACACCAAGCTGTACGCAGCTGACAGTGGGGCAGTGAAAGCGCTGGAGCCAGACGGAGACTACGTATTCGCAGCCATTCAGGTGCTCGGGCTGAACAAGTGGCTGTGGAGGTCGCAAACCCAGGCGTGGGAGAAGTACCTGTACAAGACGCTGCAGGCGATCCTCAAGTAGCAACACACCAAGCTGTACGCAGCTGACAGTGGGGCAGTGAAAGCGCTGGAGCCGGACGGAGACTGCGTATTCGCAGCTATCCAGGTGCTCGGGCTGAACAAGCGGCTGCGGAGGTCGCGAACCCAGGTGTAGGAGAAGTAACTGGTTTCCGTATCCCATGATGGGTACTTGCGGGAAAATGTTTCAAACGGCTCATCATCATCATCATCATCATCATCATCAATAACTGTCTTCCACATCCAGCTATGGGTACTTGCGGGGCAATGTTTCAAATAGTTTTTTCAACATATGAGTATGGATTTGTTTAAAATGGGGGCTTGTCGTTTGTTGGTTTATGTCCCAGCAACATCTAAGGTCATATCAGGGCAGGTATCGACTTGTGACAGTGCTCACTCATGATGACTTTATAGTCCTGCCCTCAGGGAGAGCAGGCCGCAGGTACCATGACCATATATCCCACACAGTCACATTATCCTGACACTGTGCTAACCAGTCCTTGTCCTAAAATATTAATGTCAAGTGCCAGGCTAGGTATCAACAAGTATCAACTATATAAGTCATTGGTTTGACTTGGCTGGGATTCGAACTTCCGACCTTTCGCATGGGAACTCTCCGCTCTATCGATTCGGCCACTGGGTCCAGTAAAGGAAGGAAGGCTGCCTGGATGGGAACTTGGCGGTGATGCTGTCCTGCTGAAGGACACTGAGATGAGGCGCATGCGTGGTGGAGGCCAGATTAGTGTGTAGTCTATCCACCAGGTGGCACCAGCGCACGGTGCCCCCTTCCCCTAACCAACCAACCACAATGGACCTTTGCTATGGAGAGTATACAGTGAGATACGCCAACCCAGCACATCAGTTCTTGAAACTGCCACCAGAGGGAAGGTTAGTGGTGGAAATCCTCCATAAGATTTCCACCGCTGTGTATAACTTACAGCGTCATCAAAGGCCAGTTGCTCTCATACCATGTCTATATCGTGTAGGAGGTAAAAAATCCCTTGGGTCGGTAAAGGTGTAGGCTCGGGCTTTCTATCAACAAACTGTCTAATGGTGAAAACAAGCCTATTCAGGCTTATCCATGATACGCAGTATAAATCTTCAACAACAAGACCTTCTACACAGAGCATGCCGCAAGCGATCAGGAAGGTAGCGATATGGATTAATTTTGTAAGTCTTTGGTTTGTCTCAGTCTGGAATTAATCCCATGACATGCCGCATAAGAAACAGACACTGACCAGTCTGCCATAGCACTTTGTCACCTTTTCTGTTAAAGTCCCAGTCACACTATGGCTTATGACGCTTGCGACCACTTTGGACCAAAGAATCCAGTCACCTTGTGACCAAAACAATGGTTGCTGACTGTGCGACCAAATTGGTCACAAGGAGGTTTTTAGTGCAGTAGCTGCAACATCCGTGCGACCATTTTGGACGCAAGGAGATCGGCGACCACTGAGAATCACTTTGCGACCACTTATGACCATTTTGTGACCACTTGCACCTGTCTTTGAGACCAACCTCTTTTTGTGGTGGCAAAGTGGTCACAAGTGGTCGCAAGCAGTAGTGTGACTGGGGTATAAGTAGCACACTGGATTGACTATGACTAAATTATTCCTGATGGACACTTCTAAGCAGATAGAGCGGGTAGTCAGTTTTTATTAGTGTATATTTCCGTTTCTGCCCTATTTTTCAGATAAATATACATTAAATTGATCTTATGTTGTAATCTACTTTACTCCAGTTTGAAGTAACTTTTAATCGAAAGGGTTAGCTTTGGTAGATACTTGAGATGAAAAATGTTTAAATTAATGTCGGTGCATATACCAAAATCCTGCCCATAGATTTGGCGAGCATAGGAACACTGTAAAATATAAGTGCACCAGTATCTAATAAAGCCGTGTTCACACGGGAAAAGTTTAAATCGATTTAGACAAGGCGAATTATATAAATCGATTTAGACGCGGATTCACACGGGCAGTACTTGGGCCGGAAATCGATATCAGCGCATGAGCAAGTCCAGACTAACCAGCGCCAGTTTCGCTTAGTCGACGTCGGCACGAGAGAGTGTGGGTTCGACCTAGATCTGTTTCGACTGAATCGTATTGTTTTGGAATGGTCAAAACTTCTGCTGGGCAGTGAAACCCTAAAAATAAATGATGAAAAAAATATCTGTGCACAGCTAGCGGTTTCATAAAGCAAATTTACCGGAAAGTCAACACACTCAGATCTCGACTGTGACGTGCTTAATCCGCCTCAAGTAAGTCGGTTGCGTTCACACGGGTGATATAAGTCGAATCATAAAATTTGGTTCATATAAACCACCTACAGAGGTGGTTTATAAAATCTGATTTATATGAGTCGAATCAGCCCTAAACCGACAGACGCGCATTCACACGCCAAATGTGAGCCGAACTAGGCAGGTCGATTTATATGATTTGAATTAACTGCCCCGTGTGAACACGGCTTAAGTCAATCAAGTATCTAAGTTGTATATGAAGGATCAAATCTAGCCAAGTGTTTTGGGTTTTGAAAATGTGTTTTCATCAGATTATGCAGGTTTACAAAGCAAGCGTCTTCACCTCCCAAATAGCATAAACATATGAACGTGTCTAAAGATTTAGACTTCGCTTTAATGATCTCTCCTTAAAACATTGCGCCATGTGCATAAGTGGAAATGGTGCCAACATTGAATCTTCCCAGTGTAACAAAGATGAGTAGCCTCCAACATAAGAAGTGGTAATCGGAGTTTGAACAATATGAAGTGCTATTTTTCAATGGTAAACATTCTTTTTTTTTGTAAATATGTTTATTCTGCTGAATAAGTCTTTTGTCAGTGCCGAAGCACTGGTCTTCCAGCAATTTTTCAATTCAGGGTTATTTACACAAAAGGTATACAATACCTGTTGAATACACAATTTGCAGCATGTAATACAATGAAATTCTGTAACCCAAAAGTTCCATAGCAATATGGTAACAGTAGTGTCATATAACTAGATGAATATTAGTCAGATCAAAGAAGTGAAATTACGCTTAAATTTGCATAGTCCGATAAAAGCATAACATTTTCGAAAGGAAAACACTTATCTCGATTTGAACCTGCATATCGAACTTAGATACTGATGCACTTGTTAAGTATTTGTTGCTATATAGAACGGCATAGCAAGTCAATATAATTGAACCTGTTACTTTTGAAGCAAACATGTCAGAAGTAATTTGGCATGTTTTTTTTTTTTTGGGACAAGTTTTTTATTCTTCCCATAACGTATAAGCTCACGTGAGGGTGCTTGTTTTCAACGCTGGACAGCTGTGATACTGGATTGGTCTGGTCCCACACTCAGGAGTCTTTACCTGATCTTTCTTGGGCCAACCTTTGCGGTTTTGGGTGTTAGTAGTTTCTATATTAGTTTTTTTTTAATTTTCAATTTTTTCCTAACCTGTATATGATAACTTAGCCTACTATGTACATCTACGCAGATGACATACAGGCCTGTGGGAGAGGATCCCATCCCATTGTGGTTTGTTACATCTCCTAAGTTAACAATTTTAAAATCAAAGGTCCTTCATGCTCATGTAAGATAGATTCTAACGATCAAACTAATATATTTATCTCAGAAAATGATAGAAACTCAAAACCATCAGACTATGCAACTTTAAGACCAAGAAAAAAACCACCTGAAACCGCAAAAAATCGGTAAATGTCTCATCCCTGGTAGCATTAGAGAAACTTAGACAAAATGTCTGTGATATACATACATTGAACCTCCGATTTAACGCACACTCGGATATAATGCGATGGTTCATTGGACCCAGAATTCTGTAATTCATGGGTCATTCATTAAACTGAACCTCGATTTAACGCGACCTCGCTGTTTTTTCGATGACGTTGTATGGACGCAATGATCGCGCTATAACGGGGGTTCACTGTAATAAATGAAACTGTGATCGTCTTGTATACATATAGACATATGTGTATTATAATGTATTATAATAATATAAAGGAACGGAGCAATTCCAATATTGATATCATATTTCATTGTACGATTATTTGCGTGTATTCGGATTCGCGCACCCACCCCTTTATATGCGCGCGATTGGGGCGCCAAATGTTTGGTGCGGAAATGATTCAAACCACTGTCACTTCGCTCACATTTTTCTTTTTGGTAGGGCATATTAGTCCCAGCCAGAGAACTAATAAAGAACTCAGCCCAACTCTGCTTTGTCTAACCATATTGCCTAGTGGTTTATATACATATATAGATATATACACGCGTATACATACATATATATACGGATAGTGATAACCCGTTATTGCGTGTGATTAGATCTGGAGTGGGTTGTACTCTCCCTCCCCACTCCCCGGGGTGGGGGTGGGTACCAGCATGCACCGCTCTGCCTCCTGCGCGGGGCTTCGCTCTCCACTCGCTCGGAGGATTTTTGTTATTACACATATATACATAAGCACATATATACACACACATAGCTATATATGGATATATATGCATTATATATACATATATACACATATAGATCTACGCATATATACACACGCCGGTAAACGGTCAAATATATCAAAGACTAGGAACTGTTTGATATTTATTAATATTACGCCAATGAATGCAACTGTGACCATGCTATCTCTATAATATCCCAGTGTTCAATAAAGACTCGTTATAGTATAACCCTGTTAAATCAAACTTGAAGGGACCCTAGAAATTTGTTTGGATTAACCGATCATTGGTTTAACCGAGCTTTGGCTTTGACTTTGACTTTGAGTAAGCGTGTATTGCATATGTAATATACAATGTATGTGGACACTTTGATTATTGTTTTTTATGTATGTACAGTATAATCCAATTAAACCAAGCTCGGTTGAACCAAACGATCGGTTAATCCAAACTTTTTTTGGCGGCCCTGCAAAATACTATCATTTATCATATTAAAAAGTCAGTGGGGTCTCAGATGACCACATGAAAGTTTGGTTTAACCGTATCGGAATTGGCCTTCGGTCCGACAATTTTTGTTTGGATTAACCGATAATTTGAATTAACCGACTTTGGTTTAACCAACTTTTATATATGATAAATGGTAGTATTTTGCCAGGCCGCCGAAAAGGGTTTGGATTAACCTATCGTTTGGTTTAACCGAGCTTGGTTTAAAGGGGTTATACTGTATTAAGTAACTAAAATGGTGTTTAAAACACATTTTCGCTGGTGATTTCCATTGCACTACTCTGAATGGCCCTTTACAGTGAACTTGTGCTTGCAGATGACCACTAACACAATATGATGAAGGTAGTCAGGGAAAGTAACTATAGGTAAACAAACAACTAACCAATAGACCCCATCAGTTTAGCGAGTGACATCTATCAGCAGAAACTGGAATCACTCTAGTCGGGTACTTTCCCCGAGTGCCTATGATTTCACATGCTATATCTCTGTAAAGAATGCCTGGACAAATAATAAAATGCCTGATTATATTCACATATTCATATCGCAACAGGATTCAAGCACTTATCCTTGTAATATATACTTTTAAAAAGACAACTATATTGTATTTTTCTTCTGAAATTTCACCGCCGCTCTCTTCACATATTATACCCCTCCAGTTAAGCTTGTGACATCTGTCGGCAGAATCTGGAACCACTCTATTTGGGTCCTTTCCAGCTTAACTGGCGGAGTCTATTGTAGAACTAACAAACTCACAGACGGTAGCGATATGTGGGAGATCAGAGAAAGAATGCATGCAGTAGATACCTACACGACAACTGAAAGTGACAAAACAAGTGGAACCACGAGACTATTACTGTCTACCGGCGAAAACAAGTCATTAGACTTAACCGTTATTGGCAACAAAATTACACCGTCACAAAAAAAATAGAAGATTTTCTACATCAGATGAAATACCACTTTCTGTCGACTTTCATCAGCAACCCCCCCCCTCCACTCACCCACCCCTAACTTCTCTAGTAACCGTATGTAAAGTTGAATCCGCTACTCAACTAATAGATTTACCACTCGTCGTGGTCACCAATTATGTAAAGATTAGGTCTCCATGTTTGTAGAATGGCTAAAGCTCGAATCTGTGGTTGTGTAGGCAGGCTATAGTCAAATCAATACAGATAAAGAGAAAGGAAGAGTATAAAGTGTAAAGGAAGAGAGCGAGTCAAGCCCTCTGGTTTATTATTTATATGATACATGGGTTCATTGTAGAGTATCACCCCACCCTTTTCCCCCAATGGAAAACAAGCATTCTTGGCTCTACCAATAGGGATCCAGCATTCCTGGTCCCCATGGCTACCAGTGGTCTGCCCACCACCACCAAGCTGTGTGGCTCCCCTGGCCACCACCAACATTGAGCCTGAGTGTGGTGATCCTACCTAGCAGAGGGGGGAGGGGGTAGGCTCTGAGTGCCCCTTACACACAGCC
Organism: Branchipolynoe longqiensis; assembly: GCA_030323885.1. Classification (NCBI taxonomy): domain Eukaryota; kingdom Metazoa; phylum Annelida; class Polychaeta; order Phyllodocida; family Polynoidae; genus Branchipolynoe; species Branchipolynoe longqiensis. The sequence goes on along the minus strand of CM059190.1, from coordinate 32,014,045 downwards.
CTGCCAGCACCACTATGTCTATTTACATCTCACTCAGGCACCACCAGCACCTACATATATATACATACATGCACTTGGTCACGTATACCTGTTTAGTAATAGAACATTTGCATTCCCCCGATGCCGTAAATCAGAATATTTTACACATAGGAACCCACAACCTAGATAAAGGATTCACCCGGTACTCGCAGTACACGGGTGAATACCAGCCTTATATAAAAACGGTCGAAAAAGCGGGTTAATGAAATGAGAGCCTAATTTCACAATCTAAGAAGCAACAATGATTCTTTGTAGGTGTCTTCATATTTACCCGCTACATCTGAGTGGAAAAATATAATAAAATAGCTAGTTTAATACGATTTAAAATTGAAATCGACGGCGTTCTATGGCCGCCATCTTGGATTTTTGCATTCTCTCCCATTTCACCAAATCTGTGGCAATATATGTAGCCATTTGATCATGGAACCAGTTTCTACTTCGTGTTCCATACTAAACCTATTTTCGCCCGTATTTACACTACGTTGTCCTTCACCCATGTACTACAAGTACAGGGTGAATCTTTTATCTACCCACAACCCTGCATGGATTTAACAGGACCCACTAAGTTAACATTTAATCAGAAACTATAAGGGATTAATTGATTTAAATACCATGAACACACTCACATCTAACATTGATGTAGTCGTATGACACTACTGTTGCCATATTGCTGTGGAACTTGTAAATAACTATTAGAAATCCACTGTGTGTTATTTTGCAAATTGTGTGCTCAACAGCTAATGTTAGCTCACGTTAACACACTCTTATATATTTGGTTTGGACTGTTTTGTTTGCCATCTACAAACAGTTACAAGCCATAACAAAGAAGCAAGAAAACCTAAATCATCACTAACAACTAAATTAAACAGATTTAAATCAAATTGGATTACTTCTGCCTAGCAGTGAAAACAAGTGTTAACACACTTATAAATCCGTTATGAGCAGGGTAAATAAATTCATCACAAAAAAAATGCTAATAAGATAAAATATACAAATTTTGTGTAAATAATCCCGAATTGAAAAATTGGCTGGAAGACCAGTGTTTCGGTGCTGACAAAAGAACTTCTTCAGCAGAATTGAGCTTTCTAATTTATTGAGTGTCTATTGGCACATAATTGATTGTCTGCTTTTACATGTAAAAGCGATGGTTTGAACAAAAAACAAACATTTCTCGCCGTGAATATGGCCTATGCTGCCGACATGGCGTAAAGCAACCACAAGTCAATCAATCAATCAATCAGCAGAATAAACATATTTACCAAGAAATATTCATAAAATTGACGTACCTTTTTCTATCCGTGGCGGTGGCTTGTACTTGATTCCTGTTTGACTCCAGTAGACGGGCACCGACCCCCGGACTTGCACGAAGGAGACCATGTGATGTAAAAACTCCAGGATCTGAGGCGGAACACAGTAAGGGGAGTGTTGGCAGACCTTAATGCATGTATCGGTGTTTTAAAATGACAGGACACTCATAGAATGGGTCTGATGTGGTCAATGTTTGTTGTTGTTTACGTCCTAGCAACATCTAAGGTCATATCAGGATGGGTACCGACTTGTGACCGTGCACACTTATGGCGACTTAATAGTGGGGCCCCACTGGGAAATCACTGCACCATGACCCGATATCCCACTCAGGCACATTATCCTGGCGCTGTGCTAACCAGTCCTTGTTCTATCCTATTAATGCTGAGTGTCAGGCTAGGAAGCAACAAGTATCAATTTTAAAGTCATTGGTTTGATTCGACTGGGAAACAAACTCTCGACCTTCCGCACGCTAGGCCCATGCTCTACCGAGTAGCCAACCGCGCCCGGTTATTTGATCAAATACATATGGCAGACCCAGACCACGCTTTACTCATTCCCCAGTCACACGAGGCCTGCGTTCGCTTACGATCGATTCGCGATGTCAAAACATCATCATTGCGCCCTTCTTACGCCCTCCTTAAGTGTTGGCGCTGCGAGGACGCCAACCTCCTGGCATCCATTTCGGAAATTTTGGATGCAAGGAGGTTGCAGATGCTGCACCTGCAACCTCCTTGCGTCCTGTTCAGGCGACGCCATTCAAAACTGGTTGGCGACTTGGCACCGACCTCTTGGTTGGTGAGTTGCCGCCAATCTGGTGCCCATTGGCACCGACCTGGTGGTGCCAACACATGCGATGCCGCACTCACTGTGTGGTCAGCGCCAGGGCGCCCAAGCCGGCGCCGCCCTGGCACCGACCCGGCACCGCCCTCGCGCTGACCCAGCGCCGCCCTCGCGCCGCCCTGGGGCCAACCACGTATTTGAATCAATGTATCGAATGGGACGCCGGGAGGTTGGCGTCCTTTTAGATGTAAGGAGGTTGGCGGCGAACGCTGGCTCTCGTGTGACTGGGGGTATCACCTACAGGTCTAGACAACCAACCAACCAACCCAGTGTAGGTCACATGACCTTTGTGGCTAGATGGTGCAAGATGATGACAAAAGCGACTAACCTGTTCGGTCTCGACGTAGTTGGCGCAGTGTCCATCCGTATCCACTCCTCTTCGCTTATAGCGTGTACCTTTAACAAGCAGCAAAACACGTCCCCCATGTTTAATTTCTTTAAGCGCAACCAACATTATTTTACATCCAAGCAAAAAGGAAAGCTTGTTTTATTTAACGACGACACTAGAGCACATTGATTTTCATCATCAGCTATTGGACGTCAAACATATGGTCATTCTGACATATTTCTTTGGAGGAAACCTGCTGCTGCCGCCACATAGGCTACTCTTTCCATTAAGCAGCAAGGGGTCTTTTATATGCACTTTCCCACAGACAGGATTATATCCAAGCAATCTGGCTAATCCGATATTGGGTGTTGCAAACAAAGTAGTCCCAATTAAATAACAGTTGGCCGGTACCCAGCCGGATGGTGAAGGCTTTTATTTGATCAATTAATCACAAAGGAAAGAAATTTATTTACAATATATATATATACAGTACAAGCCCTTTAAACCAAGCTCGGTTAAACCAAACGATCGGTTAATCCAAACTTTGTTGGGAGGCGCGGCAAAATACTACCATTTATCATATAAAAAAAGTTGGTTAAACCAAAGTCAGTTAATCCAAAGTATCGGTTAATCCAAACAAAATTGTCAGACACCAGGCCACTTCCGGTACGGTTAAACCAAACTTTCATGTAGTTATAAGGTCATCTGAGACTTTTTTATATGATAAATGCTAGTATTTTGCCGGGCCACCGAAAAAAGTTATTATTAACAGATCGTTTAACGGGGTTATACTGTATATATATACATAAAAAAACAATAATCAAAGTGTCCACATACACTGTTACGGTATATTACATTCATAATGCACCCGCGTTTTTTGCCAAAGCTTGGTTAAACCAATGATCGGTTAATCCAAACATTTCTAGGGTCCCTTCAAGTTTGGTTTAACGGGGTTATGCTGTATAGTCATGATTTTCAAGGATTTTAGACAAATCCCATGACACTTTCCAGGCCTGGAATCCTGAATTATCAAATTCCATGACGTTCCCGGTTTCAAGGGACCCATACAAACCCTGTATTATATTTATTTTTCAATTATGGCGAAAGCTCAAAACAATCGGATTAAGAAACTTTAAAGCTGCATAGTCCGATAAAAATCATCAAATTTTCAAAACCCAAATAATTATCTAGATTTGATTCTACATATCTAACTTAGATACTGGTGCACTGATTAAGCATTTGTCACCACACAGAAGGGAATATCGAGGCAATTAAATAAAAACCTATTACTGCTGAATGAAGCCTATGGTGTCAGAGTTTTGGCGCGCTTGCCAAAACTAATTTTACATGTTTACAATTCAAATATCTCAAAAGTATCAAAGTTGGTTCAAACGAAACTACGGTAGATTATGACCATCAACCTAATATATTTAACTCAGAAAATGACAGAAACTCAAAACTATCGGACTATGCAACTTTAAGTGATAAGCTGCAAACAGGCTCACCTGCTCGATGCCGCGAGCGCCTGGAGATGATACTGATCTTGTAAGCTATGGGATCGTCGTGGGGAGAGCTTTTGTTCGGTATGCTCTCCGGGCTTGAGGAGTCCTCATCGAAGGCCATTGTGCACGGCTCAATCTGCACATAGCCCTGTATGATGGGTACAATCCACGGGTCTGCGAGGGGGCTCTGGGTAAGCGCGAAAGAAACAGAGTGCGAAAGCGGGTTAGGTGAAGACGCAATGAAAAGAAAGATGTATTTTTCTGTAAGGCACAGGTATATTATAACTTCTTCTTTTTTGGGGGGGGGGAGGGAGGGTGGGGGGTTTCATGGGTTCAAATCCCACGATCTACTAAAAACGAGAGATGGACGCTCAACTCATTGGGCCATCCCGTCTGGTCTTGGAATGAGGAAGACACAATTTGTCCATGATTGAAATTTCTCCTACTTAAATCAACTAATGTAACAACGACAATTTGCATTCCTCGCGCAAAAAAAAAGTTTGAATAAAAAAGGAAAAAAAGAGAGAAAAACAGAAGAAAAAGCCAGAGATTATTGATGACTGCCTCACCCCGTCATGGATGAGGTCCTGGAGCATGAACCGGTTCCAGAAGAAGCGGTCGTCGGCCCTCCTCCACAGGGGGGCGCCACTGCACTCCCGCAACTCGTGCAGACGCTGGATGGAGTTTGTGAGGTCGCCGCTAGGGCAGTAGTAGAACGAGTCCGTGTCGTTAAACATCTTCAGCATTTCCTGCCAAATGAAAAAAATAGAGTAAAGCTTGCTTTATTTTAATTAGGCCTCTAGAGTACATTGGTTTTTATCATCCGCTATTGGACGTCAAAAATATGGTCATTCTGGCTTTTTTTTTTTTTTAAAGGAAACCCACTGCCGCCACATAGACTACTCTTTGCAGAAGCCTATGATGTCAGTTTTGGTGTGCTTGCCAAAACTAATTTGACATGTTTACACTTCACATATCTCAAAAGTTAGCAATTTAAAATGAAAAGTTACTTCAAACTAGAGTAAGGTACATTATAACAATCAATTGAATATATTTATTTAAGAAAAATGACAGAACCTCAAAACCATGCAACCAGTATCTAAGTTGGATATATGTAGGTTTTACCTGAAAACAATTTTAATTCATAGCATATGCCAAAATTAAACTTACGTCAAGCACCCGACGCTCTGACCTTTCCTTCTCCTTAACTTCTCTCTGAATCGGAAAGGAATTAATGCCGACATGATTAGGTGTGACACTCCACACTGTTAGTGTCTGCCAACTATTGCAGGCAGGAGAGGCAACGGCAGACAGGCTTAGTTTCCAAACTAAACATGGAGATAGTTATAAATGTGACTGGCACCTAACTTAATGTATATTGCTAAAAGAATACATCATCAGGGGTATGTCTGTTAGTTGTATCACACTGATATGAACATGGGAATAGGTATAAATGTGACTGGCACCTAACTTAATGAATATTGCTAAAAAAAATACATAACATGGGGTATGTCTGTTAATTGTATCACACTGATATGAACATGGGAATAGGTATAAATGTGACTGGCAGCTAACTTAATGAATATTGCTAAAACAATACATCATCAGGGGTATGTCTGTTAGTTGTATCACACTGATATGAACATGGGAATAGGTATAAATGTGACTGGCACCTAACTTAATGAATATTGCTAAAAAAATACATCATCAGGGGTATGTCTGTTAGTTGTATCACACTGATATGAGTTTAACTAGGTGGAAACAATTAGAACTATAAAAGCAGAGTCAGATTAAACATTACAGATTTAACCTACATATTCAAAGATAATTCACCATTACCTGAATGTGAATGGAAAATTAGCGACAACACACTAATGGTGAGTAGAACATGGACTGGTAGTGTGGTAGTTTTTTATGACAAACTCGGTGCATTATATTCACGGTGTGTTAGTCGGTTAGAAATAAAGCCGCTAATTAAATAGTAAAGCCAAGGATATATTAAGCACAGATGTGGCATGAGTGGCAAGTGGCAAGTGTCTAGCTTGTGCACAATGATTAAATCTATATCTATACTAAGAATTAATTCAGAATCTTAGACTTAGAATTAATTCACATATACAAATGGAGTTAAATTGTAAATCTAAAGCTGAAAATCAGCTACCCACCACACGCACAATCACCCTCACCCCCACCCACCCCATAACACCCACACCAACACCTACACCTCCATCCACACACACACACCCCAACCGCACACTCCCACCCTCACCTCCACACCCCCTACCCACCCCCTAACACCCACACCAACACCTACACCTCCATCCACACAGACACACCCCAACCGCACACCCCCACCCTCATCCACACACCCCTACCGACCCCCTAACACCCACACCAAAACCCACAACTCCATCCACACACACACCCCAACCGCACACACCCACACCCCCACCCCCCACCCCCACCCCCACACCCTCACCCACACTCATACCCACACCCACACTGGAATCATGTTCATATGTGATGTGCTTTGCGGGTTTTGGTTATTCCTCAGAAGGACTGCAAGCTGCGACTCAGTATACCAGGTGGCACCTTCAGCATACACACCAGAAGTTGGTGTTGGCGCTTAAGTCAGATTTCTGTGGGAAGCACCAAACGGACCCTTAATAAAAACTCCCAATACTAATTGAAGCAGTGTCACAGAAATAAGTCTACCATCTACAAAGTGACAGCCTTGTGAGAACACCCGTGCCCCACCCACCCACCAAAAAAGAGAAAATAAAACCACTACTCTACTGTCCATTTTGGGGGGGGGGGGGCACTACTCTACTGTCTATTGGGGGGCACTACTCTACTATCTATTTGGGGGACCACTACTCTACTGTCCATTTGGGGGGACTACTCTACTGTCTATTGGAGGGGCACTACTCTACTATCTATTTGGGGTGCCGTACCCTGTCCATTTGGGGGGGGGTGGGGGGGACTACTCTACTGTCTATTGGAGGGGCACTACTCTACTATCTATTTGGGGGGACCACTACTCTACTGTCCATTTGGGGGGACTACTCTACTTTCTATTGGAGGGGCACTACTCTACTATCTATTTGGGGGGACCACTACTCTACTGTCCATTGGGAGGGGGGGCACTACTCTGTCTATTGGGGGGGGGGGCAATATTCTACTTCTAACTATCTTCACACTATAAGACAGGGAGATTACCCCTCAGATGGATACCTAATAAACATTACTGCAACTATATGGTTAAATGGCAGTCAAATCAAATAGCAGTTACAGTTACAAATAAGTATAACTATGTACTTTTTTTAAACCACTTCCATTTATTTAAATAGGATTAGATTTTCAGGTGTATATTATAGATGCATAATATATACGTATATATACGTATAAAAAGATAGATATGGTATATAGCTATACATGTATAAATATATATATTATATATGTGTATATAGACATACAGTAAAACATCTTTAACCGACCACCTCCACAGACCAACCACTCCCCGTATATCGACCGCCTTATTTGGGTCCCAAACGATGACCCATACAATACCATTGTAACAATTAAAAAAAAATCCCTAAACCAATCACCTCCCTAAATGGACCATTTAAAGTCAGTCCCATGGTCGGTCGATTGAGAGGTTTTACTGTATATTTGTATAAATATGTACATAAATATTTATCTATATATATGCATAGATGGGTATATCGATGTCCCATTTCGACGTAGTTATATGGCATTCCATCAAAAATCATTTTGACTTTACTTAGCAAAAGATCTCAATTAGCACAACCATAAATCTGCGAACATCAATCTCATTAAATGTAATTATAATAATTAGAATTGTGATTCTTCCTTTTATTATATAATTGGTTAATCATAATAGCAAAGATAAGCGACCATTACCAGGGTAGTTAATGCGTGTGTTTTCTTTGTAAAAACATCAAACAAATACAGTTATAGTTTTATACAGGTGAAGAAGCCCTCGCCCATGCTCTGGCTATAGCTAGGCTGTGCAGTGTAGCATGTACAATTCCCGTGAGATCCAGACTACAATGCAGTGTGTCCTCCTATCCAAAACAGTGGTTTTTGGGGGTGTTTTGGGTGGTTTTTTTTGGTACATTAGTTGTTTAAGCAGGGGAAATTTCAATCACAGACGATTGGTCTTCCTCATTCCACTGTTCCTTGCCCTATCCTAATAATGCCGAGCGCCTGGCTAGGAAGCGACAAATATTAATTTTGTAAGTCATTGGTTTGACTCAACCAGGGTTCGAACCCACGACCCCACGATTTACCAACACGGGAGACGGACGCTCTACCCCATTCGGTCATCCCGTCTGGTTGTGAATGCTTCTAATGCTATGGGCACAGGCATTGGCATTTGTATGTTCGGTGGCATCATCTATTATCTCAACTTTCTCATACAAAATGTGGGATGCTCTGTAATGCATAGATGTAGCCATTTTTTTTTTTTGGTCCATTAGTTGTTTAAGCAGGGGAAATTTCAGTCATAGACGACTGGTCTTCCTCATTCCACTGCTGGTCGATAGAAAGCCCGAGCCTACACTTTTACCGACCCAAGGGATTTTTAACCTCCCACACCACATAGACATGGTATGAGAGCAACCGGCCTTTGATGACGCTGTAAGTTATACACAGCGGTGGAAATCCAAATTGGCAGAGCTGGGGGCACGGGGAATCGAACCACCGACCCTCAGATTAGGAGTCTGACCGAGAAAAAAGTCAGACACTCTAACCACTCCGCCACAGAGAACGCTATTGTTACCTAATACCCCAGTCACACTACTGCTTGCGACTGCTTGTAACCACTTTACGATGACAAAAAAGAGTTGGTTACAAAGACGTTGCAAGCAGTTGCAAAATGGTCGCAAAGTGGTCACTGAGTGGTCCACAATGGTCAGCGACGTCTTTGCAACCATTTTGGTCTCAATGAGGGTGCAGATACTGCACTAAAAGCCGCTGCTCAGAGGTCGCGACCATTGCTTTGGTTGCAAGGAGGTCGACAGTGACTGTGGGTTCTTTGGTCCAAAGTTGTCGCAAAGTGTTTGCAAGCAGTCGCAAGACGTAGTGTGACTGGGGCTTTATAAAGTTAGGTTATCTATGGGAATAGGGTGGGTTTGTGTAATAATGGTTGGTTGGTTGTTGGAGTTTTACGTCCCAGCAAACATCTAAGGTCATATCAGGACAACTTGCAACAGTGTGCACTCATGGCGACTTCACAGTGCTGACCCACTGGGAGACCAGGCTGCCAGCACCATGACCTGTTATCCCACTCAGTCACATCATCCTGACACTGAGCCAACCAGTCCTTGCCATATCCTAATAATGCCGAGCATCTGGCTAGGAAGTGACAAGTATACATTTTTAAGTCAGTGGTTTAACTCGATGACTGAATGAGTTAAGCGTCTGTCTTCCATTTCGGTTGGTCGTGGGATTCGAACCGACAGGTTCGAACCCTGGTCGAGTCAAACTGATGACTTAAAAATTCATACTTGTGACTTCCTAGCCAGGCGCTCAGTATTATTAGGATAGGACAACGGGCAGTGGAATGAGGAAGACCAATCATCAGCAATTGAAATTTCCCCAAGTACTCAAAAAAAGAAGAAATTCAATACAATTTTTTTTTTTATTTAAACGGACCCCCTTATGGGGTAAGGAGGGGGGACTCGGAGGTCACTGGGAAGAGGGAGGCACTTAAAGGAAGCCCGTCCTGATCTGACCTTAGATGTTGCTAGGAAGTAAAACAACAAACGAACAAACTTAGAGGAAGTTGTGATAATTGTTCTTTCTGGTTAAGCTTTGCAGTTCACTACCAAAAAGCAGCCAAAACCTGGTCCCGACGTCACTATGACGTCATGCGCACTAGGAGACATTATTTACAATAAAACTGATCACGTGACGCGTCAACAACCTACCGCGATAGGTGGCCGTTTCTGTGGAATAACATTGACTACAATGAATACAAGAGGTCGCCATATTTCTCTATTGTTTTTTTTTCTAGAAATACACTTCTGCTTGATGAAAAGGAAATCTTGTTTTATTTAACGACGCCTCGAGAGTACATTGATTTTTATCATTAGCTATTGGATGTCAAACATATGGTCATTCTGACATATTTCTTTGGAGGAAACCCACTGCTGCCACATAGGCTACTCGTTCCACTAAGCAGAAGGGGTCTTATATATGGACTTTCTAACAGACCAGACAACACATGCCACATCCTTTGATGAACCAGTTGTGGACCACTGGTTGGAATGGGAAATAACCCAAACTGAAAATGTGTCCACTGAGCACGATCGATAGGATGATCAACACCTTCACAGGTGGACCCTTTACTGCCTGAACTACGTCCCGCTCCCTCTTCCACATTTAGAGACTATACATTAATTACACATGTATCAACTATAAAGTATGTATACATGTATGTTTGTAAGTATGTGTATGTATGTATGTATGTATGTATGTGTGTGTATGTATGTATGTATGTATGTATGTATGTATGTATGTATAGCATGTATGTATGTATTATGTATGTATTATGTATTATTATGTATGTATTATGTATGTATTATGTATGTATTATGTATGTATGTATGTAAGCATGTATGTATGTATTATGTATGTATTATGTATGTATGTATGTATGTATTATGTATGTATTATGTATGTATGTATGTATGTATGTATGTATGTATGTATGTATGCATGTATGTATGTATTATGTATGTATTATGTATGTATGTATGTATGTATGTATGTAGGTATGTATGTTGGTTGGTTGTTGGAGGTTTACGTCCTGGCAACATCTAAGGTAATATCAGGACGGGTGTATGTACGTATATGTATATATGTGTAGTATGTATATGTAGGTATGTACGTGTGTGTATGTATGTATGAGTGTATGCATACATGATACGTACATGTGTATTGGTCTATAGGTATAACCACATAGATTCATCGTGTCCAAACCACAAACCAACTATTTTAGTACACACGTTCGCCACTAGGTGCCAATGGCGTGCCGTGTGTCATAGCGCGTGTTGGGGTCCCGTTGTGTGAACTAATCACTGGTTGCCTGTTGACACTGAACTGTGACTAGAACACAGACGTAACCGGGAACCAATAATTATCCCGGTATCAGAGCTCCCATCCCCACTCCATCCAACACTCCATGCATTGTCTGCATTGCGTGGAGTAGCGGAGTCCCTGGATCTCTGCGAGCGTCCGTTGGATGGTGGTGCCACCAGCGAGAAGGTCTGGAACTAAAGGGCCCCGGAATACTTCTATATTCAATCAGGAGTGAGCACGGTTATGTAATGAATGCACCCCATAAAGGAATGATGGATTGGAAGCCACATACCATGCCAGCACGCAAGCAGTGTCAATGGCATATATATAATATATCAAATATATATAAAATATATAATATATATAACATATATTTAAAAAATATATATATATGAAATATAAATACATTATATTAATATTATTAACTGAGTGCCTGGCGTCTCGTCCACCGGACGCGACTATCGCCTGAACCGCTGATGGCAGCGGCCTGGGAGACTTGGGTTTGCACGCAGGGTGGCAAACCCACTGCGAGTAGCCGCCGAGCTGGCACGAGCACCACTATCGCTATCACCCCCGTTGGAAATTTTGACCATAAGAAATAAACGGTAGTCTAGAAATGTTGGCCAGCCAGAGTTAACGTTCTCAACCAAATAATTGTGTATGTGTTATGTATCACAGAGTTTCAAATAATATAACATATATATATTATGTACATATTATATATTATGCTATATATAATATATATTATATTATATATATTATATAACATGTATGCACATTATATATATTACACATATCACGGTGATGTAATTTGGGTTCAGTCGACCATTACAAATACAACAATGCCCCCCCACCCCACCCCACCCCACCCCAGTGGGTGCTGCCCCCTGGGAGACATATACAGAACCATGCATTCAACAGCGTACCGAGGCGCCTCCTGGAAGGCGCTGGCTGCATTAAACTCATGTCCCTCATGGACAACCCGTCACAATAAGTGTAAGTGCTTCATAAATTATGTGTGTTTTCCTCTTGGAAAGAAAGTGTTGATCGTGGCCTGATGGGTTTTCTTTGTTGGTGAAAGAGGTCAAGGTGAAACCAAGGTCAACAATATAGGGCCTGCTATACAAACCCCTGATTTATGCAAATTTTCCTGCCGAATGAATGCAGATAAAGTGTCGCGCAGACGCACGAGGCCCCGGCGCGCTGCCGGAGCCGGCTCGGCGCTGCCCAGTAACTTCAAAGCAGCGCCGAGCTGCATAAACACATCAAAGCAGCGCAGTGCTGCATAAACAACATCGGCTTCATCGTCCCACCGGACTGTTTCACCAACGAATAAACTAGCCTCAGCTTTTAATAATACTTGCATAACATGTTACACTCCACTTTAATCATTCAATCTTCCAATGTGGAGAGTGTGGCCTGATTAGTTTTTTGGGGGCTGCTTAAAGAGGCCAAGGTGAAACCAAGGTCAACAATCTAAGGGTTTCCAACACAACATCCATGTAATAAGGTTCGTTGTGGTTTCTATAAATAAATCAATTCCCTATCTCTTAAAATGTAGGCAATGTTGATCCAGGAGCTGATATTTTTATGCTATTTTTCACAAATAATTCAAAATCAGTCATCATTGTGACATTCACAGCACTAAGTAAATTTACCTTTAAAAAATAACGTAACTTCTAACACCTACATTGTTCTTGAAGCAAAAAGTAAAGCTTATTTTATTTACCGACACTTCTAGATAACATTGATTTTCGTATCATCGGCTATTGGAAGTCAAACATATGGTCATTCTGACATATTTCTTTGGAGGAAATCCACTGCCACCACATAGGCTACTCTTTCCGATAAGCAGCAAGGGGTCTTTTATATGCACTTTCCGGCAGACAGGACAGCACATACCAGTCTTTGATGAACCAGTTATATGGATCACTGGTTGGAACGGAAAATAGCCCAAACTGCAAATGGATCCACTGAGCACGATCGATAGGATGACCAACACCTTCACAGGTGGACACGCTACCGCCTGAGCTACATCCCGCTCCTCCATGTTCTTGAAGCAGTCAGTTCACTTAGAGTAACGTTACTTGCGGGGACAATTATATATTTCAATCCTTAAAGCCAAAGTCGGGCCTAAATACAACAAGATGCACTGTACCATACGTTCACTTTGAAGCCTAGCTTTAAAACCAGTTCCTAAATATAATTATAATAAACAGGGCCATGTAGATATGCAGTAGTTAGGAATCAATGGCGGTTATATATAGCAAAGACCCTATAATACTAAGACGGCTCACACAGCCTGTACTGTGTAATCAAAATGATCAAACCCACCACTTGGTGCGCCGGCTGTTCTCTTGGTTAAAGAGATGCTATATTATATGTATAAATGTATATATGAATGTGAAAGATGTGTGATGATGGCGATGATGATGATGATGCTGATGATGATGTGTGTATGTTCATAGCAATTTCATATTGATGTGTATTCATACTTACCTGTCTCATGTATAATATGATTGTATGTGTTCACATGTGAAACACCAACCAGCAGCTGGGTTGATCAAACCCACCACAAGGTGGCACTGCAAAATTTACATTACCATGGGAGAGATAGGGAGTGAGCCGTCCTAGTATTATAGTATTATAGGGTCTTTGTATATATAGTTAGCACATACACCTTTTCACAATGCAGTGCACAATCTTAACGGTGATACAACGCAAGTGTTATGGGTTTGTGACCATCATTGAAAGACACAATTTTATATAAGCGCTAGCATATGTTATAGTCCGAATGGGTTAGTGGAGTGATCTGTTGTGCGGGTTAGCGGAGTGATTTCAGATGGGTTAAAGTCAAAATGCTGAGGCCCATCTGAAATCAATCCGCCCACACACGAAGACTATTATGATTCCTACAACTTACAAGTTCAAGTGTGCGCTTTGCTTCATATCAAACATTCACAGAGCTATTTTGCTATTAGTTATGGAACTATATTCTATATTCTGATGATTTCATACAGTTGTGGTATCATTCCGCCGGGCAGAAGACATCCTCACATCCGGGTAACGTATGTGCAATAAATAAAAACCTGCATAAGGCCGCGTATCCATCGACTTGTTCCCTAATACCATGTTCCCTTGTTCCATGTTCGCTTGTGACCTTGTGACACGCCACGCAGACAATGAACATGTTCATTCTCTATATTCCTGGTCAGTATGTCACATGTGCTGTGCATAAGGCCATACAGTCCCTGGGTCCAACTTATGGGAACAGCCACTAAGCAAAACACAGGTTCATTGTCTGTGTGGCGCATCATAAGGTCACAAGCTAACAGAGAAAAGGGGAACAGTCTATGGATACACATCCTTAAATTTCAGTACAAAATCACAAAGCCATCCTAGAGAGATAGGCATACGAAGGGAAACCCCACAAACTTCGAGCAAGGAGTCGTGAAACAAAGGAAGGTTAATATAAGTCTCGGATCGAGTGACTATTGTGATTATGAAGACACAACATTCATGGCAAGACTACGCATGCGTGCTGATGCTGAACAATCTCTAGGTCAGACAGCCATACAAAGATCAAGGTCTATTTCTCAAGGACATACAAAGGTGACAGACCTGCTGCTGGGTGATCATCATATCGCCGATAGCCTGAATCTGGGGCAGACCAAAAGGGAGCTTCGAAGGGAAGAGAGACCAGGATGGTCAAGCATTGGGTGACGACAACAGGAGACAAAGTGACCACCACTGCAAATATAGTCAACATGGTCTTTCCACCGCTAAAGATGCATGGTCCGATGAAACCATAACATGTTCTAAACCATAAACACTTATCTAGATTGACCCTACATCAATCAATCAATAGTTCCGTCCTCTAGTCGAGGGTTGGATGCAATGGTTCTCCACTTGTCCCGATGGTGTGCTGTTCTGACAGACTGTGAATAATTCAAGCCTGTCCACTGTGAAATATTTGTAAACCATGATGTTCTTGGTCTCCCTCTCCCTCTGCTGCCATTCACCTTCCCTTCCAACAATGTACGGTATATTGAACTCTGACGAATGATGTGGCCAAAATAAATAAGTTTCTTTGTCTGTATAGTGGCAAACAAGCTTTTCTTATTTTTAATTTTTCTGAGAACTACATATCCAATGTAAATAGTGGTGTACTTATAAAAAGTTTTATAGTCCGCTGGTTTTGAGTTTCTGTAATAGTGCTGTACTTATAAAAGTTGTATAGTCCGCTGGTTTTGAGTTTCTGTAATAGTGGTGTACTTATAAAAGTTGTATAGTCTGATGGTTTTGAGTTTCTGTAATAGTGCTGTACTTATAAAAGTTGTATAGTCCGCTGGTTTTGAGTTTCTGTAATAGTGCTGTACTTATAAAAGTTGCATAGTCTGATGGTTTTGAGTTTCTGAAATACTGGTGTACTTATAAAAGTTGTATAGTCCGATGGTTTTGAGTTTCTGTAATAGTGCTGTACTTATAAAAGTTTTATAGTCCGATGGTTTTGAGTTTCTGTAATAGTGGTGTACTTATAAAAGTTGTATAGTCCGATGGTTTTGAGTTTCTGTAATAGTGCTGTACTTATAAAAGTTGTATAGTCCGATGGTTTTGAGTTTCTGTGATAGTGCTGTACTTATAAAAGTTGCATAGTCCGATGGTTTTGAGTTTCTGTAATAGTCATGTACTTATACAAGTTGTATAGTCCGATGGTTTTGAGTTTCGGTAATAGTGCTGTACTTATACAAGTTGTATAGTCCGATGGTTTTGAGTTTCTGTAATAGTGCTGTACTTATAAAAGTTGCATAGTCCGATGGTTTTGAGTTTCTGTAATAGTGGTGCACTTATACAAATTGTATAGTCCGATTGTTTTGAGTTTCTGTAATAGTGCTGTACTTATAAAAGTTGTATAGTCCGATGGTTTTGAGTTTCTGTAATAGTGGTGCACTTATAAAAGTTGCATAGTCTGTTGGTTTTGAATTTCTGTAATAGTGGTGCACTTATAAAAGTTGTATAGTCTGTTGGTTTTGAGTTTCTGTAATAGTGGTGCACTTATAAAAGTTGCATAGTCTGTTGGTTTTGAGTTTCTGTAATAGTGGTGCACTTATAAAAAGTTGCATAGTTCGATGGTTTTGAGTTTCTGTAATAGTGGTGTACTTATAAAAGTTGTATAATCCGATGGTTTTGAGTTTCTGTAATAGTGCTGTACTTATAAAAGTTGCATAGTCCGATGGTTTTGAGTTTCTGTGATAGTGCTGTACTTATAAAAGTTGTATAGTCCGATGGTTTTGAGTTTCTGTAATAGTGGTGTACTTATAAAAGTTGTATAGTCCGATGGTTTTGAGTTTCTGTAATAGTGGTGCACTTATAAAAGTTGTATCGTCCGATGGTTTTGAGTTTCTGTAATAGTGCTGTACTTATAAAAGTTGTATAGTCCGATGGTTTTGAGTTTCTGTAATAGTGCTGTACTTATAAAAAGTTGGATAGTCCGATGGTTTTGAGTTTCTGTAATAGTGGTGTACTAATAAAAGTTGTATAGTCCGATGGTTTTGAGTTTCTGTAATAGTGATGTACTTATAAAAGTTGGATAGTCCGATAGTTTTGAGTTTCTGTAATAGTGGTGTACTAATAAAAGTTGTATAGTCCGATGTTTTTGAGTTTCTGTAATAGTACTGTACTTATAAAAGTTGCATAGTCCGATGGTTTTGAATTTCTGTAATTTTTCTGAGGGAGGAGCCGAGAGGGAGAGAAAGTGTGGGGGGGGGGGGGGAACTCTTCCCCCCGCCACGAATCAAACACAATGCGAGTATTACGACCACAGTTCGATCAAAGCATAACATTTTCCAAAAACAAAAGATTTGATCTTAAATAATAAGCTTATAATATGCTGGTGCACTTATTAAACATGTATTGCTGTGTAGAAGGAACACTAAGTGAATTAAATAGACCTGGTCAGTGTGAAAGCTCAAGGTGCCCAACATTTCCATGTGAATGTCAAAAGTAATTTTATTTCTTCACTTTAAATATCTTCAAAGTTATCCTTTCATAATAAAAAGTTACTTCAAACAAAAGTATGTCATGGTTGAGTCTGGTTTGATATTGTCGTGGGGGTGATGAAAATGGGAAATATTGCGCCTAGAGCGGGACTCGAACCCACATCTCTCTGCATTCCGGGCCAGTGTGCTAACCATTACACCACCTAGGCTCCCTGATATCAACACACTCCCCACGCCTACCTGTCTATGTGTGCCGTTACCGAGCCTGTCAGTGCAGACCACTACACTCGTCCCCCTGGAATTGTAAGTCTTGTAATGCTTACAATTACATACATACAGGCAATGCACAAACACATACATACACAGGGTAGGTTCAACAACCATACAGCGCAAAGCTTGTACAGGATCCTGATCACGGCAACCAGTGTCGTGGGGGTGATGAAAATGGGAAATATTGCGCCTAGAGTGGGACTCGAACCCACATCTCTTTGCATTCCGGGCCAGTGTGCTAACCATTACACCACCTAGGCTCCCTGATATCAACACACTACCCATGCCTACCTGTCTTTGTTGTTACTTGCCTGAGAGGTCAGTGCAGACCACTACAATATCATTCTGTGATAGGTAAGTCCTTAAATCTAAGCAGTGGAAAGATCATGTTAATTATGTATTACGCCACCATGTCAGGGAGGGTAAATTATTTAGAAATGTTAAAGTTGTAATAGATTACTTTTTATTGGATTTTTTATATAATTAGTGACGGATGCGGTTCATTTCTCAGTCACTTTTGAAATAGCTTTCTTGGAAACTGCACAATAAACAAAGATGAATTTGATACTGAAAGTAAAGAAGTAACATTGATTATGTTTTTATATGCCAAATCTTTACTTTTGCCAGTGTCATAGTTTTTATTTGCAAGTAGGATGTAAAGCTGAATCGATGTATTATCATTGCGCCTTGTCCCAATGCTATATATCCAGAGATTTTGGTGTATTGATTAGACTAATTCAGTTAGAACTGGACAAAGTACAATTTAGTAAAGGCCAAACGGCACTAGTGCCATTAGCAATCAGAACAGCCCCACCTGACGGTGGTGGCATAATAAAGGATCCTACACACGACATGGGATACAGTTTACGGTTAGGGCTTCTCGCGACTTTTTTCCCCTTCATATAAAGCCCCAGTGACGCTGCTGCTTGCGACCACTTTGCGCCCACAATAAAGGGGTGGTCGCAAAGAGGTCACAAGTGGTCGCAAAATGGTTGCAAGTGGTCATCGCAAAGTGGTCCTCAGTGATCGCCGACCTCCTTGCAACCAAAATGGTCACAAGTAGGTTGCAGCCACTGCACTAAGAACTTCCTTACAACCAAAATGGTCACCCAGAGGTCGGTGACCATTGCTTTGGTCGCAAGGAGGTCACAAGGTGGGTTCTTTGGTCTAAAGTGGTCGCCATCAGTAGTGTGACTGGAGTATATGGGTCGTCCTCAGAAACTGTGTACTACTTTTGTGACACGAAACCGAAAGTGAAAATATTGCAAATAATAGCAAAAAAAACATTCCAAACAATAGCATTAGCAGAAACCATGTTCATACATAGGTTTACATTTTCTGCATATGGCAGTCAGAGTTGACAAAATAATAATTTCACTTTTTGATTTTGATCTTATTCAAATTGAGAAAGTTGTTAAAATTAACCATGTAACATCCATCCATAATATCATTTTAGCACGCTGAACAAATTCAAACAAGATTTTATTGATTACAGTTAAACTAAACGAATTGTTTCTTACAAGAAGAAAAGTTGAAAAAAACCATTTGGGTAGATAGGTGTCGATATGCAAATTTTCATATTTTCACTTTCACACAAAATCATATGAGCATATTTTGGAGACATTTTGTGGGATAAATTAGACACATGTAGTATTGCTAACATAATTAAGATACAGAGTCAACAATAATTATTTGACTTACTACCTCCACAAAAATAAGGCAAAATCATTAACAATGTAACATGGAAACCAAAAATCTGGTACACAGTTTCTGAGAATGACCCATATTCGGTATATTGCGTATACAGTACGCGGCTTGCTCTAGCCCTCACACACGGACTACCATCAGGCTCCAGGGGTGAGATGCCGCAGGAGCGGGTTCAGACATGTCCTCCGAATTGTCTATGTAAACAGTATGCCTGACATAAGGTGTGCTGTGTATACAGGCCTTTAGTGAGTCATATGAGTTGTGGAAAGCCACTAAAGGCAATGAAAATAAAATAGTAATGACCAATATACAGTCTACACCATCAAGTGGCTTCTTCTTTTTTCTTTTAAAAACAAAGGGAGATTAACAATATTGTCAATTTAAAATAAAAAGATGATGATATGATGGAGGCCATCTTGGGTTTTGCTCGGAGAAAGTTCGCTGGCTGCAACTGAAAGCTTTGTTAGGTTTTATTCACATGCTACAGATTTAAGGCGCGATTCCATTGACATGCAATATGTGACATGTGAGAGGCAACTTATTTCAGATGAATGGAAACAATGGCAACCACAGGGGCCTGTCTGTGTGGGGTGTATGGGGATACGATGATATTAAGACTCATATCACATGTCGCTTATCGCATGTCACACTACACGTCAATGGAATCTCGGCTTTACACTACCAGCGAAGATGTGTAATTTTCAATGTTGGTAGAATAAAAGTCAGAATACATGGAATGAGTCTGTGGTGATTTCCTTTTAGTAATCAGTGTATTTTCACACACAAATTTGGATAGAGGATCCAGTGAAATTACACTCATAATTATATTACATATACATATGTATATAAGTATATATTATAAATATTATATATATTATATATAATATATAATACACATAATATATACATTATATATATCATACAAACAACCAAATATATATATATACATATATATATATATATATTTATATGCAAATATATTGTATATATATTGCAGATGCGATATATTATATATATATATATATATATATATATATCACATATACATCTACACAAAAGATGAAGAGAAATAATGGAAAAAATGCTCGAATGGTTGGGTTATGAGTGAAACATCAGCAATTTTACAGGGGGCGACTTTACCTTTTTCGGCTTGACGTTTTCTGCAGCCGACTTGATTGTGTTCCAAGTTTTCTGGAAAGCTCTTTGTTGTGATTCAGCAACCTTGGTGGTGATCTGCTTCGGCTGTGATATTCCAAAGTGGTGTTTTGGACACATCTGTAAATGTAAATACAAGCGCAAGTGCATTTAAATTCTAGCGAAAAGTCTCATTTTGCGTGTGTATTATCCATTACACAACCAACATATTACCGATATGGTTCCCAAATCTCTGACTGGATAAGACCAACCACTTTATTTAAAACAAAATTTGGTGGCAGCAGGCATCTCACTGCTATGTGGGGACCTGCTTATAAACCCCTACACAACACCCACTAGCCATACTTGCATGCACACACAAGTGCTAACCATACAGTTCAAGCTACTTGTTCTAGAACTTTCAATAGGCCTTCATACAACTAACCTACTCCAGTCCCATTAATATAATATTTATATAAAACTCCATTATATATTTCACATCTTGAAAAAATAGTATAGTGGCCAAATCCAATTTAAGACTTTTCGCAGAAAAGTTACCATATTTAAAACTTGTCAAGGCCTTGAAAATTGTCTAATCAATTTAAGACTTTTTAAGACTTCTTAAGGAACCTTGATTTATTCTCCCACTGCCATCAGACGACGGGTTGGTGGTGGAAATCATCTATTGCTTACCTCCAGGTCAAGGTCCTTGGGCTCATCGAGGCAGAGGGGGAGGATGGACACCTTTTTGATGCTGTACACCTCCAGGTCTCCGGGGAGAGTCCCCACCAAAGTCCTCTGACGAATCAGTAACAGCTTCCACTCGGCCTCTGTCAACAAGAACACAACAAAACCATATCAGTTTGAACTCCAAGTCTTCAAAGTAGCCTTCACTACGCACAATATTACTGGGATGAAACTGAAAGTGGTCTCAGGCAAAATAAACACGGAAATCAAGCCGAGATTATTACACCGATGGAAAATTCCCGTGAAAATGTGACTGCCCCCACCTCCTAGAATTAGCATTGCCAGGGAATCGCGGGAAGATGCCCGAAGTCAGGCCTCAACTATCCTTTTTGTGACTGTATTATCACCCATACTTAGCTTTCTTACTTGGGTTGTATGTTCTAGCAATATCTAAGGTCATATAAGAATGGGATCGGGATTCGAACTAACCAATTGTTGTCATATACACCCTGATTCCTTGCCATTTTGTTTAACGTTAATCGGTAAATATTTTTTGTAATCATTGAAATCTGCTAAATCGCGGAGATCTTTTCTCCCTGATATTAGAACCTTTCTGGAAGCCTTGCCATCTCTTGTGTACTTGTTCAAGGCTGGGAATGAGTCAACATAACTTTGCAAAGCTGCAACACACCTGATGGGTCTGCTAATATAAGATAGCGCGTCCGCTTCCTGTACAAGCGGCTGTAGGTTCTAATCCCAGCCTATATTTGTCAAGAATGAAAGACTCTTCTGACCATATTCCAGATCAGAGTTCCATCTTTACTGCTGAGACACGAGCACTCCTACTCGCGTTAGAGTGCATCGAAACCTCAGACAATCATAAATTCATAATTTTCACTGACTCTTTTTCCTGCCTTCAGGCTTTAAATAATAGGAAACTGGACCACCCAATACTACTTAAAGTACTCATTAAACTAAACTCTCTTTCAATAGCAAAATTTGACATTCACCTATGTTGGGTGCCCAGTCATGTGGGTATCCCAGGAAATGAGAGGGCAGATCAAGCGGCCACTCGAGTCCTGACCGCTCCTTTGGAACACTGTCATATTCCCTACTCTGATCTGAAACCTACCATTCAAAAATACATCTGGAACCTATGGCAGATCGAATGGGATGAATACCCACACAACAAACTCCATAGAATTACCCCCTCCATGAACGGACTGCCGCAGAGTCGCCTGGAAGGGCGACATGGCCAGGTTGTTTAAACAAGGTGCTATATTGGCCACTCGTGGCTAACACACGTTTTTCTGCTCAAGGGGAACCCTCCCCCTGAATCTATTGGATGTCAGTCCCCACTGACATTAAAACACACTTTATTAAACTGTGTGAATGTCATGGCCCTGCGCAAACAATTTTACACTGCAGACAGTATGCATGACCTTTTTACTAAAGTAAAACAAGACAACATTTTAGCCTTTTTGAGGGCAGCTGGTTTGTACCACCTCATATAGCTTTTTAAACAAATTTCATCAGTGAACAATACTATCATCTAGAATTTTATTTAGCTTGACCAGAAACTATATGATTGTGAGTTTACAAAATTCATGAGTGTCCATTGACACAAAATTGATTGTATGCTTTTACATGTAAAAGCGATGGTTTGAACAAAAAACAAACATTTCTCGCTGTGAATATGGCCTATGCTGCCGACACGGCGTAAAGCAACCACCAATCAATAAATCAATCTGACCATAAAACAAACAAAAAAAGGCGGAAATTTGGCTCCATAATTATTCCATGATTGTCTGGCAATGTTAATGCATAAGAAGGGCTGTCGGCTTTCTTTTCAGCGGAGCATAGTGGATATCAATGAAAATACGGAGATCTCTCATTCCTGATTTGTAGAATTTGTAGAAATTGGTGTCTGTCGGTTTCGATACCAAATAAATAAGTGACCTGTGATGTAAACATTATATAATCGACATGTCATTGGTTGGTTGATTGATTGAAGTTGTACGTCCTGGCAACAGGATGAGTACCGACATGTGACAGTGCACACTCATGTCGACTTTATAGTGCTGTCCCACTGGGAGACCAGACCACCAGCACCATCACCTGATATCCCACTCAGTCACATTATCCTGACACTGAGCCAACCAGTCCTTGCCCTATCCTAATAATGCTGAGCGCCTGGCTAGGCGTAAAGATGTCAGTATCTCTAAATAAGGAATACTCAGTGAGCAAGAGTGATATCTCATGATACTACACATCTCATACAAAGGACCCTGGTGCCAACAAGGAAGTCTGCGCCAAAGATCCAACAGGCAATTGGACCACATAAAGATATCCTGACGATCATAAAGAGATGCAAACTGCAGTGGTATAGGAATATTTCCCATTCATCAGGTCTGGCCAAAATCGTCTTGCAAGGCACAGTGAAAGGGTGAAGAAGACAAGGCAGACAAAGGAAGAGGTGGGAAGACAACATCAGATAATGGACAGGCCTGGAGTTTGGCAAGTTCCAGACGGCAGCAGAGAAAAGGGAAAATTGGAGAAAATTGGTTGCAATGTCATCTGTGGTGCCCCAACGATTCTGACACTTAAGAGAATGATGGTGGTGATGATGATGATTATGATGAGTGATAATATGAGTATTCTGAGTTTTGTTTGTCTCTCATGAAGGACTGACAACCCAGGATGCGGTGTCACATACATATAAGGAATATTCTCTAAAAATGGGTACCAAATATTTGGTTTCCACATTACGATGCTGATAATTAATTCTTTCTTTTATTGATAGGAAGGTACATAATTGTTGCCCCTGTGTATTAACTATATTAGCAAAAATACACATATTTAAAGCTGCATAGTCCGATGAAACATCAAATTTTCAAAACCAAATCAATTATCTAGATTTGATTCTACATATCTAACTTAGATACTGATGCACTTATTAAGCATTTGTTTCTGCATAGAATGCAATACTGAGTCAATTTAACAGAACCTGTTACTGCAGAAGTCTATGGTGTCAGAGTTTTGGCAAGCCTGCCAAAACTGAGTTTCCATGTTTGCACTCAAAATATCTAAAAAGTTTACCATTTAAAATAAAAGTAACTTTGAACTAATGTAAAGTAGATACTAGTGATCGATCTAACATATTTATCTCAGAAAAAATCGAGAAATTCAAAATCACCGAACTATGCAACTTTAATCTATCCCACAAAAGATATACAAAAATATACTCATATGATTTTGTGGTAAAGTGAAAAAGTGAAAACTTACACATCGATACCATGCATTTACCCAAACTTTTTCTAAACTTTTTTCTTGTAAAACATAACCTTGGTTGCTTACCTGTAATAAAAGAAATCTTGGTTGACTTTACTGTGTATGATAAAAATGAGGTTCTGGATGTGTCTTTGATTTCCATGTGACAGAAGTGATATTAACATATTGTTCAATTTGTATAAGATCTAAATAAAAAAGTGAAATAATTTTTCTTCAACTCTACCATATGTACAACATTCAACCCTTCATAGGAACATGCATTCTGCTATTATTTGGAATGTTATTTGCCATTATTTGGAAAATGTTCACTTTTGGCTTCTGTGTCGCACTTTTGTTGAAGAGTTATACTGCCTATCATGGATACGTCTGAATAGACTTGTTTTCACCATTAGACAGTGTGTCGATAGAAAGCCCGAGCCTACACTTTTACCGACCCAAGGGATTTTTAACCTCCCACACCACATACACATGCTATGAGAGCAACTGGCCTTTGATGACGCTGTAAGTTAACCACAGCGGTGGAAATCCAAATTGGCAGAGGTGGGGGCACGGGGAATCGAACCACCAACCTTCAGATTAGGAGTCTAACCTAGAAAAAAGTCAGACACTCTAACCACTCTGCCACGGAGAACACCACTTTAGCGCCCAGTTTCAAAGAATGACCCATAAGCGTTTCAGTGATGGGGAAATAGTGCCTTTACACATACGCATGTATACACTGATCATATATGGATAGCCTTATGTTTTATACATACCGCCTTATTCCACATCACAGGTCTACCAACCTCTAGGGAGTCTTCGCCTCCCAGTTTGGGTGTTGGGAGTACTCCCAGATCACTGCCACTGATACACGGCAATGACAGCTCTAGGATATGTCACAGCGTTAAGCTATATTTCTTAATGGAATCTCACCAACTGTTCGCATAACTTTCCAGCTTTAGTTTAGTCAGGTTTTTTTCTGCTGGAAGATCCTACATTGAAATGAGAATAGTGTTCATTGTTTGACTGAAAACATTGCGATGTGTACATGAATGACATGTGATCCTTTCATCAGTCTAGGGTGTCCAATATAGTTTTTTTAGAAATACTGTAAAAGACTTTTTTTTTGTTAAACAACACCCACCCGATCCTGATTTGTATGATCAAAAGGATGATCGCCACTTTTTTTTTATATGGTCTAAAGCCGAGCGCTGAGCGCCAAACTCCCCGGCTTCCACACAGGAAGCCTGCGCTCCACTGATAGGGTTGCCGCGTCCGGTACACCTCCAAGTAGAAATCATCAGAATACCACGCTGACTGGCAGCAGCACTGGCCATACCAATATTGACATTAAAAGGGATCTGCATGAGTCGCGAGTCAAACTCCTGCCATTATATTAATAATATCGGAAAGAGTAGCATATGTGGTAGCAGCAGGTTTCCTCCAAAGAAATATGTCAGAATAACCATATTTTTTACGTCCAATAGCTGATGATATGAAAATCAATGTGCTTTAGAGGTGTCGTTAAAGAAAACAAAAGTGCCATTTCTTTTTTTACATTAATATGGTCAGTACACACAACACTTGTATATTGATTTTGCCATATGGCATATGGCGAGTGGCCTCATGATATTGTAAAATATTCCGATATTCGGCAAGGGGGGAATACAAATGTTCTATTACTGATCGGTGTATGTGACCAGGTGCATATATATATATATATGTGCATATGGGTTGGTGGTGCCTGAGTGGGATGTAAATAGACATAGTTGTGCTGGCAGGTCTAGGTGTGATTGCACTCAGGGCTTAGCCCTTCTGCTGGGGTAGGGGGTCACCAAACTGAAAAGGTCAAGGTTGGTGGTGGCCATGGGGGTCATACAGCTACTGGTGATGGGCAGACCACTGGTATCCATAGAGACCAGGAATGCTTGATTCCCATTGGTGGAAGGAGGTGGTTTGATACTCTACCATGAACCCATATAACTATATAACAATAAACCAGAGGGCTGGACTCTCTCTTACACTTTACTCTCTTCCTTTCTCTTTGTCTGTATTGTTTTCCTCATAGCCTACGTACACAGCCACAGATCTGAGCATTAGATTCTACAATATGAGTATTATGACATGTGTAGTCAGGGCATAATTTGAGCCAGGGAATGCATGAGTGAGTCAATCCCTGAATGAATGAGTCAATGCATGAGTCAGTGCATGAGTCAGTGAGGTGATGCATGAGGCAGTCATTCAGTGCATGAGACTGAGTGTATGAGGTAGTGAGTATGTGAGTGAATGCATGAGTGAATGCATGAGTCAGCATGAGTGAGTGCATGAATGACTGAATTAACGAACGAGTCATGAGGAAGCATATGGGTGAGTACATTAGTGAGTGCATGAGTGAGTACAGGAGTGAGTAAAAGAGTGAATAAAAGAGTGAGTAAAAGAGTGAGAACATGAGTACATAATTGAGTACATAATTGAGTACATGAGTAAGTGCATGAGTGAGTACATCAGTGGGTGCATGAGTGAGTACATCAATGGGTGCATCAGTGAGTTCATGAGTGAGTACAGCAGTGAGTCCATGAGTGAGTACATGAGTGACTACGTGATGGAGTACATGATGCAGTGCATGAGTGAGTACATGAGTGATTACATGAGTGAATACATGAATGAGTACATTAGTGAGGGTTGTTTGTTGTTTGTTTGTTTGTTGTTTTACGTCCTAGCAACATCTAAGGTCATATCAGGACGGGTACCGACTTGTGACAGTGCGCATCCTGGCGACTTTATAGTGCTGTCTCACTGGGAAACCAGGCCGCCGGGACCATGACCTGGTATCCCACTCAGTCACATTATCCTGACACTGAGCACAC
Source organism: Branchipolynoe longqiensis (assembly GCA_030323885.1). Lineage (NCBI taxonomy): Eukaryota > Metazoa > Annelida > Polychaeta > Phyllodocida > Polynoidae > Branchipolynoe > Branchipolynoe longqiensis. The sequence continues at coordinate 31,986,987 of CM059190.1, read as the reverse complement.
CAGTCCTTGCCCTGTCCTAGTAATGCCGAGCGAATGGCTAGGAAGTGACAAGCACCAATTTTCAAGTCATTGGTTTGACTCGACCATGGCCCGAACCCACGACCCCACGATCTACCAGCACGGGAGGCGGACGCTCCAGCTCATTCGGCCATCCCGTCTGAGGGATTGAGTGAGTATATCAGTGAGTACATGGGTGAGCACCTGAATGAGTACATGAGTGAAGACATGAGAGCATACATGAGTGAGTACATGAATGAATACATGCGTGAGTACATAATTGAGAACATGAATGAGTACACCTGAATATGTGGATTAAATTAGATAGGCCCAATCACCTGAATATGTGGATTAAATTAGATAGGCCCAACCAACTGAATATGTGGATTAAATTAGATAGGCCCAATCACCTGAGTATGTGGATTAAATTAGATAGGCCCAATCACCTGAATATGTGGATTAAATTAGATAGGCCCAATCACCTGAATATGTGGATTAAATTAGATAGACCAACCACCTGAATATGTGGATTAAATTAGATAGGCCCAACCACCTGAATATGTGGATTAAATTAGATTGGCCCAACCACCTGAATATGTGGATTAAATTAGATAGGCCCAATCACCTGAATATGTGGATTAAATTAGATAGGCCCAATCACCTGAATATGTGGATTAAATTAGATAGGCCCAATCACCTGAATATGTGGATTAAATTAGATAGGCCCAACCACCTGAATATGTGGATTAAATTAGATAGGCCCAATCACCTGAATATGTGGATTAAATTAGATAGGCCCAATCACCTGAATATGTGGATTAAATTAGATAGGCCCAATCACCTGAATATGTGGATTAAATTAGATAGGCCCAACCACCTGAATATGTGGATTAAATTAGATAGGCCCAACCACCTGAATATGTGGATTAAATTAGATAGGCCCAATCACCTGAATATGTGGATTAAATTAGATAGGCCCAATCACCTGAATATGTGGATTAAATTAGATAGGCCCAATCACCTGAATATGTGGATTAAATTAGATAGGCCCAACCACCTGAATATGTGGATTAAATTAGATAGGCCCAACCACCTGAATATGTGGATTAAATTAGATAGGCCCAACCACCTGAATATGTGGATTAAATTAGATAGGCCCAACCACCTGAATATGTGGATTAAATTAGATAGGCCCAATCACCTGAATATGTGGATTAAATTAGATAGGCCCAATCACCTGAATATGTGGATTAAATTAGATAGGCCCAACCACCTGAATATGTGGATTAAATTAGATAGGCCCAATAACCTGAATATGTGGATTAAATTAGATAGGCCCAACCACCTGAATATGTGGATTAAATTAGATAGGCCCAACCACCTGAATATGTGGATTAAATTAGATAGGCCAACCACCTGAGTATGTGTCTTAAATTAGATAGGCCCAATCACCTGAATATGTGGATTAAATTAGATAGGCCCAATCACCTGAATATGTGGATTAAATTTGATTGGCCCAACCACTGGAGTGTGTTTCTTAAGTTAGATATGCCTAATCACCGAGTATGTCGTTTGGGGAATTCAGGCATTGCTTTATGTCGGTCAATTGTCACTCAATCGGCCCTCGGGCACCAAAGCGCATAACAGGTAACAAGCACATTTGCATAAACAGCGGGGTGTGGGTCCTGACTCTCCTTTGTTCCCACTAACTTCAAGTCCGCTGGGTTCCTGCACACTTCTGGTGCACTTCCTCCTGTGTGCGCACGCAGCGCAGCCTTTTGGGCCGTGTCAATAACATTTTACCAACCATCTAAGTTCTACCAACCATTCTTAGTAAATACTTATATTTTACGTTCCCGTGCATTTTATCATTATACATTTATTCGAACACCAGTCGACCAGACGGGATGGCCGAATGAGCTGAGCAACCGTCTCCCATTTTGCTAGATTGTTGGATTCAAACCCTGGTCGAGTCAAACCGATTACTTAAAAATGTATACTTGTCGCTTCCTAGCCAGGTACTCGGCATTATTAGGATATGCCAAGGACTGGTTTGCTCAGTTTCAAGATAAGGTGACTGAGTGGGATATCAGGTCATGGAGCTGGTGGCCTGTGTAGTGTATGTAGAGTGGGGCAGCACTATAAATTTGCCATGAGTGTGCACTTCCACAAGTTAATACCTATCCTGATATGAGCTTAGATGTTGCAAGGATGTAAAACTCCAACAACCAACCTTGAACACCAGTCAGCGAAAATTACTAAATTATGTGAATATATATTGCATTTCTTTGGTAATATAATTTCACACATGCCTTCTTGTGTTCTCTGTGCGTTTCGTTAGTGACTTTGAAAATATATGCGTAATTTTATCAATATTAACCAATTAGCTAAGAATACAGCCAATGTTTGTTGTGTCTGATACAAGGCAACATTCAAGTAGAACAAAACCAACAATGCGAGCATGAAATAAATATTCTTAAAAACCCCTAAAATAAAGTATACATTAGTTAACATTGACATGATAGTGATATGCAAGGGTAGTTAGTAGGGTAGTCAACACAGTGATACACTGTAGCAAAATGTTGGTTTCTAGAATGTTACGTCCTGACAACATCTAAGGTCATATCAGGAGTGTAGCGTGAACAGTTGATGGAATGTTTGTGAAACGCGTACCACACACAAGAAAAGTGCGCAATCAGCATGGTGGTCCCCCCATCACTCCCCATATACCCCTCCTCCCCGCACACACACACACACACTCACACACATACCCACACACTCACTCACACACACACTCACACACACACACACACTCACACACACTGATCGCGGACCATATCATTTTACAACCAAGATCACCCTAGTTTCCCCAGTCCGGCGCTTAGACTATGAAAAGAATTTTTTTAAATCTAATCTCCCTCGAGATACAAAGCTGATCCTGCTCGACTTCCGCCAAAATAGACAACACCCACACCCACACCCACACCCACACACAGACACACATAGAGACACACACAGACACAGACATAAACACACACACACTCATACACACAGACACACACACACTCACTCACAAACACAAAGACACTTACACACACCCCACACACACTTACACCCACCCACTCACACCCACCCACTCACAAAACACACAGACACACACACACTCGCTCACACACACCCTACACACACTTACACACACAGACACACAAACACACACTGGATGTGTCGGACCTGCTCCAGGGAATCCCAAGATCGCATAAGGGCTTGAATAATGTGACTGAGTGGGATATCAGGTCATGGTACCGGCGGCCTGATTACCCAGTGGGGTGGCACTATAAAGTCACCATGAGTGCGCGCTGTCACAAGTCGGTACCCGTCCTGATATGACCTTAGATGTTACCAGGACGTAAAACTACAACAACTAACCAACCTTCTTTTGTGCGGACCCCCCCCTCCCCCTGCTAGCTACGGCCCCGGGGCTGTAGATAAGTTGGGTGGCTGATGGGGGTCTATTAGCAAACTACTAACAGGAGCTTATTAGTGAGTAGCTATATCAGGCAGTTGGACGGACAGAGGGGAATGGGGAGAGAGGGCTGGTGGAAGATGGTTGCTTGGTTGTTGGAATTTTACATCTTGGCAACATCTAAGCTCATATCAGGGTGGGTACTGACTTGTGACAGTGCACTTTCATGGCGACTTTATAGTCCTGACACACTGGGAAATCAGGTGGCTGGCACCATGACCTGATATCCCACTCAGTCACATTATCCTGACACCTAGCCAACCAGTCCATGCCCTATCCTAATAACACCGAGCGCCTGGCTAGGAAGCGACAAGTATTAATTTGATAAGACATTGGTTTGACCCGACTGAGAACCGAACTCCCGACCATGTCATATCCTATTAATGCCGAGCACCATGCTAAGTTGGAACAATTAATGTACCAAAAGAAAAGAGACAAATAAGTGTTCACACTTCCTGTCTACCATTCGCTATATCGCTATATTGCTATAAGTAGCGACAGGTATCATTTATGTCAGTTATTGGTTTTACTTGGCTGGGGTTCAAAACTCATTGGAAGCTAGTTGATTGAATGGTTGGTTGTTGGAGTTTTACATCTTCACAACATCTAAGGCCCGCGTTCTACACATTCGGCCACCGCGCCCGTTTGTTTGTTTGTTATTGTTTTACGTCCTAGCAACATCTCTGGTCATATCAGGACGTGTACTGACTTGTGAGAGTGTGCACTCATGGCGACTTTATCGTGCTGCCCCACTGGGAAACCAGGCCTCCAGCACCATGACCTGATATCCCACTCAGTCACATTATCCTGACACTGTGCCAACCAGTCCTTGCCCTATCCTAATAATGCTGAGCGCTGGGCTAGGAAGCGACAAGTATGAATTTGTAAGCCATTGGTTTGACTCGACGAGGATTCGAACCCACGAACTCTCCCGATCTCCCAAAACAAGAGACGGACGCTCTACTCATTCGGCCACCCCGTCTGCTCTCCACCGCGCCCCGGTAGAAGGAAAAGATGAGGATACTTTGGCGGACATCTAGCTGGCGCTTAGCACCGCTGGCTGAGTGTGCGTGTGTGTGGAGGTGGGGGAAGGACGGGTGCTTGAGTAGGTCTCCTGTTACATCTCCCAAGGCACTTGCTATCCGGACCGCACTTCGTCCACACCTCTCTCTATCTCCTCTCCGCTGGCCACGCTCCTCCTTGATTATGTCTGAAAAGAGTTCCAGGAGGGGGAGCCGCCAGCATTTCACTTTCCACTCTTACTCTGTCTGTGTCTTTGGCTCGCTGGATGGTCACCATAGAGCAAATAGACGCGGTCCTTTGACTCAACTCTCCTCATTTCTCTTTTCCTAGACTCTATCCCCTTTTTTTTTTCTCCCAGGCATACTTCTCCCCCTGACCAGGGGAGTTGTGTGCTTGGGGGGGGGGGGGAGCTGTACCTTATCGTTTCTCTCACTTTGTTCTCGTTGCTGGAACCGATGTACCCCGCTTTGCCAGTCCCTTCCTCCTAAACCCTTGCTGCTGTCGACTGGTAAATAGTCGGTTCCCTACGTGAAACCGTTTTGGTCGCAAGGATGTTTTTGGTGCAGCAGCTGCAACCGCCTTGCGCCCAAAATGGTGCTAAGGAGGGCGGCCACCACAGGGGACCACTTTGCGACTGACCCTTTTTTTGTGGTCGCAAGCGATCGCAAACGATCGCAAGCATAGTATTATGACTTGGGTATGTCCGATCGCCAACCGATCACTAACCGATCGCAGAGCGATGGCCGACCGATCGCAACCAACCTTTCTTTCCCTTTTTTTTTTGCTTTCAGTTTCAGTCGCAAGGAGGTCGCCGGCAACTGTGGGTTTTTTGGTCGCAAAGTGGTCGCAAGCCATAGTGTGACTGGGTATTTAGGCGTAAAGTTAGTGGGAGGAGGCATTTCGATCGCCGACCGGTCTGCGACCAGTCGGTGGCCATCGCCGACTGATCGCTGACTGGTCGCCGATTGATCACCGATTGATCACCGACTGATCGCCAACCTATGAACTTCCTACTTTCATCGGACTATGCAGCTTCAAGTTAATTCAAAGACCCTATAAAACTAAGACAGCTCACTCCCTATCTATCCCATGGTAATGTAAATTTCGCATTGCCACCTTGTGGTGGGTTTGATCAGCCCGGCTGCTGGTTGGTGTTTCACATGTAAACACATACAATTATATTATACATGATATAGGTAAGTATGAATACACATCAATATGAAATTGCTATGAACAAATACACATCATCATCATCATCAGCATCATCATTGCCATCATCACAAATCTTTCACATTCATATATACATTTATACATATAAAATAGCAACTGTTTAACCAAGAGAACAGCCAGCGCACCAAGTGGTGGGTTTGATCATTTTGATTACATAGTACAGGCTGAGTGAGCCGTCTTAGTGTTATAGGGTCTTTGGTTAATGTAACAGAAGCTGTTACTGCTTAAACCTGTGGTATCAGAATTTATATACATATGGACGCCAACATTAATTTTGCACGTTTTCTCTTCAAATATCTTCAAAGTTAGCCATTCATAATGCACAAAAAAAGTCAAGCTTGTTTTATTTAACGACGCCTCTAGAGCACATTGATTTTCATATCATCGGCTATTGGACATCATACATATGAAGAGTTCAGGTGCTAAACCACGGAAACGCCAATCGAAAAATGGAGATAAACATTGGAATCAAATCTTCAAAAAATCTGTTTTGATATATTCCTACTTTTTTGTTAACAGTGGAATTAATGAGAATTACAATTATTTTCAAGTAAAAATATGTTATTTAAACTACATTTTTGGATTGGCGTTTACATGGTTTTGCGCATTAACTCTTCATATGGTCTTTCTTTATAGGAAACCCGCCACATAGGCAAGTCTTTCCAATAAGCAGCAAGGGGTCTTTTATATATATTATATGCACTTTCCCACAGACAGGACACACATACCACAGCCTTTAATGAACCAGTTGTGGACCACTAGTTGGAACGGAAAATAGCCCAAACTGCAAATGGGTCCCCTGTGAAGGATCGATCGGATGACCGACAACTTCACAGGTGGACACTCTACCGCCTGAGCTACATCCCGCTCCCTCCATTTATAATACAAGGTAATTCAATCTAAAGTAAGGTACATTATAACGATCAACTTAATATACTTATCTAAAACAAATATGGCAGAAACTCCAAATTGAAACTCCTAATTATTACCAGGCCGGTGGCCGAATTGGTAGTCATAGGCTTCCTGCGCGGAAGGTCCGGAGTTCGAATCCCAGCTGAATTAAACCAATGACATAAATTTGATACTTGTCCCTACCTAGCTTGGTGCTCACCCTTAACAGGATAGGACAAGGACTGGTTAGCATAGGATCAGGATAATGTGACTCTGTGAGATATCAGGTCATGGTGCCAGCGGCTCAATCTCCCAGTGGGCCAGCACTATAAAGACGCCATGAGTGCGCACGGTCATAAATCAGTACCCGTCCTGATATGACCTAAGATGTTTCCAGGATGTCAAACAACAGCACACACATTTCAAATTATCTAACTATGCAACATGGGTCAAGGAGGTCAACGCCCATTACATACCTAGTACCTAACATTTTTCTTGAAATTGACCCAATACCAGTCACATAAATTCCCACTACAATCTCAGACCTCCATTCCATTCATCAAATCATACAATACAAAGAACTAACAATTACTAATTAAATGACTCAAACAGTATTGAAAAGATTAACATCATACACATTGACATCCAGTGTTCCTGTCACCATCATACCATATCCTTCAGTATATAATGACTTACATTTATGGGCAAATCAGTGTAGGTATTTACTAGATACCAGCCTATTAATTGTGATTAGATCCACTGATTTGCATATAACTGTGCATACATTTGAAAATAGGTATATATATTTTGATATATTTCTATACAAAGAAGGAAAAAAGTGTATAAAGACAATTCTAAAACCATGCAATACATATTCACTGAATGCATGATACTTTTATTGGACTGGAATTGTACACAGTTACTACTACAGCTGATACATCATTTATAAAATGTATAATACTTTTAGTATCAAGCAGGATTTGCATGCAGTTACGATTAAAACTGATAGTTATTTCATTTATGTATTAAGAAATTGTACTGTACGGCCGGAAGACCAGTGCTCTGGTGCTGACAAGAGATAATATTCTATGAATAAAATACACTTTAGTATATAAAAAAAGGAGTCGAACCCACAACCTCTCGCAAAGTGAGAAGCGGACACCCCACCACCCGACCACCCATTTTCGGCTGGTACAGTGGTCATCATCATCATTCTGTCGGTCGTGATGCGACAAAGACTGCTTTCATTACTTGACTGCCGCTCTCCATTTACATTTCATGAAAGCTGCCTGCAAAAGTGTTGAAGTGCTGCTGGCTTTTGCAAGTTACCAGCGGCACTCTCTCGGGGTGCAAATAGAGGTTTCACACCGGCAAGAACATGTCCAGACAGGCGCAAAACTATTTGTCCCTGCAGTGGCTGGTCGGGAGATGTTGGGAGTTCCATTCATCACCGCCTTTATTGCTGCCACGATAACATGGTTTTCTGTTAGGGTTTGCTCCCTTAGCCTTTGATTCTATCAAGAACTAAAACTTGTACCACAAGGCAGTGGTTTACAACTTTGCAAGGCAGGGGCATCAAACTCCCTGAGGTATTTTAGCACCTAAGGTATCCGAGGTACTGCATTACCCACATACCACTTCGATTCCCATGATCTACCAAAATGGGAGACGTACGCTCAACTTATTCGGCCATCCCGTCTGTTGACGGGGATAGTAGATGCTTGGCATTTTACAGGGATGAAGGTGGTGTCGGGCAAAAATTGCAGAAATCAAGCCGGGATTATTACATCGACAGCGAATTTCCGCAAAAACGTGGATCCCCCCCCCTCTAGGGATAGCATGGTCAGTGTCAGGGAATCGCACAAAAATGCTAGAAGTCAGGTTTCAACTAGCCTTGTTGTGACTGTATTACCACCCATACCTAACGCCTTCTTGTTGGGGTTCATGTTCTAGCAACATCTAAGGTCATATAAGAACCGGAGTCGAACCAACCAATTGTTGTCATGTACATCCTGTATATTTATATATATCTATACATATCTATACATATCTATATATATATATATATAATGGACAATAACATAATATAATGGACAATAATACAGCTGATGATCATATCAACATTATAACAAAATGCTCCCTCTGCCGCTTTATATATATAATACATTATATAGTATAGTTATACGAATCTTACCTAGGTATAGATGATGGATAACTGTTGTTTTCCCGAGGTATAAGCCTCGGATAGACGTGGGCTAGGGAGAAGGAAGCACATCCGGGTCCAGCAATCTTTACCTACTTATTCAGGATAAAAATGACCTCAAAACAATGGATACTATGATGTTTTCTTTTTGGTACAAGAACGGAATAGACGTGGTAGGGTGTGGCGGGCGGGTACTAAGCCTCAGGCTAGCCTCAGGCTAGGGAGACTTTTACGTAATTCATTTTTACCCTTAATTGACATCATCATTATAAACGATCAGTCATCACACATTAGTATACAGATATAAATATACTCTTCTTCCCACCTATTCTGTTAATCAGTGAGCAAGCGTGTGTCAAGGCCGCTTGACTTTTCTAGTCGTTTGTTGTAATGTTTGCAAATGATCTAGCAGTCTTCCAGCCTGCATGTGCAAGGATTCTCTTGACGGAGATTCCTAGCAGTCGTGCTTTGGAGACCATGGCTCCTCTTGTTGAATGGGAAGCGTAGCGTCCCGTATCCATGCCTGCCGCTTTTAGGACTCTAATGGTCCATCTTGCAAGAGTGTCTCTTGAAATGGCTTTGTGTGGCTTGATAAAGCTCACCAAAAACTGTCTGGAATTCCTAATATCTTTAGTCTTGGATATATAAGCCCGTATGGCTGAAATTACACACAATTTCCTGTCGTCCGGGAAATAATCAATCTGAACCGTGGAAAACAGGTCCCTTAAGCGGTTTGACTTCAACAATTGTGTTAAGTCAAACGTTGCCTGCTTTTTATCAATCTAAAGTCCATCCAGTGACAATGCTATAATATTTTGTCCTCTATGTCCTGTTACTAATAGTAACAATACTGCCAACTTAAATCCTAGCTGTTTAAAATATAAATGAGAATTGTTAGGCCAAGCCTTAAACAACTTAAACCTTACTGAAACATCCCAAACCCGACTAAATTTGGGCTTTGGGGTATTCCTTTCATAAACGGACCGTAAAAACCAGTGCATAACCCAGTGGTTACCAATTGTCTGTCCGTCCACTCGTGGTAGGATCACTGAAAGTGCACATCTTGCCGCCTTAATGGCTCCAAACCTAATCCTTCATCTTCTAACATTCTTAGGAACCTTACTACTTGAGCTATAGTAGGGTTTACAGGTTTAACCTTTTTAATCAAGCAATGCACACCCCATTTCTTTAAATAGCTGGCTTACATTTTCACTGTTCCTTTCCTCCAAGCATGCGACATCAGTCTGTTTTGTAATTTTATCCATCCAAATTCTTCCAAATGTTTATTCAGAAAAGGAATGCTAGGAGGGGTGTTGTGGACACATCCCCGTGAATGGTCAGTGGACCTTGGTGGGATAGGTTCCCTCGTTTTCTTGGGAATCCTAGGCAGTCCCTTGCTTGCCCTGTCACCACTGCTAACCAAGGCTGTGTGTCCCACTCGGGCACGATCAGAATTGCATATGTCCGATCCATTCTGATCTTCCTGGCCACTCAGCTGATAATGCTGAATGGTGGGAAAATATAATAGAATTCATTTTTCCCCAATACCCGAAAAAGCATCCACTCGCCAAGCATCAGGCTCTGGATACCAAGAAAAAATATCTAACTAACGTACAGTTATTTCTTGATGCAAAGAAGTCTACCTCTGGTCGACCCCATTTTTGACAAATCTTTTTAAAAATGTTATTACTCAATGATCATTCTAAATGGTCATGGAAATTCCTACTTTTGCTATCTGCCAAAGTATTCTGACTACCTGGGATATGTGCTATCGTTAGCCACACATCCTGGTCTTGCGCCCAATTCCAAATTAGTTTGGCAATTTTATTACATGGTTTAGACTTTCTCCGACCCATGTTACGAATATACGCCATTGCCGTAGTATTGTCTGTGAGAATTCTGACATGAAATTTCGGTATTCGGATTAGACTACATAATCCCAAATAAACCTCTCTCAACTCTAAGACATTAATATGATCAGAAATTTTGTCATCTAACCATCTGACTCCTGTAGCTACATCGTCATGATGGGCACCCCAACCTTCTAACGACGCATCTGTTTCTTCCAAAATAAAAATATTCCGTGCAAAATTGCCTTTAGTACGTGCTAACGCTAGTGATTTAATGTGCGCTTTCCCGTATAGAATAGCAGGGGCATAGGCAATCATAATTCCGATAAGGACTGCAAACTGCCTTATCGTTGGCCTCTTTAGATTAACCAAATGGGTCGCCGTATGTAAAAACTTGTCTAGTTTCTGTTCTGTCAATGACACAGTCATATGTTTAGTGTCCAGAAGGAAACCTAAACATTTCAGTACATTAGTTGATTCAAAAACCAACTTTTCCTTACGGATCCAAGTTTAGGAAACGTTTCACACAGGTCGTTAACTGCATTTGTGCAGTCCAGACTTGATTGGGCCATAACAAATGAGGCATCAATATATATTGAAACATAACATGTCCTTTTCTCGCCATAAGCGTAAAAATTGTTTTTTTAGTAATTTGGTAAACAAAACGAGGGGCACAAGCCAACCCAATAGGCATACAGGTGAACTCAAAAAATTATTCATCCCAAAGAAATCTTTGTTTGCAAATCGGAATCGTGTAGTATGCATCTCGTAGATCCACACTAGCCAGCCAAGAGCCTGGTGTAATCCAATCTCTTGCCGTTTCTAATGAAAACATTTTAAAATGTTTAAATTCCACCATCTTGTTTAACTTTGTTAAATCTAGAATCATCCAAACCTCACCATTAGGTTTCAGGCGGGGAAAAATATTAGAAATAATTTCCCCCTTTTTTAATAATTCCTTTGTCACAAAATTTGTGCCACCTGGTTAGCCAGTGCCTCTCGTTCGGTGAGATCGAATCAATAAGGGAAAGGAGTAGACTCCTGTACTGGTATGTGCCCAAGAGGAATACACACACCTTCAACCATATGTAACATCATTCGTGTAAGCAATTTGTAATGTTTCCAGCCTCAAAAATGCTTACAGGTGTTTGCGTTGCTTGCGAAACCACAGGTGGTAGCATAGCTTTTGAGATTTGCATGGCCTGGGGAATGGCCTGTTGGGAGTGTACTCCCGCTTGAACGGTCAGTTCCCGTTGTTCCAGCCGAACGACTGGTGTTGCCCACGTCCCCTGGGCTGCAGCCCGTGGGTTGGACCAGAACGTCCACCCCTGGTGGCCCAACGGTTTTGAAAATCCGCTTTAGATTTTTTAACCGGGCGCTTGCATCGACCTTCTTGCATCGATATGCTTCCCACTCTTGGTGGCGGTCTCGACCTCTTTAAAGAGGTATTACAACTGTAGACCAAACATTTTTGTTTTGTCACCTGGCTTCCCTTTGATTTCCCTCGGTGGAAGGAAAAGAGTATATTCTTTGCCATCATTGTCAACCACCTTCTTTGACCTGGCAACTTCTTCGGTCGCATCTGTACAGACACCAAGATTAATTTCCAACGAGAATCCATAAAAAAGAAACCGAGGAAAAATCCAAACGTGATATGGCTTCAGTCAACATCGGTCTCCGCTCGGCAGGCGGGTTACACGTGATGTGGCTTCAGCCAACATCGCTCTCCATTTGTCAACGATCGGCATAAACGTGATGTGGCTTCAGCCAACATCGCTCTCCGTTCGGCAATGGGTGCATAAACGTGATGTGGCTTCAGCCAACATCGCTCTCCGTTCAGGAACGGGTGACAAAAGTGATGTGGCTCCAGCCGTCCTCGCTCTCCGCTTGGTCACAGGTGGGTTAAAACATGATGAGGCTTCAGCCAACATCGCTCTCCGTTGGCAACGGGCGGCATTAATATCTTCAGCCAACATCGCTGTCCGTTCGGTAACGGGCGAAATAACGTGATGTGGCTGCAGCCATCATCGCTCTCCGCTCGGCCACGGGCGGGTTAAAACGTGATGAGGCTTCAGCCAACATCGCTCTCCGTTTGGCAATGGGTAGCATAACCATGATGTGGCTCCAGCCATCATTGCTCTCCGTTGGGCAACGGCCGGCTTAAACGTGATGTGGCTTCAGCCGTCATCGCTCTCCGTTCAGCCACGGGCGGCTATTACTGATGTTGGAGAATGTATTCACACCGTTCCAACACAGGCGTGTAAGCTAATGTGTAATGTTGTAGGGTAACGGTATGGAAACCGAAACCAAACGAGGGGTTGGGACCAGTATATCGGTACCCTCCCACACTCTCTGTTCCATACACTTCTCCCTCCTGCGGCTACTGCGCCAGCAAGTTGGAGAAAATGCTACAAAGCTCGGAGGTACACCCAAAAATTGTGGGGAATCCATAAAAGAAACCCAGGATTAATTTCCAACGTGAATCCATAAAAGGAACCGAGGAAAAATCCAAACGTGATGAGGCTCCACCCAACATCGCTCTCTGTTCGGCAATGGGCGGCTTGTTGAAAAAATCTTATCTGTGATGTGGCAAAAACCAACATCGACATAAACAACAGTGATGTCTAACCCTCACCCATCTTAGCTGGGGTGTTAGGACTTAGAATACAACTGGTATCTCTTTCTAGGCTAGCTGGAGTAGAACCGAAAATTTGGTTCCAAAGCCCCTGATCATTTATGGGTCTCGCTCCAAAGCCCACCGTCAACAACGGTGTAATGCATGCTTAATTCATCAAATATTGTCGTTTAAATCGTAAAACGCCAATATATGCACAATTTATTCGATTTATTAACTTGTAAGACTTCTACACAAGAAATACGTATCCTCCTGTATTCTTGGGTTTTCAACTCATAACAACGCTAAAGATAGCGATAATTGAGTCGAATCAACAAATAAAACAAAATGGCGATTTGCATGGCCTGGGGAATGGCCTGTTGGGAGTGTACTCCCGCTTGAACGGTCGGTTCCCGTTGTTCCAGCCGAACGACTGGTGTTGCCCACGTGGTTGACAATTGAAAACAGAACGAGACAGTAGTATAAAGTGGCAATTTTAATTCTTTCTATCTTAGCTTGTTACATTACTCTTTCATGATGAGATGACCTTAGATATTTCAAGGCTTACAGCGCACTTGACCTATCGATACATCTTATTTGTGGGTGGGTGGGACGGCAGATCTGTGATGGGGAAGAAAGTAACGGGTCCTCTCGGTTTGAAAAGTCTGGTCGAAGTGAATATCTCCAGTGCCACATCATCGGCTTTGACTGGAAATCACTATAGGTGGCGCCTCAATCGGCGGCCATGTTAGTTCTAAAAGTGAATATAGGGGTCGCCAACAGTCTGATTTTAATCTAACTGCGTAGTTCAAGAAGTATCATGTAGATGGCGCGTCGATCAACAGCCAAAGTTATTAGTTCTAATAATAGAATATAGTCGGCGCCATGGTGCCCTAATCTACTGAGATTCACAGTCTCGTTCATTCAATTACCCATGTTGCGCACATCATGGACAATTGAAAACAGAACGAGACAGTAGTATAAAGTGGCAATTTTAATTCTTTCTATCTTAGCTTGTTACATTACTCTTTCATGATGAGATGACCTTAGATATTTCAAGGCTTACAGGCACTTAACCAAAAAATAGAGCAAGTGTCCTGGGAGCCGATGAAACTGACTGCCTTGGTACATAATCATGCACCGTGTCAGAGGTACAATGACCCAAGTGTTTGATGTTGCTGATTGACGATCGTTGCAGAGCACAGGCTTGTACACCACCTCGTCTCAGACTATGCAGTGTCATTGCCGCTGGGGCCGGATGACCTGCCATGGACAGGGCCAGTCGTATGGTGTCAAGCAACAAGGTTGCACGTAGAGGTGATCCGTTGGTAGTCAGGAAGGCAGGGCCATCGGGGTGAAGTGGTGTCCTGGACACGTAATCCTTCCACGCTTGAAGTGGAGAGTAGGGCGATCCATGTGTCGCCGAAACGAGGAAAAATGTCTCTTGGAGACGATGACTTGTATTGTTTTTGATTACCGGACTCGGACATTGATGCCCACTGCGGTTAGCCTCACATCCTTGGCCTGAAGATAGTGGCCAGGGTCAGAGCTGCCAAATTAGGAACAGGTTACTCTGTCGGAGGAGTGTGCGTTGATAGTAGCTAGCACCAGTAGTTCAATATGGCACTTGGTAATGTGAGTCGATCTTTGAGGTGTATTAGATACGACATAATGTGTTACTGCGACGGTCGCAGCAGGTTTGCGTGATGTTGTTGCATATAAATGTAGTATTCCCTTGCCTGGGCTGCCTTATTCCTCCAGGTCCCAATCGCGAGCCCCGCCTTAATGGCATCAAGAAGCCGCTGATGGTGACGTTGTGAGTAACCTGGGGAGAGAAGGCAAAAAATTTAAATATCGATCCCAGGTTACAGTTAGGGGGTCAAAGCATTGTCATGTGTTACAATCACCGATTCCAGGCCGGCCTCAGCAACAAGTCTCTGGGCTAGACTCCTTGCACGCAAGTCGAAACACATACGACTTAGAGCATCAGGAAAATTATGTCCTTTCTTGGTTTGTGTTGGACAAGAATGTC
>CM059190.1:31920331-31971124 GCA_030323885.1 Branchipolynoe longqiensis | reverse complement strand
TTATATAATATATATATATATAAATATATATATATATATATGTACATATATATATATATATGTACATGGTCTGGACTGGCTGGTGGCAGTGGTGAAAGAGAGAGAGCGTGTGACTTACACCCTTATTTATAGGTTTAAATCTGGGTAATCAGTCAGGTGACCTTAGCTTGTAGCCAGCAGCCCATTGGCTGCAGACTACCAATCAAGCCAGTCTGGTGACCTAGTTAGCTGGTACCCGGCAGCTTGTTGGCTGCATAGCACTAAATAAAAATCACCCCGAAATCCCCAAATATTTTACAATGTGATACTTTCTATTTTTAGCAGCTTCTTTAAAGAGGATGTAGCAAGAACAAAACAATTTTACCTATTCATATTTATGGTGATCAAATATATGCAGTCATAATGTGTATATCAATAAACCTATTATTCATCAGTTATTTAAGGCCTAACCCATGATGTGTGGATCAATGTGGTCAGGATTTGGATATTAGTGTCATTCATCCCTCACAACTGTTCTCAGTGATCTAGAGTATGGCATGTTCCATACTTGGAAAGTAGTTCAAACCATGTTCTGAATTAAATTGAATTTGAAGGATTTTAAATGTCTTATAACCTAAGTAACTCTTCCTTTCCATGTGTCATGTTAAAATTCTCTGTGGCGGCGTGGTTAGAGTGTCTGACTTTTTTCTAGGTCAGACTCCTAATCTGAGGGTTGGCGGTTCGATTCCCTGTGCCCCCAGCTCTGCCAATTTGGATTTCCACTGCTGTGTATAACTTACAGCGTCATCAAAGGCCGGTTGCTCTCATACCATGTCTATGTGGTGTGGGAGATTAAAAATCCCTTGGGTCGGTAAAAGTGTAGGCTCGGGCTTTCTATCGACCAGCAGTGGAATGAGGAAGACCAGTCGTCTATGACTGAAATTTCCCCTGCTTAAACAACTAATGGACCAACAACAAAAAATTATAATAATATCGAGTTTGTACTTAGAATCTGATGGTGCTGGGCCGACCAATCCTGAGCTAATAGACTCGAGCTAAAACCGTGCATTCTAAGTGTAATCTTTCATTACATACTGTACATATGTCATGTGAAAACATTTTAAATTAATTTCGGCAAGCCTGTCAAAGTTCTGAGACCATAGACTTCAGCAGTAACAGATTCTATGAGATGGGATGTGTGTCTCTTTCTATGCAGCAACATATGTTTAGTATTTTAATAAGTGCACTTGTATCTAAATTAGATATTTAAGCCCAAATCTAGGTGAGTGTTTTGGTTTTGAAATATTAATGCTTTCACGGGGCTATCCTGCTTTAACTTTAAGGGCGTCGTCTAGTTCTGGCCACTACTTGGTCTCCGGCCAGTTTGTTCTGTGACTTAGAGATTGTAGGTTCGATCTGTGTTTTATCTAATCAATTGCATTCTTTATCTTTACAGGTAAGTGACCCAGTGACCCCCTTCACATCAGGTAGGATAACTCTGACTGGCGCTGATATTTAGAAATGACTAAATGGGCACTATGCCAGAGTACACTCAGCTGTTCCGCAGAAGGCCGACCGCATCATGGAGGCTAGGCGGTCCAAAGGTGAGGACACTCGCACTGGAATGACAGAGATTGGTGTTCTCGGTGGTGGAGTGGTTAGAGTGTCTTACTTTTTTCTAGGTCGGACTCTTAATCTGAAGGTTGGTGGTTCGATTCTCAATGCCATCACCTCTGCCAATTTGGATTTCCACCGTGGGTATAACATAACGTACAACATCACCAAGGACCAGTTGCTCTCGTACCATGTCTACTTGGTGTGGGAGGTTAAAAATTCCTTTGATCGGTAAAAGTGTGGGCTCAGGCTTTCTATTGACCAACTGTCTAATGGACAAAACACGTCTATTTAGACTTATCCGTGATAGGCAGTATAAATCTTCAAGAAAAAGAAAAAAAGCTGTTCTTTACTTTACTCTCTTCTGTCATAGGTAGGGTAATAGCCGTCGATTGAAGACAAAGTATCTAACTATGACATAACAATATATCATTCACAAAGATATGGTAAACTTGGCAAGGTTCCAGCAATAAATACAAAAGCCTCACAGTCAACAATAACACTGCAGGAAGGAACTTTTTCTGTCTGAGGAGTACATCTCTTCAATACAATGCCAGCTTACATAAGAAATCAATCAAACTGCAGTGTACAATCATTCAAAAGGCAGCTTGACAAGATGTTGACAACAATACAAGATGAACCACAGATTCCAGGATACACCCAGCTAACACCAGCAGATTCAAACTCATTACTGCACATGACAAAACTGAACAGAGCGTTCTCACTTCATGTAGTGCGCCCTGATGGTTGAGTCACTGACTTGGCCTGAGCACACAGCTCAAACACTATATTCTAATGTGATCTAGTCTGTTAGCAGTCCATATGACCTTTCATCTCTCAGACTTGTGGGGCCTGAAATAGTCATGTATTGGTTTCTGACTGTTTGTGTGATGTGTCCATAATCGGTGTAACCTAGATGTAACACAGTCTAGACTGGGCGCTTCTACTCCATCGCTTGATAGCATATTCAAGGGATTTCCCACACGGAATGTAATGCATTTGCAACTGCTTGACGACAGTGGTTCCATAATCAAGATGTGTACACGCCCTGTGCTGTATATTTAGTACACCTGCCTTCTGTATGCCTGATCAGGTGGTCGAATCGGTAGACCATGGGCCTCGCATGTGTAGCCGATCGAGTCAAACCAATAACTTAAAAACTGATACTTGTCACTTCCTAGCCAGGCGCTTGGCAATAATAGGACAGGGCAAGGACTGGTTAGCTCAGTGTCAGGATAATCTGACTGGGTGGGATATTGGGTCATGGTGCTGGCGGCCTGATTTCCCAGTGGGACAGCACCATAAAGTGGCCATGAGTGCACAGTATCACAAATCCGTACCCATCCTGATATGACCTTTTATGTTGCCAGGACATAAAACTCCAACAACCAATCTGTACGCCTGGTTCTTTATAATTGCAAGCGTTGAACTGACTCATGGATGCCAACTATTTTAAAGACTTGTGATACCAGAGGTTAAGTGTATCAGGCTGCACTCACCTGACTAGATGTCACTCGAAAAGTAGTATTTTTCGTAATACTGGGAATATGTTGAAAACTCTGATGTGCATTCATTTATTTATTTATTTATTGGTTTATTGATTTATTGATTTGTTCATTCATTTGTTTTATTTATGCATTTGTTTATTTGTTTGTTCATTTCTTCGTTCATTTATTTGCTATTATTAATTAATTAATTATTTGTCATATATTTATGCATTTATTTATTGATTTATCCTATCGGGATGTAAGCGCAAAGGGCGTTGAACCACTCTAAATGTCCTAATGGGTGGAGGCTCTACCAAGACTTTAAATAATACTACACCAGTCCTTGTCTAAGCAAGCTATGGAAGACCTCTTAGTTGTGAAATCTGGCTTGCTGGTTGTTTTGAAGTATTGAAGTCGAAGGCGGAAGTCAAGAAAGAAAATTTGATTACTGTGTGAAGTGATTGGTCGCGTAATGCTTGTGTTTGATTCGCGGCGTGCCGACGGCCGTTGAGCTTACGTAATACCCCCCCTCCCTTCGGCCTTATAACCTGGCCGCCCTGCTGCATCCAGGCATTCCGCCTCCTCACGCCTCCTGCTGCACTCCTCTGCCATTTTTTCTACTTTGGCTATTCCTCGCCTCCATGCCTCAGCGACCTCTCAAGTGGCCGGCCTACACTGAGATGCCGTCACTACCACGAGGACGAGGCCGCCCCGCCGGCCACCGCGGATCGCGCAGAGGGGCGGGCACCCCACCTGTTGATGCCGCATCCATGACCTCATCTGCTTTCAGCCTCCAGTCCGAGGCTACCACCTGGGCTTCCGCCGTGGACGCCAGGATGAACGCCACCGCCCTCTCCCTGGAACGCCTCACCAGACTAGTCAAGGCGATGGTCGCCGCCCCGCCCCCTGTGCCAGCCCCCCATGCCCCCGTCTGCTCTGGAGCGACTTGCAGACATCGTGCAAGAGCTGGCCCTCGGCTCCGGGGCCACCGCCCCCGCGATGCAGCGCCACCTCACCGCTCCGCCCACGGCCGACCAGGAAGTGCATCCCATCTACAGATGCTATGCCTGGCAGGGCGCCTATGTGACCCAACAGGCCGCCTCCGCGACCCACCTACCTGCAGCCCTCCGAGCCGCCGCGGATCACACCGCCACATCCGCCGCCGAGGCGGTCCGGGAGGCTACATCTTCCCCCACGACCTCATCGAGAGGGGGCCCGAGGGAAAGGCGGTGAAGAGGGGGGAGGCATCTCTGGAAGAGTACAACCTCGCCCAGCGGATGCTCGAGTCTCGCCCGGCCTTCCCCTCGGATTCCATGCAGGTCTCCTCCACCACAACCTCACCTTGCAGCATGACTGTATAACCGATCCCTGGCCTACCATCCGGCGGTACTCCGAGACAGTGTTTGCTTGGATCGCCGACGGGAGGCCCTCGGATGGGTGGCATGATCCCATAGCAATCAACACATTCCGGCTGGACGTGATCACCGCCCCCGCGACTGCCGCCTCCACCTCCCAGGCCTCAGCCTCCCGCTCTTCGGCTTCCGCCCGCCCCACGGCCGCCTCCCAGCCCCACTCCTCCCAGGCCGACCGCCGCACCCCTTACACCCGCGAGGCTTACGGCATGCCATGCCCTGCCTGGAATCGTGATCCCGCCTCGTGCGACCTCACCCCTGATGGCGAGGCGCATGGCGAGCAGGGCGCCAGGAGGTGCCAGGAGGCACCACGCCTGCGCGTATTGCGCCCAGCTGACCCAGCCTTCATCATGCCCTCAGGCCGACCACTCGACCCTCAAACTCTTACCGCCCTCTTGCGAGGCGCCCTATGCGCCCTCTCCATCCCCGCCCCCGACAGCTTCACCCTTCACAGCTTGCGTCGGGGGGGGGGGGGGGGGGGGGCAGTACAGGCCTGCCAGCGAGCAGAAGTGCCCCTTGCGGACATCATGGCCCAGGGCAACTGGACCTCTGGGGTGGTACATGCCTACCTCACCCGCCTCGCCACCACGGGCACCCCTCAAGCCCTCTCCTCTGTTTTGGTGGAGGGCTCTTCGGGGCCCCTCTCTCTCCCTTGACGATGAACATTATATTTTTCTTCCTTCATAACCTTGATAACTATTGATTGCTTCATTGTTAATTGCCTCTATGTTATCCATTTGACTCCCCATTGATTGATGTTCATTCTACTATTTATCCTCATTTACCATTGCACTTTTATTGCTCCTCTTGAATAAAGTGCTTTTATTCCACCCCTGCCTTGTCTTCCTCCTTCGCTGCGTATCAGTCGTAATGCTTGCATTGCGTTTGATTCGCGGCGGAGGAGGAGTGCCCCCCCCTACCCTCCTCCGGCCCGCCGACGGCCATTGAGCTTACGTAACACACACCCCTCCCGTCAGCCTTATAACCCGGCCCCCCTGCTGCCTCCAGCCATTCCACCTCCTGAACCATCCTGTTGCACTCCTCGCTGCGCATCATAATTATTCAAGTCGCCAATTCACTTACCTAAGTTATGAGTTTGTCATTACTCATAGTTAGGGAACACTATAATCCCTGCACTTACCGTGCACTTACCACATACTTGCACCGCACTTACCCTCTACTTACACTATGCTTGCCCTACGTTTACCAGCTTACCCTGTACTTACCCTGTCAATGTTGGCATGTGAATGTGATTGAAACAACTGACAAGAGTAGATTCCACCAGCTTTTCATCGTGAATATGGCCCTTGCTACCGACACAGCATTATCAATCAGCAATTAATCAATCGATCAATTAATCAACCATCCTTGGGATTCTGGAACGCGTATCGATATTCGGTCGATCCTGTCACCAAGGAAGGCCCCCAAGAATCCTATCCCTTATCGAAACTATTTAGTGTGACAGTCAGGGGGTCACCTTTTCTCAATGATAGAATAGTGCTGTCAAGTTGACACCTCGTCCTGTCAATCCGCTATGACCCCTGGGGGCTTCACGAGGATACCACCCCAACATCACCTCTCCAAACCCCATCGGGCACAGTTGCCGAATCGGTAGAGCGCGGTCTCGCGTGTGGGAGATCGGACGAGTCAAACCAATTACTTATCAAATTTATACTTGTCGCCTCCTAACCTGGCGCTCAGCATTAATAGGATAGGTCAAGGACTGGTTATCTCAGTGTCAGGATAATTTGACTGAGTGGGATATCAGGTCATGGTGCTGGTAGCCTGGTCTCCCAGCGGGGTAGCACTATACTGCTCAATTAATTCGGCCATCCCGTCTGGTCGCTCTATCTATCGCTGATTTCCCAGTGGGGCAGCACTATAAAGTCACCATGAGCGTGCACTGTCACAAGTTGTTACCCATCCTGATATGACCTTAAATGTTGCCAGGAAGTACAACTCCAACAACGAACCAACCTCTCCAAACCCAACCCCCCGCCCCCGCCAATCCCAACCCTTCCCCCCTCATCACCCGCTTTCATTCATATACGTTTGGTACAATATACCTTCAGCATGATGAATCGACGTGGTTCTCCCCCCGCCCCCCACCACTCCCCTTCTACATCCCCCCACACCCACCCACCGCCGTGACCCCTGGAGCAATTGCTAGTGGCGCCAAACTACTGGCCGACTTGGGAATCAGAAATTGGCTGCTGTCGGCCGGGGCAGCGTTCGGGTATTATGTCATTACGTTGTGGGGAGGGAGGGGGGGGGGGGTATTGACCCTGCCATTGCATGTGTGGAATTAACAGGACAGTGGCTAGCGAACTGGCAAAGCCTAATAAGTTAGCGGTAAGTCTCACCTTGTCGACGCTCTTGGCGCCAACGAGACTCTGGTATGAATCGATGGTAAGATCAGGGAGAAAGATATCTGCCATTTCGCGTATTACCGCCATTGATATTCACTGGTTAATGTTCACACAATGTCAATATCTTATATATTATACATGTGATATATATATATATATATATATATATATATATATATATATATATATATATATGAAGAGTTCAGGCGCAAGTCCACATAAACGCCAATCCAAAAATGTAATTAAAGTAAAAGATTTTCACCTGAAAATAATTTTAATTCTCACTTATTCCACTTTTCTAGTGATGACATGATGATGGAGCAATGAACAATAAAAAATAGGAATGTAAACAAATCCAACTTTTTGAGGGTTTGGATCCAATGTGTATGTAAATTTTTGCATTGGCATTGACATGGTTTTGCGCCTGAAATCTTCATATATATATATATATAACATTAGTCCGAATCCCATCCTTTTTTTGTTGTTGTTGTTGGTACATTAATTGTTTAAGCAGGGGAAATTTCAACCGCAGACGATTGGTCTTCCTCATTCCACTGCTCCTTGCCCTATCCTAATATTGCCAAGCGCCTAGCTAGGAAGCGACAAGGATAAATTTTGAAGTCATTGGTTTGACTGGACGAGTGTCCAAACCCACGAGCTACCAACACAGGAGACGCTCTAATTCATTCAGCCGTCCTGTCTGTTATATGACTTTAGATGTTGCTAGAACATAAACCCAAACACAAAAGTTAGGCATGGGTGATAATACAGTCATAACAAGGACAGTTGAAACCTGACTTCCTGGCATTTTCCCACGATTCCCAGAGAGTGCTGCATTCTAATGGGGGATCCACGTTTTTTACATAAATTTGTCGTTGGCGCCAATGTCTCAGCTTGATTTCCACATCTTTTGTCGGAGACCACTTTCATCCCTGTAAGATAGTCAAATAATAGTGGCATGGAGGTGACGAAAATTGAAAATATTATTGTGCAGGTTTCAAACCCACACTTCTTGCCATTCCGGGCCAGTGTGCTAACCATTACACCACCTAGGCTCCCTGATATCACCACACTACCCACGCCTACCTGTCTATGTGGTTACTTGCCTGAGAGGGCAGTGCAGACCACTACACTATTATTGTGCGGGTTTCTTGCTATTCCGGGGTTAGCGTGCTAACCATTTCACTATCTAGGCTCCCTGATGCAATCATCCGACCATCCCTACCTGTCCATGTGGTGTATTGCCTGACAGGTCAGTGCAGGCTACTACACGCGTCCCCCTGGAATTAAATGGTTGACATCAGTAAGTTGTTTAATGTTCACGATTACATATATATATACAGGCAATGCACTTACATATATATACTGGGAGCGGTGGCCTAATTGCTCGAGCTTGGGCCCCACCTGCGGAAGGTCGGAAGTTCAGTTCCCGGTCGAGTCAAACCAATGACTTTAAAATTGATACTTTTCGCTTCCTATCCTGGCGCTCGGGCTTAATAAGATAGGTCAAGGACTGATTATCTCAGTGTCAGGATAATGTGACTGAGTGGGATATCGGGTCATGTTGCCGGTGGCCTGATTTCCCAGTGGGGCAGCACTATAAAGTCGCCAAGAGTGCGCGCTGTCACAAGTCGGTACCCGTCCTGATATGACCTTAGATGTTGCTAGGACGTAAAACAACAACAGGCAAGCTTACATATGTAGACATACACAAGGTAGGTTCAGTAACCATGCAGTGTGTAGCTTGTACAGGATCCAGGAAAATGTCTAGGGCAGTAGGGGTAACGTTCTTCTAAATTGGGGTTTAACATTTCTCCTGTTGCTCTGCACAGTGTCAGGACGGTTCATAAAAGGAAGATTCATTCTTGCCATCACAAGAATATTCATTCACAATATAATGGTTCATGGGTCATTCTCTAAAACTGGGTACTAAAGTGTGACATGGAAACCAAAACTGAAAACCTTCCAAATAATAGCAGAATGCATGTTTCTAGGACGTTTTACATGTTGTGAATATGTAAGAGTTGACAGGGTTTTTTCTCACTTTTTGATTTAGATCTTATACAAATTGAGCAATAGGGTAATATCACTTGTGTAACATAACACTCAAAGACACATCCAGAATATCATTTTAGCATGCACAACAAAGTCAAACAAGATTTGATTTATTACAGTTAAACAAACAAGCTTATGTCTAGTTACAAGAAACAAGTTGACAAGTTTGGCTAAATGCATGCTGTCAATGTGTACATTTTAACATTTTCACTTTAGCACAAAACCGTACATGTATCATTTTGATATTTTTTGTGGGATAGATTCAATACTACTAACGTACCTAATACACAGAGGAAACAATAATTATTTTACTTGCCATGAATAAAAGAAAGAATTAATTATCAGCATCGTAATGGTGCTATCACATTATGACGCTTCTCGCCAACGAGCGTCGACGTATGTGATTTTTTGGCGGAACGTCGGGATACGTCAGGAAGCGTTACGCATGTGTTAGGCGCACGTTGGTATTCGTTGATGGACGGCGATGGTCAGCGAGGCGCATCAGGGTATCGGCAAAGTTTTGTGCTTGCACAAAACTTTTTACGTGCGACAACGCGCGGGCGCTAACATTATGGTGAAGTAAGGGGCGCGTCGAGATACGTTAAACGCACTGGAATAACATTATGCGAACGCTAGGCACACGCCACGTGCGTGTGAGGCTCGTTCCGCCAAACTTTTGCTTTGTTTGTTTGTTGTTGGTTTACGTCCTAGCAACATCTAAGGTCATATCAGGACGGCGTGACAAACTTTTTAGTTTTTTTTCTCACAACGTCGGCCGCACGCTACCAATACGTTGCGCTGATGCCGAAAAGTTTTACGTTTCTCGACGATTAAAAGTGATTTTGCACGCTGGCGGCGCGCTGGCGAGAAGCGTCATAATGTGACAGGCCCATTATGTGGAGACCAAATAAGTAGTGGCCAGTTTTGAAGAATAACCCTCAGCTATAAATAAGGTGAAACAGATTGCAATATCCTGATTTCATATTGGCGACTACAACAGGGCTAGTCACAGTAGTATACTGTTTCATTCAAAGTAAGGTGACCATGAGTGTGCGCTGTGACAAGGCGGTCCCCGTCCTGATATGGCCTTAGATGTTACTAGGACATAAAACCCCAACAAACAACAAGATTAGCGCTGTCCAATTTAAAATAAAAGGATTCTGCCTATTGAACACCCATCGCCCTGAACGTTGCGTTGCATGCACTGGATCAAAACCATGGTTGCCTAAAATTGCGACAAATTTAATACCAGATCAGGTTTTTTTAATTGCAAGATTAATAATACTGAAATAATCACCACCTGGTAAAATCTTCTTTTATTTTTTAAACCTCACTTAAACACCCACCTAATAAAACGAAAACCACACATCATGGCTCCTTTAAAGGAAACAAAATTCAGCCACCCACTGGGATTACAGTCGACACTACACACACGCTCACACACTCTCATACACATCCTCACACACACACCCTCACACACACCCTCACACACACCCTCACACACACCCTCACACATACTCTCACACACACCCTCACACACACCCTCACACACACCCTCACACACACCCTCACACACACCCTCACACATACTCTCACACACACCCTCACACACAGCCTCACACACACTCATGTACACACTCTCGTACACACCCTCACACACATCCTCACACACACCCTTACACACACCCTCACACACACGCTCAAACACACCCTCACACATACTCTCACACACACCCTCACACACATGCTCACACACACTCTCATACACATCCTCACACACAACCTCACACACACCCTTACACACCCTCACACACCCTTACACACCCTCACACATACGCTCAAACACACCCTCACACATACTCTCACACACACCTTCACACACATCCTCACACACACCCTCACACACATCCTCAGATACACCCTCACACACACTCTCACACCCACCCTCACACACACCCTCACACACACTCTCGTACACACCCTCACACAGGTCCTCACACACAGCCTCGCACACACCCTCACACACACCTCACACATACCCTCACACACACCCTCACACCATCACACACACCCTCACATATACCCTCACACATACTCTCACTCTCTCGTACACACCCTCACACACCCTCACAGATACACTCACACACACCCTCACACACCCTCACACACCCCCTCACACATACTCTCACACATACACTCTCACACACACTCTTGTACACACCCTCACACACACCCTCACACACACACTCACTCACAGCCTCACACACAGCCTCACACACACCCTCACACGCACCCTCACACACCCTCACACATACCCTCACACACACACACCCTCACACACACTCTCACTCACACCCTCACGTGCAATCTGACACCCCTAACACACCATCACACACTCTCACACACACCCTCTCACATACACCCTCACAAACACGCTCAAACTCTCACACTCTCATACACACCCTCACACACCCTGTCAAACATACCCTCACACACACCCTCACACACCACACACTCACACACACCCTCACACCACACACCCCTCAACCCTCGCCGCCCCTAACACCACACGCCCTCACACACCACACGCCTCACACACCACACACCCTCATACACCACACACCCTCATACACACCCTCCTATTTCGACAACTAAACAAGCTCGGAATAAATAAGGCGGTTCATAATCCAATATGCATTTCAATTGCCGACACTGTCCTTACAAATTACAATCTGAACGCCATAGTTGATTAGTCAGGAAAGTCTCAAGATGAAAGTAAGAAGCAACACCATGGCTCAACCAAATGTGGGAACATGCATATAAAAGACCGCTTGCTGCTTCTATATGAGAGACAAATATGTGTTCACACTTCCTGTCTACCATTCGCTATATCGCTATATATGCCCAACCTCCAGCGCTGTCCCTGTGGCTCAAATATATTTAATGTTGCACACATCCTTACCACCAGCAATGCTATTGACAGATGTGTCAACATCGACTACACTAAAGATTCTGACAAACACCTCAGTGACACCAGGGCTGCCTTGGCCATCTTCATCAGGATGTCCAAGACTACCTGGGAGCCACTCACCGGAAACTACCGGCAGAACCACCTAATCATCGGATATGTCGGTCCTCCTTGCCCTAACATTGTCGTTGACTGAGACTTTAATAACTTGTTGCCTTAGCCCCTTTGGTGGCCCCTATCCTTCACGCCCACTAACATGAACCTTCCTCACCTGCTCCCGCCCCTTCCCTAAACACTTCCCCTTTTTTTCTTCTTCCCCCTCCTCCTTCCCTCCCTTCAGAGGTTTGGGGAGGGACCCTTGTTCGGCCCTTTGTTTGTCTTCGTTGGTGCAGCCATCTTTCAAGTCTCATCATTCCGTACCACTTTTATACAACAACTCTACGCCCATTTAGTGTTGCAGCTTTTTGCAACCTTCAGTCGTCATATATGACTGCAAACCCCCCATTCAGTTCAGTTCTCGGAAAGAGTAGCCTATGTGGCAGGTTTCCTCAAACGAAATGTGTCAGAATGACCAAATGTTTGACATCCAATAGCTGATGATAAAAATCAATGCGCTCTAGAGGCGTTGTTAAATGAAACAAACTTTCTGGCGGCCACCTCTGTATCTTCCCGCCATGCTTCCCGCCCCTCAACTACACCACCTCCGTCTCTTCCTACCCCCTACTCCCTACTCCCTCCTCACACTCCATTCTCCATCTACTTCCATCCCAAAATCCCTCCTCACTCCTTTTCCCAGTCAATGTCCTTCCATTTTATACTCTAATCTTGATGGGAAGTTTTCTCTATCCGAAATAAAAATTATATGTAGATATATATATATATATATTTATATATATATATATTTATATGAGCTCTATAATCTATTATGGGAATATAAACGAGGACACTACCACTTATCAGTTCTCTTCTATACAATAGTTATTACCTACTATCCTACTGCCATAGTAGTTAGTTCCTGCTTCTGCCACTATGGTGCCACCTGTGAGTGGCTCCTGGCCACCGTGATACTAGATAAAAGATTCACCCCGTACTTCCAGTACAGGGGTGAACGACAACGTAGTCTAAATACGGGCGAAAATAGCTTTAGTATGGAACAGGAAGTAGAATGCCTGGCACCAGTGTCAAATGGTTACTTATATCAGCACAGAGTTGGTGAAATGGGAGAGAATGCAGAAAGACACTTTTAAATTGCATTAAAGTATATGTTTTATTATATTTTCCAACTCAAAAGTAGCGGGTAAATATGAAGACGTACATACAGAATATATTGTGCTTCTTAAATTAAGAATTTACCAGCCCAGTTAATTAACCCAGCATGTCGAAATGCTTCGCCTGTTTTTCGAATGGGTTGGTTTTCACCCCTGTTCTGGAAGTATGGGGTGAATCTTTTATCTACCATGATACTAGCTGAGTCTGGTGACTACCGCCTCCAGACCTGCTCGGATGGATATATATATATATATATATATATATATATCTATATATATATATATATATTTTACCTCGGTATGCCGCCTCTGGCTAGCCGTAGGCTAGGGAGAAGGAAGCACATCCGGTTTCCAGCAATTGCATTAAGTGACTCACAAACGGCACCCGGGCGACGTTTTTTGTGAGTTGCTCCAACAGGATTTATCTACTACTACTGCTTTTGTTCAAAAGTAAGTACTTTTTCTTAGCCTACTTTGTTTATGATGCTTTATAGCATCACCGTATGAAAGTTCAGAACTTTCTCACGTCCCTTTTGGACTTTGTATGTGTTTTTAACTTACGGATAGAACATTGGGTGCCGCTGGCACTAACGAAACAGATACTGCAGTTCTATCGACACCTGTTTTTCAGACAGGGAGAAATGGCAACCCGAGTTGCTCATTTCCTAAGAAAAGTCTCCCGGATCCTAATAGAGGATGATGTTGGGGATGCTTCTGGGTGTTTTTTATAAACACCCCAGACCGGTTTAAGGCGAACCTTCGAGTTTCGTAATATTTTCTCCAACTTGTTGGCGCTGTAGCCACGGGTGGGAGAAGTGTACGGAACAGAGAGAGTGGGCGATCTCACGATCGATACCCCCCGTTTGGTTGGTTTCGTTACCACACACCTACGGCAAAAATTTAGCTTCACGCCTGTACTGACACGTTGGAATACACGTTCTCTGTACCTTGTTCCTCAACCCAGTTTACTGGCTTACACTTGTGTAGTTGAGATGATTCCGGTTTAGTAACGCTTTATTTCGTTACAGGAACCGATGGCCACTCGCCGGAATAAGACGCCCGCTGCAGCGGTCGGCGTCCCTCCTACGGATTACGATTCGTCACCACCGGGCCACATGCCTCTGATCAGGACAGTGATCAGCCCCCTCAACCTGTTGGTTGGGAGGCTAAGATGGCGGCTATGGTGGAGGAGAAAATGCGCCAATTCCAGGCTCATACCTTTGTAGACCCTTCCCAAATCCCTGATGAGGATTGGGAATACTTCTCGGAAGACGAGGAAGACACGGTTTCGGCACCTGAGGTTCCGAAACCGAAAGCGCGCGGCAAGAAACGTCGCCCGGTTAGCAGCTCGGGAGACGAGTTCACCAAGAAGGCTAACACTAAGCGCTCCAAAAAGTCCAAGAAAAAGAAAAAGAAAAAGAAAGACTCGTCCTCGGACTCGTCAGACGACTCTTCTTCCACGGAGTCTGATTCTGATACGGAACGCGCATGCGTTTACGCCAAAATAGGGGCTAAAGTAGGCAAGAAAATTGTCAAAAAGAAAGCTAACAAGGTGCGTACCACTACTATGATGCGCAAAACGGTGAATGGCCATTTCACCACCTTTAAGCCAGTGGAAGTCATCAACAAATTGACTGAACAGATCTCTGGAGTCAAGGGTATCCCCGCTACAGTGTCTAAGGAGATGGATGTGGGCATCCATTTGTCTGACGAGCGTCGCCGGTACGAAACTGCCCTCTGCGTTATCCATAAGGCAGTTTTGGGAGCCTTGACGTCCATTATCCCTGTCGCTAACAGAATGCAAACCGAGAACAAGTTCTCGTCTTTGGCTCGGGTTATGGACCGGGGCATTGCCCTACTCGCAGCAGCGAGTAACTACATGACTCATCGCAGATTTGAAAATGTTTTCAAATCGGTCACCACCGATGCGGGCAAAGAAGTCGCACGCTCAAAGAAAGTGACAGATCATGACGGCAAAGAATACACTGTGTATTCAGGACCTACCCCATCAAAAGCAAACCTCTGGATAAATCCAAGATGTTTGGGGGTCAGCTGGCTTACCTTTACAAGCAGGTGGAGGTAGACTACAAGAGTGCTAAGAACACCGAAGCAAAGGGCCGTAAATTCCAAAACCCAGACGGGTTCAGACGGGCTAGGACGGATTTTCGCTTCCGCAGAGGAGGAAGGCCATTCAGGGGCGGACCGTCCTTCCCGTTCAGCCAGCGGGGAAGAGGTCGAGGCGACAGACAAGCCTCAAACTGGAACGACAACCGCGGCTACAAGAGAGACTCTTGTTCCCCAAACCAGGGAACAAGTAGAGAACGCCACACAAACTTTCCAACCTCCTGACCCTGAAATGGTCACGGAGGAAACACAAACTGAAGTAATCTTTTCTCAAGCAGGCAATATTGTTAATTATTTACATCAATGGCAACAGTTAACCACTAACCCAGAGGTTATTAGTATTGTTAAAGGCATTCACATTCCTTTCACACAATTGCCTGTCCAGAAAAGAGCTCCTTTTCCTTATCAATTTAATTCGCTAGAAAAGTTTCAGCTCGATCAACAGGTTTTACTTTTTGAAGCTAAAGGCATTGTCAACAGAGTTGAACATACTGAAGGTGAATTTATTTCAAATATCTTCTCCACTCCTAAACCAGATGGCACCATTCGATTGATTTTAGATTTAACCCAATTAAATGAAATCATTGAATACAAACATTTCAAAATGTTTTCCTTAGAAACAGTTCGTGATTTAATTACCCCAGATTGTTGGCTAGCGAGTGTGGATTTGAGAGATGCGTACTATACGGTTCCTATTCACCACATAGATCGAAAGTTTTTAAGGTTCCTCTGGAATGGCCAGCTTTTTGAATTTACCTGCCTACCAAATGGTTTGGCCTGTGCACCACGCCTTTTTACTAAGCTGTTGAAACCAATTTTTTCACACATGGCAAAACTGGGTCATTGTATGTTTCCATACATTGATGATTCTTTCATTATGGGCCAATCTTTCACCCAATGTGATCTCGCCGTTCAAGATTTGTGTAAAATTTTTGCAAATTTAGGTTTCTTCATACATGACAAGAAATCCGTCTTTTCTCCTACAAAGGAGCTTAAGTGTCTAGGTTTCATTTTAAACACCACGGCTATGACCGTTTCGCTTACACGCCAAAAGAAAGATAAGCTTTACCACACAGCGATTCAGCTGTTAGACATTTCTAGGCCAAAGATTAGACAGGTCGCAGTCCTTATCGGTATCATGTTTTCATATAGCCCGGCTATTCTATACGGAGCGGCACACATTAAATCACTTGAAATTGATAAGAATCTAGCTCTGGCCCGAGCAAAGGGAAACTTTGAAAAGACCATGTTTATTTCTGCAAACGGCCTTGCCGACATTCATTGGTGGCTAAAGCACTTTGATCAATCTCCCAACCCCATTAGAATGGGGGAGCCCGATACTACTGTTACCACGGACGCTTCTCTCCAAGGTTGGGGGGCACATCGAAATGATGTAGCAACGGGCGGCAGATGGCTAGAATCGGAACTACCCGATCATATTAACGTTTTAGAATTAAGGGCCATTTATTTAGGTTTAACCAGCCTTGTTAAAGTCCCCAAAAATAATGTACGTATCCTCACGGATAACACCACAGCAATGGTTTATGTCAGGAATATGGGAGGTACAAAATCAATCAAGTGTAATGAAATCGCACTACTCATTTGGAACTGGGCTCAAACCTTTGACGTTTGGTTAACTGTGACACACATTCCAGGCACGCAGAATTGTCTTGCTGACAGAATGAGTTGCCAGTTCCATGATCACTTAGAGTGGTCACTAAATCCATCCATATTCAAACATATCTGTCACACTTGGGGCTCGCCTCATATCGATTTATTTGCTTCGCGTAATAACTTTAAACTCGAGAAATATGTTTCGTGGCACCCCGAACCAAATGCTTGGCACATCGATGCCTTCTCACTAAAGTGGCAACATCATTTCTTTTACATTTCCCCCCCCTTTACTATCATTAGCAAAGTCGCCAGAAAGATACAAATGGAGGGAACACACGCCATCCTCATCGTCCCCGAATGGCACACTCAACCGTGGCTACCGAGATTACTAGCCACAGCCAAAAGCAGCCTACGCTTTCCAAGATTCCGAGGAAACCTGAAGCATCAGGGACCACTAGAACGCCACGGAAACGTGTCGACAACTCCGTTGGTGGCATTCCTTTTCTAAATAAGTACTTGGAACAATTCGGTTTGGACAAAATTACACAACAGCGTTTGGTTGATGATGCGTGGAGGAAAGGAACGGTTAAAATGTATACTATCTATTTAAAGAAATGGGGTATTTATTGCTTGCTTAAGAAGGTGAAGCCAATGAATCCCACAGTATCCCAGGTAGGACGCTTCCTACGTTTCTTAGAGGACGAAGGTCTAGGATATGGCGCGATCAATGCTGCCAGATGTGCTCTGTCAATAATCCTACCTCGGGTTAATGGACAAACAATGGGTAAACACCATGTTATTTGTTGGATCATACGATCAATTTATCAGAGGAATCCACCTAAACCCAAATATAATAGGTTTTGGGATGTTTCTCTTGTGTTCAACCTCTTCAAGAAATGGCCAGAAAATAAATTTCTGGACGTTAAGCTATTAGGTTTCAAAGTAGCAGTGTTGCTTCTCCTCGTCACAGGACACAGGGGCCAAACTATAGTCGCCCTGTCACTCAATGGTCTGGAAATTGATAACAAGGAAGCAACATTTGATTTAACGACTTTATTAAAATCAAATCGTTTAGGTGACCCCCCTTTCCACAATCGGTGTCACGAGTTTCACACAGGATCGTAAATTATGTGTAGTCTCCGCGATACGGAATTATATATCCAAGACAAGGTTAATAAGAAACTCAAGACAACTTTTGGTGAGCTTTATTAAGCCACACAAGGCCATTTCCAGGGATACCCTCGCCAGATGGACCATGAATGTGTTAAAACTATCTGGAGTCAATACAGACAGATATTCATCGCACTCTACACTGGGTGCAATGGTTTCCAAGGCAAGATTACTAGGCATCTCCGTTAAACGGATCCTAGCTCACGCCGGATGGAAGACCGCTAGATCGTTTGCTAGACATTATCACAAGCGACTAGAGAAGCCTCAGCCGATAGCACAGAGGCTACTCGCCAACTAAAAAGAAAGAGGTACGAAAAACCAAACTTTTTTCTCTTTATTGGTCATACAAATCGTTTTTCCATTTACATAAATAAGATTTGATCACAACATAATAATAACAAACAGGAATATCAGGATAAAAATGCTATTACGTAAAGGTCTCCCTAGCCTACGGCTAGCCAGAGGCGGCATACCGAGGTAAAATAGATTAGTTAGACGAATCTTACCTGGGTATAGATGATGGATAACTATTGTTTTACCGAGGTAGGAGCCTCGGTTAGACGTGGGCGAGGGCCCACCCACCACGCCCTGCCACGTCTATTCAATCACTCATTCTAGGATTGGGTCAGATGACCTTAGGTTTGTTTTTTAGAATCATTTTTATCCTGAATTAGTAGGTAAAGATTGCTGGACCCGGATGTGCTTCCTTCTCCCTCGCCCACGTCTAACCGAGGCTCCTACCTCGGTAAAACAATAGTTATCCATCATCTATACCCAGGTAAGATTCGTCTAACTAATCTATATATATTGAAGAATTAAGGCGCAAAACCACGTAAACGCCAATCCAAAAATGCAATTAAAATAAAAGGTTTTTACCTGAAAATGATTGTAATTCTCACTAATTCCACTTTTCTTGTGATGACATGATTATGGAGTAATGAACAAAATGGACTGTAAACAAATTAACTTTTGGAGGGTTTGAATCCAATGTTTATGGACATTTTTTAATTGGCATTTATATGGTTTTGCGCCTGAACTCTTCATTTAAATATATATATATTTATATATATTTATGTATATATATATATATATATATATATATATATATATATATATATATATATATATATGTATCCCTCAATTACCTACCACTGTGCATTCTGGAAGATCATCAGCTTCGCTGCGCCGTCAATGTGATGCTGGCAGCAATTAAGCTACTTGAACAATTGAAAGAGATGAAGAAAAACAACAACATCAACAACAACAACAACAAAAAGGAGAAGAAAATGGCGGCCACCCTTAGCGTAGAGGCGAGGACACCATCCGTGCGTCTGTAGGAAGGAATAGATGCCGCTAATTGCCTCAGTGGGCGAACTGCATTATGGGACGTGGGGAGACGCCATGCGCAGAGCCAGGCCGTACATCAGCGAGCCTAAGTGAACCTCGTCACCACTCCTCGAACACCCCGCCCTCGGAAGCTTCCACCAGTGACCACCGCCCTCCCTGCGACCCTCTCCCAACCCTCCCCTCTCGTCCCGCCTCCCTTCTGCCCCGCCCTCTCCCCCTGCCCCCATCTCCTCCTCCCGCCCTCTCCCCCAGCCCCCTCTCCTCCTTCCGCCCTCTCCCCCTGCCCCCTCTCCTTCCTCCCGCCCTGTCCCCCTGCCCCCATCTCCTTCCTCCCGCCCTCTCCCCCTGCCCCCTCTCTTCCTTCCTCCCTCTCCCCCTACCGCCTCTCCTTCCTCCCGCCCTCTCCACCTCTCCCCTCCTCCCGCCCTCTCCCCCTGCCCCCTCTCCTTCCTCCCGCCCTCTCCCCCTGCCCCCTCCCCTCCTCCAACCCTCTCCACCTGCCCCCTCTCCTCCTCCGCTCTCTCCCCCTGCCCCCTCTCCTTCTCCGCGCTTCCCCCTGCCCCCTCGCGCCCCTCACCTGCCCCCTCTCTCCTTCCCCCTCTCCTCCCTCGCTTCTTCCCCCTACGCCTCTCCTTCTCCCGCCCTTCCACCTGTCCCTCCTCTCCCCCCGCCCTCCCCCGCCCCCCTCTCCCCCTGCCCCCTCTCCTCCTCCCCCCTCTCCCCCTGCCCCTCTCCTCCCGTCCATCCTACCCTCTCCAGCCCCCTCCCGCCCTCCCACCCTTCCACCCTCTTCCCCCTCTCACCCTCGAAGCGAGCTGCCTCCGAAGTCAGCCAGAGTTGAAAAATCATTCCTCTATAGATGCCGTGACAGGTAATTTAAACGTGCTTTTAAGCTGGAAACCGCCTGAGCAAGGGTTATATATATATATATATATATATAATTTATACACATATATATAGATTGATTTTGTAGTTCTCCAGACCTTGCTCAGTGTGTATACATCGTTGGTTTTTACTAATGGCATGTTCATATTATGTGTGTCCTTCTCTAAAACTGGGCACCCATATTTGGTTTTCACATTATGATGGTGATAATTAATTCTCTCGTCTATTGATAGCAAGTCAAATAATATTGCTTGCCTCTGTGTGTTAAGTATGTTAGCCATGCTGCATATATTTAATCTATCCCATGTAAGATATAAATACTGTGTTTGTATGATTTCGTACAAAGTGAAAATGTAAAAATGTTCACATCCACACGATGTATTTACCCAAACTTTAAAGAACATTGTTTGACCTTGTTTTTTTGTGAGACGTAATCTTGTTTGGTTAACTGTAATCAATCAAATCTTATTTGACTTTATTGTGTATGTTAAAATGATTTGCTTCTTTGTTTTTGTTTTACATCCTAGCAACATCTAAGGTCATATCAGGACGGGTACTGACTTGTGATAGTGCGCACTCATGGCGACTTGATAGTGCCACCAGCACCATGACCTGATATTCCACTCAGTCACAGTATTATGACACTGAGCCAACCAGTCCTTGACCTATCCTAATAATGCAGAGCGCCTGGCTAGGAAAGACAAGTATCAATTTTTAAGTCTTTGGTTTGACTCGACCAGGGTTCGAAGGCATGAACCCATGGGTTCAGATGCCCCATCTCCCAAAACAGGAGATGGACGCTCAACTAATTTTGGCCATTCCATCTGGTGTATACATATATATTCATGTATGTATATGTATGTATGTATGTATGTATGTATGTATGTATGTATGTGTAGTAGTCTGCACTGACCTCTCAGGCAAGTAACCACATAGACAGGTAGGTGTGGGTAGTGTGGGTAGTGTGGTGATATCAGAGAGCCTAGGTGGTGTAATGGCACACTGGCCCGGAATGCAAAGAGATGTGGGTTTGACTCCCACTCTAGGCACAATATTTCCCATTTTCATCACCCCCACGACACTGGTTCCCATGACCAGGATCCTGTACAAGCTAAATGCTGTATGGTTACTGAACCTACCCTGTGTATGTATGTGTTAGTGCATTGCCTCTATGTATGTAATTGTAAGCATTAAAAGACTTACAATTCCAGGGGGACGAGTGTAGTAGTCTGCACTGACCTCTCAGGCAAGTAACCACGTAAACAGGTAGGTGTGGGTAGCGTGGTGATATCAGTTAGCCTAGGTGGTGTAATGGTTAGCACACTGGCCTAGGATGCAAAGAGATGTGGGTTCGAGTCCTGCTCTAGGCTCAATATTTCCCATTTTCATCACCCCCAGGACATATGTATATATACTAGATTCCAATGCTGTATGATAAGGGCTTCACATGGTCGAGTTCTCCATGAAAATAGCCTAATCGAGACTGCCATATTTGATATGTGACTTTGTTATAGCAGGCAGACTTGTCTGAATACAAAAACAGTGAAGCTGAGCAGGATTGCTCTGTTTTTAGCTTCTTCTTCCTCTGGTTGGGATCTGATGGGGTTTTTCTATGGTTTAGGCGTTTACTTGGTCATATTGGCTTAATTAGAGAAAAGCTTTACATCACTTAATTTGCTGTGTTCTTAACACTAGACGCTAGAGGTGGTGATCGCCTATTCCGTTATCTCGTTCTCAGAAACTATGGACCAGACAGGATGGCCGAATGAGTTGAGTCTCCGACCCATTGGTTTGTGGGTTCGAACCCTGGTCGAGTCAAACCAATGATTTACAAATTTATACTTGTTGCTTCCTAGCCTGGCGCTTGGCATTATTAAGATAGAGTACGGACTGGTTGTTTCAGTATCAGGATAATGTGACCGTGGGATATCAGGTCATACTGCTGGAAGCCTGGTCTCGCAGTGGGGCGGCACTATAAAGTCGCCATGAATGCGCACTGTTACAAGTCAGTACCCGTCCTGATACAACGTAAAACAACAACAAACAAACAGAAACTGTGTACTACACATTTGGTTTCTCCATTACATTGTCAATGATTTTGCTTTTGTTGGGTGGGTGGGGGGGTAAAATGATCTGCACTTTGTAATTCTGCCACAGTAAGCTAAGCTTCAGCAGTAAGACGCTCTATTAAGTTACCTTGATATTATTCCCTTCGATGCAGCGCTCGGAAAGCGGGACGTAGCTCAGGAGGTAGAGTGCTCACCTGTGAAGGTGTGGATCATCCTATTGAACCTGCTGAGTGGACCCATTTGCAGTTTGGGCTATTTTCCATTCCAACCAGTGGTCCACAACTGGTTCGTCAAAGGCTGTGGAATGTGCTGTCCTGTGTGTGGGAAAGTGCATATAAAAGACTCCTTGCTGCTTATTGGAAAGAGTAGCCTATGTGGCGGTAGCAGGTTTTCCTCCAAAGAAATATGTCATAATGACTATATGTTTGATGTCCAATAGCTGATGTAATGAAAATCAAAGTGCTCTAGAGGCATCGTTAAATAAAACAAGGTTTACTTTTTTTCGATGCAGCACTAGATGTTTAATGGTTGCACCAGTATCTAAATTTAATGTGCATGATCATATCTAGATAAGTCTTTAGGTTTTGAAAATGTGATACTTTGTCGGACTGTGCAACTTTAATATTTCACCTCCGAGTCTGTCTGTCAACTCCCCTTCCCCCCGCCCCCCACACTATCCAGTTACTCAGTGTTATGTACTCTCGTACACTGAATACATCCATTAGCTCACATAGCTTACATGCATTGACTTACTGGCGAGCAGTGTTAAGTGGCAGACTGGATGCTGAGAGAACTTTCTAACTGCTTCCTCCTCGATCTCCAGTTGATCAAGGTAATACTAGTGCATTAGTGCATTAGGAACCAGACCAGTAATCCCACCTGCACCCAGGCATGTCTACACTACTAAAGCGCGCCTCATATTATGTGATACTCTACTGCTGAGTCTTGTTGATTGAGGGGTAGGTTTGGAACAATTCAAAGTTCAGACAATGCATGTTGTTATGTGGATACGATGTAGTATACATGGTTCAATGTGTATCGTTTAATGTGCATGGTTCAATGCATGTTGTCAAGTGGATATGGTACAGTGTACATGGTTCAATGTGTATCTTTTAATGTACATGTTTCAATGCATGTTGTCAAGTGGATATGGTACAGTATACATGGTTCAATGCATATCGTTTAATGTACATGGTTCAATGCATGTTGTCAAGTGGATATAGTACAGTGTACATGGTTCAATGTGATCTTTTAATGTACATGGTTCAATGCACGTTCTCAAGTGGATATGGTACAGTGTACATGGTTCAATGTGTATCTTTTAATGTACATGTTTCAATGCATTTTGTTATGTGGATATGGTACAGTATACATGGTTCAATGCGTATCGTTTAATGTGCATGGTTCAATGCATGTTATCAAGTGGATATGGTACAGTGTACATGGTTCAATGTGTATCTTTTAATGTACATGTTTCAATGCATGTTGTCAAGTGGATATGGTACAGTATACATGGTTCAATGCGTATCGTTTAATGTACATGGTTCAATGCATGTTGTCAAGTGGATATAGTACAGTGTACATGGTTCAATGTGTATCTTTTAATGTACATGGTTCAATGCATGTTGTCAAGTGGATATGGTACAGTGTACATGGTTCAATGTGTATCTTTTAATGCACATGTTGCAATGCATGTTGTCAAGTGGATATGGTACAGTATACATGGTTCAATGCGTATCGTTTAATGTACATGGTTCAATGCATGTTGTCAAGTGGATATGGTACAGTGTACATGGTTCAATGTGTATCTTTTAATGTACATGTTTCAATGCATGTTGTTATGTGGATACGATGTAGTATACATGGTTCAATGTGTATCGTTTAATGTGCATGGTTCAATGCAGGTTGTCAAGTGGATATGGTACATTGTCCATGGTTCGGTGCACATGGTCAAATATACATTGATCAATGTGCATCGTCTAATGTACATGGTTCAATGCATGTTGTCAAGTGGATATGATATAGTGTACATGGTTCAATGTGCATC
Source organism: Branchipolynoe longqiensis (assembly GCA_030323885.1). NCBI lineage: Eukaryota > Metazoa > Annelida > Polychaeta > Phyllodocida > Polynoidae > Branchipolynoe > Branchipolynoe longqiensis. Next base: position 31,946,716 of record CM059190.1, on the reverse strand, counting down.
GTGTAATGTACATGGTTCAATACATGTTGTCAAGTGGATAGGGTGCAGTGTACATGGTTCAATGTGCATCGTCTAATGTACATGGTTCACTGCATGTGGTCAAGTAGATATGGTGTAGTGTACATGGTTCAACGTGCATAATCTAATGTACATGGCTCAATGCATGTGGTCAAGTGGATATGGTATAGTGTACATGGTTCAATGTGCATTGTCGAATGTACATGGTTCAATGCATGTGGTCAAGTGGATATGGTATAGTGTACATTGTTCAATGTGCATCATCTAACATACATGGTTCAATGTAAATGGTGCAGTCTACATGGCCAAATGTGCATTGTTCAGTGTGCATAGTTCACTGTACATGGTTCAATGCACATGGTCAAATATACATGGTTACTATACATGGCTCAATGTACATGCTTCAATATATATGGTTCAATGTACATGGTTCAATGTACATCGACAAATGTACATGGTGCAACACTCCTGCCCAAATGTACTTGGTCCAGTGTACATGATGCAATGTACATGTTTCAATATATATGGTTCAGTGTACATGGTTCAATGTACATGTTTCAATATATATTGCTCAGTGTACATGTTTCTATATATATGGCTCAGTGTACATGGTTCAATGTACATCGACAGATGTACATGGTTCATTATGCATGGTTCAATGCACATGGTCAAATGTACATGGTTTAATATACATGGTTCAGTCAAGGGTGCATGGTTTAATGCACACGCTTCAATGCGCATGGTCCAATGTACATCTTGCATGTTCACAAATGATGGCATGTGATGTAAGCTACATAGCCGATGATAAAAATCAACGTGCTCTTGAGGCGTCGTTAAATAAAACAGGCTGACCAAAATTAATTTGGCATGTTTGGACCTGATAAATCTCCTAACTTAACCATTTAAAATTAAAGTTACTTCAAACTGAAGTAAAGCTAAGATTCCATATACGCGGTATGTGGATGCAGCAACAAAATCGAAAAGCATCTAAAGGCATAGTAGTGCTTCCATATGTCCGAATGCGATTGTGAACGCGAATGCGGCAAATGGATCGACCCATGGACCGATCGGTGCGAATGCGAATGCGAATGCGAATACTGCTGTGTTTGCCACAGAAAACAATAGCAACTTTGACCTTCCTTCACAAATTTGGAGCAAAAAACCCCCAAAAAATGTCATGGGTATGGTTTTTGGTTTGTTTGTTTGTTTACTGACCCCCAAGCACAAAAAGTAAACATCGTCTGTAGGGGGTTGGCATATATCTATGCCGCATATACCGCATTTGCATGCTGCATACCACATACCGTGTACATGGAATCTTAGCTTTAGTTAGATCAAAACCATCAACTTAATATAATTGGAAAATGAGAGAAACTCATAACCAAAGTTAGCCATTTAAAATTTAAGTTACTTCATTTAACTTATTCGGCCATCGCATCTGGTTACGTATTACGTCTCTGTAAAAAATATAAATAAAAACCGCCCGCCCGACATCATTTTTATTTCCAATGGACGATCACCATTTAAAGAAATATTTGGCCTCATGGCTGATATGGGATTTATCCCATATTTCAACTATAGAACAACCTGACTAAGCATCTATGGAAGTGATTAGAACACTGGCTTAAGGAAGCTTTCATACAAACCAGGAACGGCGGCACCACCATTAATCAAATGGTGATACAGCTAGCCTGAGTGCAGGCAGCTTTAGTGTTGCTATAATGGCACTGCGCTAAGATAATAAAGATTAAAAAAAGATAGTAAAACGATAATAAAGTCAATAAAAACAATAAAGACAAAAAGATAATAAACGACAACAACGACAACGATGACAGCGACGACAGCGGCGACAGTGGCGACAGCGGCGACTGCGACGACAGCGGCGATAGCGTCGATAGCAGCGACCGCAGCGACAACGACGACAACGACGACAGCGACGACATCGACGACACTGACAACAGCGGCGAGAGCGGCGACAACAAAGACAACAAAGGCAACAAAGACAACAAAGACAACAAAGACAATAAACATAGTGCTGACCATATAGTCTTGCCCGGAAGATTAGCTTCACAAAACTGGATGCGATGGCTGAGTTGGTAGAGCGCAGGTTTCCTTTCCGGAGTTTGATTTGCGTTTGAGTCAAACCAATGACTTAGGAAGTTGATACTAATCGCATACCGGGCACGGTGGCCACATCCGACGAGCGCGGAAGGTCGGGAGTTCGCTCCCCGGTCGAGTCAAACCAATGACTTATAACATTTTTACTTGAGGCTTCCTAGTCTGGTGCTCGGCATTAATACGATAGGGCAAGGACTGGTTAGCCCAGTGTCAGGATAATGTGACTGCGTTGGATGTCAGGTCATGGAGCTGGCAGCCTGATTTATCAGTGGGGCAGCGCTATAAAGTCACCATGAGTGTGCACTGTCACAAGTAGGTACCCGTCCTGATATGACCTTAGTTGTTGCCAGGGTGTAAAACAACAAACTGATACTTGTCGCTACCTAGCTTAGCACTCAGTATTAATAGGATAAGACAAGGACTGGTCAGCTCAGTATCAGGATAATGGTACTGAGTGGGAAATTGGGTCATGGTGCCGGCGGCCTGGTTTCTCAGCTGGGCAGCACTATAAAGTTGCCATGTCTAGTCTAGTGGTTATGACAACATAATTATGAATTTGAAACTATTCTTTATAAATAGCTTCTACTCTGACGTTATGGCACTATTCCGTCCGTGCCTCGGGGGGGCTCTTACAGTTACACATTACTCTGACTTCATTTAATCCAGAAATCTGATCAAAACATTTACGGTGAAGATTCCCGCTCTTAATTTAGCCCTTTAATGTGTTCACAATCGATAATCTGACAAACTTACTAATCTGCCATTGGGAGCTTGGAACAAGATAATCCGAATATAATGAGGATTGACTCTTTCTAGATCCAATCCTGTATTCAGGGCGTACTCCTCCCAAGAATATATTATAACGAATTCTCCAAAAAGCCATTATCTCTGCAAATTTGAATTCCCACTGCTGTGTATAACGTACATCGTTATCAAAGACCAGTTGCTCTCATACCATGTATGAGGGTCACTCTCCTGAAAACTGGCCAGAAGTGTCACATGGAGAGTCAAAATCTAATATTTGAATTTTCAACATTTTTTTGATTCAAATGAAAGCTGGAAATCTCCCCTTTACATTTCTGTAAAATATAAATTGACGAGATAAAAAATAAAAGTGTAGTCCATGATTAAGCTATGTCTTATGGCAGTATAACATGTGTTGCTGAGATGTAACACATGTTTAGGACACCACACAGTCTGCTTAATACAAATCTAAGCAGAATTAAATAATTTCATACTTAGAAGCATATTAATCATGGCATAATATACAGAAATATGTAGTGCTTATATTGATCAAAAAAAGTAATTCCCAGCCATGCTTTATTCACTGAATAATTAGTGTACACTATTTGTGTGGCATCCAGACACCACTGGTTACAAGTGTGACGGAAATGTGTAATGTTATTTCTGAAGACATAATTTTTTTTTTTTAATTTAAGCATGCATACATGTTAATAAATACTTCCTTTTTAATTTGGGAACTGTTTTGTTTGATATATCAATGCAATACAAGATGTTTATAAGGATTCAACCACGTCCCATATGTCATGTTACAAATGGCTGACTGTAAAATGGGTTTTTTTGCTCCAAAAACACTTCATAACTAAAAGGACCAAAGTTGCACACAGTTTATTTTATTTCCCTTCCTTCTTTCATCAAATCTGAACATGAATATGAAAAGTATAAGGAACAAAATAAGTAGGAAGTTTTTTTATTGATGTTTTAAAATCCCATCTGATGCTGACCAGTTTTCAGGAGAGAGACCCATGTATGTGGTTTGTGGGAGGTTCAAAATCCCTTGGGTCGGTAAAAGTGTAGGCTCGGGTTTTCTATCAACAAACTGTCTAATCGTGAAAACAAGACTATTCAGACTTATCCATGATAGGCAGTATAAATCTTCAAAAAGAAATCTTCAACGAGTTTAAAGAAGATCTCCAGAGATTTGCCAGGGAGATTTACACTCGATGTTGCATTGTCTACTTCACAAATAGTTTGTTACAATTGCATAGCCTGATGAAAGTATCACATTTTCTAAGCTTATCCAGCTTATATACTAGTGCACATATTAAGCGTGTGTCATGGGAGGTGATGAAAATGGGAAATATTGTGCCTAGAGTGGGACTCAAACCCACATCTCTTTGCATTCCAGGCCAGTATGCTAACCATTTCACCACCTAGGCTCCCTGATAGCACCATGCTACCCGTGCCTACCTGTCTATGTGGCTCCTTGCCTGAGAGGTCAGTGCAGACTACTACTACACTCGTACCCCTGGAATTGTAAGTCTTTTAATACTTACAATTACATACATAGAAGCAATGCACTAACACATACATACACAGGGTAGGTTCAGTAACCATACAGGATCCTGGTCACGGGAACCAGTGTCATGGGGGTGATGAAAATGGAAAATATTGTTCCTAGAGCAGGACTCAAACTCACATATCTTTGCATTCCAAAACCTTACACCAGCTAGGCCCCCAGGGGCCATATGTATGAGCAACATTATATCGGCTCCGGTGTTAAAGGCGGGTCCCGGGTTATCTAACGCCGGTGTTCCAGATGTGTCACGGGGTATGTATGTGTCCAAAGCGCGGTGGGGTTAGTTAACGTATCAGCCTTAGTGGTGAGCCTGTAGCCGGCGAGCACTGCTATTTGTTTAGTTTACATTCGTCGATTCGACAATATGAATAATGCCGCCGATGTAGCGGCTACGTTAATATCACTTCCAATTTAGGGTTAATTTAATGAAATTTCACTTATTGCGTATGTAATTCTGGTAAATATTGAATAGATTTGGGCCTAATATATAGCCGCCGATGCGGCGGCGATAGACAGTATGGATATCGACGTCCATGTGGCGGCAGCGGCGATTTGTTTAGTTTACATTCGTCGATTCGAAAATATTAATATCGCCGCTAATGCCATGGCAGCATTAATATAGCTTCGAATTTAGGGTTAATTTAATGAAATTTAATGAGTTATTGCATATGTAATTCTGGTAAATATGATCGCATTGAATAGATTTGGGCCTAATATATTGCCGCCGATGCAGCGGCGGCGGCGTTCTGGCAGTATGGATATCGACGTCGCTGTGGCGGCGGCGATTTGCTTAGTTTACATTCGTCGATACGACAATATAAATTATGCCGCCAATGTGGCGGCAGCATTAATAACGTTCGATTTTAGGGTTAATTTGATTAAATTTCACTTATTGCATATGTAATTCTGTTAAATATGATCGCATTGAATAGATTTGGGCATAATCGGTCCCTAACATCGACATTAACCATCCTATGGCTTGGGGTTAGTGCAGGCGACTTTAAGCTTGCGGTGTTTGTCTAACGCCGACACATACATACAGAATTTTCGCCGCTAACCTGGTAAACCCGCCGAAAACCAGCTTCGCCATGCTAACCCTGACACATACATATGGCCCCTGATGTCACCACACTACCCACGTCTACCTGTCGATGTGGTTACTTGCCTGAGAGGTCAATGCAGACTACTACACGTGTATTGCTGCGTAGAAGGAATGCTAAGTTAATTGACTAGAACTAGTCACTGCTGAAGCCTATGGTGTCTGTCATTTGGCCGTCCACACCAACATTAATTTAGCAGGTTTTCACTTCAAGTAACCCTTTTTTTACACGCAGTAACATGAGCAACATAACTTTACCAATTCGGTCTGTTTGCTAATTTCCTTTGAGACTGTTATGGCCAGGAACCAAGCACAAGTGGATATTATACCTTGCGACAGAAGACGAAAAAAAGAAACACATGCTTCCAAGGTTTATTTCTATCCTCCGCCCACTGCAGCATCACAGAACCAACTGACCCACTACCCGCTGACCAGCCAGGTCACAGGTAACTCTCAAGTTGGGGGGAGCCGCTAGCCGTTTGCAGTAGCGGGTGGTGGTCCACCCAGGGACCCATCCTCCGGCTAGCCAAAGACCCTATAATACTAAGATGGCTCACTCCCTATCTCCCCCATGGTAATGTAAATTTCGCAGTGCCACCTTGTGGTGGGTTTGATCAGCCCGGCTGCTGGTTGGTGTTTCACATGTAAACACATACAATGATATTATACATGAGATAAGTAAGTATGAATACACATCAATATGAAATTGCTATGAACAAATACACAACATCATCAGCATCATCATCATCATTGCCATCATCACACATCTTTCACATTCATATATACATTTATACATTTTGATTACACAGTACATACTGAGTGAGCCGTCTTAGTATTATAGGGTCTTTGGGCTAGCTTGACACCGCCTGTCACCAGTGGGTGGCGAAGTCCTTGCCACCACTGCTTGGTGGTGAGCCTCATGAATGGACTACTACAGCACTATTAGCTCACCATGAATGAGTGCACACTGTCACAAGTAGATAACGGTCCTGTAACGACATTAGATGTTGCCTGGACATAAGACACCAACAACGAGTATAAATCTGTCATTAATCCATGTACAGCCCCATCTTGGTAGGATCTCAGATGTTGTTAGAACGGTAATCATTCACTGACTCCTCACTGACCCCCCCCCCCCCCCCCCCCACACACACACACACTATGTAGTGTTTTCTGTGGTGGAGTGGTTAGAGTTTCTGACTTTTTTCTAGGCCAGACTCATAAAGTGAACGCTGATGGTTCGATTCCCCATGCCATCAGCTCTGCCAATTTGGATTTCCACCGCTGTGTATAACTATAACTTACAGCATCATCGAAGGCCAGTTGCTCTCATGCTATGTCTATGTGGTGTGGGAGGTTTGAAATCCCTTGGGTCGGTCAAAATGTAAGCTTGGGCTTTCTATCGATGTCTAATGGTGAAAAGAAGACGATTCAGACTTATCCATGGTAGGCGGTATAAATCTTCAATAAAAGAAACAACCACAAAAACACACGTACACACTTTCTGCCCACGCACGAGAAGACGTGAGGTAATACAAATAAAAGTCAACAGACATGCGTGGCGAGTGGAGAGAGGGGGCCATGCTTGTTATCGCCTGCAGACATACACGGGTGTGCTGGCGGCAGACGACAGCTGACACAGCCCAAGGCCACTTCCCGCCTCCCAACATCGCTCAGGCGCGCCTTACGCTAACGGGTTACTTTGGGCGGGCGGAGGACGGCGGTTCGGCGGTAAGCGGGCGGAGGACGGCAGGCGGAGGGCGGAAAGCGGCGGGCGGGGGCGGACATGTTGTTTACTCCTCCTCCCCCTCCCGTCTCCCCCATCCCTTCGTCCACCCTCTACTTCCTCTACTCCCTCTCCTCCTGTGCCCCCTCCTGTGTCTCCTCCTGTGTCTCTGCCTCTGTCCCCTCCTCTGTCCCTCTCCTCTGTCTCCTCCTCTGTCTCCTCCTCTGTCCCCTCCACCTCTGTCCCCTCCTCTGTCTCCTCCTCTGTCTCCTCCTCTGTATTCTCCTCAGTCCCCTCCTCTGTCTTCTCCTCTGTCTCCTCCACTGTCTCATCCTCTGTCCCCACCTCTGTCTTTTCCTCAGTCTCCTCCTCTGTCTCATCATCTGTCCCATCCTCCTCTCTCCTGTCCTCTGTCCCCTCCTCATCCTCTGTCCCCTCCTCTGTCCGTCCTCTGTCCCCTCCGCTGTCCCCTCTTCTGCCTCCTCCTGTGTCCCCTCCTGTGTCTCAGCCTCTGTCCCCTCTGTCTTCTCTGTCTTCTCCTCTGTCCCCTCCTCTGTCTCCTGCTCTGTCCCCTCCTCTGTCTCTGGCTCTGTCTCCGCCTCTGTCCACTCCTCTGTCTTCTCCTATGTCCCCTCCTCTGTCTTCTCCTCTGTCTTCTCCTCTGTCTCCGCCTCTGTCCCCTCCTCTGTCTCATCCTCTGTCTTCTCCTATGTCTCCGCCTCTGTCCCCTCCTCTATCTCCTCCTCTGTCCCCTCCTATGTCCTCTCTGTCTCCTCCTCTGTCCCCTCTGTCGTCTCCTCTGTCTCTGCCTCTGTCCCCTCCTCTGTCTCCCCCTCTGTCTGCTCCTCTGTCCCCTCCTCTGTCTTCTCCTCTGTCCCCTCCTGTCTCCTCATCTGTCCCCTCCTGTCCCTTCCTTTGAGACTGTTATGGCCAGGCACCCAGCACAAGTGGATATTATACCTTGCGACAGAAGACGAAAAGAAGAAACACATGCTTCCAAGGTTTATTTCTAACCACTCTGTATTCTCCTCTGTCCCCTCCTCTGTCTCCTCCTCTGTCTTCTCCGCCTCTCTCCCCTCCCTTGTCTTCTCCTCTGTCTCCTCTGTCCCCTCCTCTGTCCCCTCCGCTGTCTCATCCTCTGTCCCTTCCTCTGTCCTCTCCTCGTGTGTCTCCACCTTTGTCCCCTCCTGTCTCCTCCCCTGTCCCCTCTTCTGTCTCCTCCTGTGTCTCCTCCTGTGTCCCCTCCTGTTTCTCCTCCTCTGTCCCCTCTTCTGTCTCCTCCTGTGTCTCCTCCTCTGTCCCCGCCTGTGTCTCCTCCTGTGTCCCCTCCTGTGTCCACTCCTCTATCCCCTCCTCTGTCTTCTCCTCTGTCTCTGCCTCTGTCCCCTCCTCTGTCTTCTCCTCTGTCCCCTCCTCTGTATTCTCCTCTGTCCCCTCCTCTGTCTCCTCCTCTGTCCCCTCCTCTGTCTTCCCCTTTATCTGCCTCTGTCCCCTCCTCTGTCCTCCTCTATCCCCTCCTCTGTCTTCTCCTCTGTCCCCTCCTCTGTCTTCTCCTCTGTCCCCTCCTCTTCTGTCTCCTCCTCTGTCCCCTCCTCTGTCCCCTCCTCTGTCTCCTCCTCTGTCTCCTCCTCTGTCCCCTAATGTGTCCCCTCTTATATCTCCTCCTGTGTCTCCTGTGTCTCCTCCTCTGCGTTCTCTGTGTCCTCCTCTGTCCCCTCCTCTGTCCTCTCCTCCCATGTCTACTCCTCCACTCCTCCACTCCCCTTCCGCCTCTCCTTCCTCCTTCCTAATGTCGCTAATTCTTCAGGTCTGGGCAGTTAGTTACCTGGACAGTGGAAGGACTGGTATAACGCGACTGAGTGCGATATAACCAAATGGTGCAGAGCACAATATCACTCTAGCACATCAGTGCATAGAAACTGTGAGTACGTGATAACGTGCCCTCATAAGTCGGTACTCATCTTTATTTTAAATATCACTGGGATGTGAAATCCTTAATTATGTACTCGCCTATTCAAGCGCTTATATCGTGTAATACCCGAACGGAAAACCGTTAAGTCTACCTTAATCTGCTTGTATTTATTATTCCCAAGCAAGTTAAGTCTACCTCGATAGTTCTGCTATAGCTCAACTGTCCGGAAATGGCGCTGCACACTGGGTTCTCCACATTCCGCCAGAGAGGGCTACCTCCATTGTCAGCTCCTTCCGTTCCCCAGAATCCCTCGCTACTTGCCAACTTCCGTTTCGGATAATTGATTCAATAATACTGTTCCGGTCTCACACACCGATAGGCGCGGAGAGTGTGTTCAACTGGGCTTCAGCTGTCGACTTCAGCCTATTTGAACTCACCAGAGCTAATGCTATGTTGCACTGAACTGCTTCGTTATTTTGCCTTGTAACTGTATTCTACTTCCTATGGACTTCATATATGATAGTACAACAGTACTTGTCTACGTCAGACAAGCCTGACCAACCGTGGTTACATCAGTAAGGCTATATTGCCCCTTGTGCATACAACCAATATTGTACAATAATGTTGTTTAATATGAAGCCAATATTGATGGATCTATTTATCTATCTATCGGTCTATCTATCTACCGATCTAATTTTCTATCTATCTATCTATCTATCTATCTATCTATATATCTATCTACATATCTATATATCTATCTATATATATATCTATATACCTATATATCTATATATCCGTTTATATATCCGTCTATCTATCTACCTATCTATATATCTATATATCCGTTTATCTATCCATCTATTTATTTGTCTATCTATCTATATATCCATCGGTATATCTATATATATCCATCGGTGTATATATATATGTATATCTGTCTGTATATCTATCTATCTATCTATCCATCTATATATCCATCTGTATATCTATTTCATCTCATCCCATAGCCTCCTGGCTATTTATAGTCAGGGAGATCCACCACTTCCGGACAACCTATTTGCGTTTCCAACTCACCACAATCGCACGTAGCAAAGGTGAGTAATGACAACCTTCATTAAAACCCTTGTTTTTTAACCACTAATGGCTTTTAATGTTGGCTAAACTTTACCCTTTTTGATAGCAGGGTCTATCAGAGGTAGTTATTGTATTAATAACTACTCAACTTAGCCAAAATTGTACATTGAAAGATTAACTGGTGGTGCGGTAAACACCAGCATGTTGTCGGTCTATGGGCATGGACACGCCTGCCCTCGGGCAGACTCACGACAACGACCATGCGCTTAGCCTGTGCCAGTCCCCCGAGGGGTGGTCTTTTTTGACAAAGCCGTACAAGTATAATTAATTTAATAGTTTGTTGAGAAATTGTTCTCATTTCGGTAACGGCTGGAGTTTGGGGAACTCAAAGTGGCGAAAGCTACACGGGCAATCAGTTGCACACACGAGGGATAGGCTCCTCAATACAGTTATGTGTAGATGCTTACACTGGTGCAATGGTGCTTGTGTAACCGCGACACGCTCTGGCTGGCATCTTGTAAAATATTTGGGAATTTTCGGGTGGATTATATTTCATGCTCTGAAGACAAGGACCTGCCGAGTACAGGCCAGGTCACCTGACTGGTACCTGTTTGCATTGGTACTCTGCAGGCAAGGGCCTGCCGGGTACAGGCTGGGTCACCTGGCTGGTACCTGGTTGCATTGATACTCTGCAGCCAAGGGCCTGCTGGGTACAGGCTGGGTCACCTGGCTGGTACCTGGTTGCATTGATACTCTGCAGCCAAGGGCCTGCTGGGTACAGGCTGGGTCACCTGACTGGTACCTGGATTTTAACCTATAAATAAGGGTGCATGGCAAGTGCATGCTCTCTCTCACCACCGCCACCAGCCAGCCCAGACTATGTGCATGTGCCTGTAGCAACTTTAGTTTTGGGATTAAACCATGTGAGTACAATATTGTGTTTTTCTTGTGTGATATTTTAGTTACTGAGCCCAACAAGTGATTTTGGAAGTAGATAGTTGGTATATCTAAATGATATGTGTAGAAATTCTCTGACAACTATTTCAATGTAATCTAACAGCATAGACTTTAATACCATCAAATTTCTGAGATACACAAACTTTTCAATCTGGCTAAGTGGTGGTGGCGCCAGGATAGCGCAATGGGCTCCGGCCCGCAGCAAATAGCACAATAAAAATAGAGCGTTATTAATAAATAGCCGATAAAATGCAAGGATCCTAAGCCCATATAAGATAGAAGCTCCGCCCTTTTATATTCACAGTAATAAATTATATATCACATAAAGTGAACAATTTTACAATGCTCACGTGGCTTTCATGCATAGAGCACATGGCTTTGCATGTTCTATTAATGTTAGAATTAATTAGATAATTACTTTAATTCTAAAAAACTTATATAATTAACTTAGCTTTGTGGTTTTACGAAGCGTTTTAGTTTGCTGGTTCTGGGTGTTAAAATAAATTGCTGAGCGCAAGAAAGTTCTAGTGTACTAATCTGGCCTGGTCTATTTGCAGATGGCAACCAGACAGACACAGCGCCGTTGCGCAATTACTGGCGAACCAGCAGTCAGGCAATGAGCCCGACAACAATGCGAGTCAGACAGACTCACAACCAGAAACTAGGTCACCTAGGCATGGGCTGAATATAGCTGACCCAGCAACAGGTGGCATGGCAGCCTCAAGACAATTAGGCCTTGACCCAGCTCTAGACGCTCGTCTGAATGAGCTACTAGAGTGGAAATTGCAACAACAACCACAGTCATGTATTGATAACTGGACTCATGAGGTGTTAGACAACGAGTCAGACGACACCCTGTCGGCGGCCTCCCAACAATCACAAACTGTGAAGACTAAAAAGAAGAAAAAGAAAACTTCCAAGCTTGAGTCTGATGAGACGTTAGCTTCACGATCGGGTCTATCGGAAGGTGATATATACCATAGGCCGAAAGTCATGGCTAAGAAGGTGAAAACACATAAGAAAAAGTCCAAGAAGAAGAAAAAACACTCCTCTTCATCGGAGTCCTCTGAGTCTTCGTTTCTGTCATCGGATTCTGAAGCAAAGGCAGATGAAGTCATGGAAAAGAAGCTGGCTAAAGCTTCCAAGACGAAGTGCTTGGATGCCAATAACTTAGTCAGGGTTAGAGCACTGTCGAAAACGTCTCATTGTAAAAACAAAACATGTTAAAGGAGAATTTATTTCTAACATTTTCCTTAGAATTAAGCCAAATGGGGAGCCAAGAGTCATACTAGATTTAACTGAACTTAATGAGTATGTAGAATATGAACATTTCAAAATGTTCTCACTAAAGACTGTGCTAGACTTAACTACTCCGGCGGCCTGGATGGGCACCATTGATCTAAAACATGCATACTATTCAGTCTCAATAGCACATGAATTCAGGAAGTTTCTCCGCTTCAATTGGGATAATAATTTGTATAAATTTGTTTGTATGCCCAATGGGCTCTCGGTATGCCCTTGCATTTTTACCAAGTTGTTAAAACCTATTTATGCTAGGCTAAGTCAGCTAGGTCATATTACTTTTCCCTATATTGATGATTCATTTGTTATTGCCGATACGAGGTTAAAATGCAAGTTGATGTTGCAAGCGCTTAGCACAGAACTCAAGAAAGTGGGATTCTGTGTTATACCCCTGTCACACTACGACGTAACGAGCCAACGTGAGCCTAACGTGACGATTTTTCGTCATTACGTTGCCGTACGTTGGGTTACGTTATGATGACGTCATAATGACGTTAGAGTGACGTCGAGCTACGTCATATTACGTCGTGTTACGTCGGCGCGCGTCAAGGTTTTGAACCTGTTCAAAACTTTCGACGTATCACGACGTGAAGCCGTCACGTCGGGATGACGTGACAATGACGTTAGGTAGACGTTCCGCGATCGTTATAGCAGCGTAAATGACGTTAGAGTCACGTTATGTCACGTCAGACCGACGGCCCGGGTGGGAGCAAGGTGTGGGCAGCTTTTTGCACGTTACGGTCACGTTACGGTCACGTTACGGTCACGTTACGGTCACGTTACGGTCACGTTACGGTCACGGTTACGGTCACGTTACGGTCACGTTACGGTCACGTTACGGTCACGTTACGGTCACGTTACATTGGCGTTACGGTCACGTTACGTCCACGTCGCACCCGTTACGGCGACGTTACGCTCACGTTACACTAACGCCCGGTCACGTCGCCAATTACACCTCCCCCCTAACGTTGTCACGTTACAGCTAAGGTCACGACGTACACCAACGTTACTTTCACGTTACGCTCACGTCCACAATTTGCATATTACGCCCATAACGTCAACGTAATATAATTATTTTCACGTTCTGCCTACGCTGACGTAGTCACGTCGTAGTGTGACAGGGCCATTAACGAGAGTAAATCAGTAGTAAGACAATCTCATGAGATTATCTTCCTGGGCTTTAACCTAAAGACCATTTCAATGCAGGTGTCACTCACACAAAAGAAAATTGAAAATTTGGTCGATTTTGCTACCGCTATTCTTCAAAAACGCAAGAAAGTAAAAATCAGGAGGGTAGCAGCTGTCATAAGATTAATGATAGCGTATTCATAAGGCTTAAAATATGTGGGTGCTCACATTAAAAACCTAGAGATAGCCTAAAACAGAACGCTCAAATCTGCAAAAGGTAATTATGACAGGAATATGATTATCTCACATTCCGGTGTTATAGTACAGCTCCCGCCCGCCCAGCCCCGCTGCTGGGTTATGGTAGGACTAACTATAACAAGAAACAAGGAACAACAAATATATATATATATATATAAACAATTTAAGTGACATAATTTTGGTAGATTGGGTAAAGATTGTTTGTCCGGAAGTGCTGGACCACCCTGTAATATAACAGGCCGAGGCTATCAGACTTGGTATAACAACAATTATGTGTTAACTGTACCCAGGTAAGTCTCACATAATTATTCTATATATATCCATCTATGTATATCTATTTATATCTATCTATCCATCTATCTATCCATCTATCAGTATCTATCTATATATCCATGTGTATATCTATATATATGTCCGTCTATATATATATGTATCTATATCTATCTATCTATATATCCATCTGTATATCTATATTTGTCCGTCTATTTATATATCTATATTTGTCCGTCTATATATATATATATATCTATCTATATCTAGGGGGACCAGACGGGATGGCCGAATGAGTTAGAGCGTCCGGCTCCCGTGCTGGTAGATCGTGGGGTCGTGGGTTCGAGTCCCGGTCGAGTCAAACCAATGACTTTAAAATTGATACTTGTTGCTTCCTAGCCAGGCGCTCGGCATTATTAGGATAGGGCAAGGACTGGTGTGCTCAGTGTCAGGATAATGTGACTGAGTGGGATACCAGGTCATGGTGCCGGCGGCCTGGTTTCCCAGTGAGACAGCACTATAAAGCCGCCATTAGTGCGCACTGTCACAAGTCGGTACCCGTCCTGATATGACCTTAGATGTTGCTAGGACGTAAAACAACAACAAACAAACAAACATATCTAGGGGGCGGGTGCAGGGGTGGGGGCGGGGGCGGGAAGTTCAGACTGCTGTCATGGGCTCTTTTTCTAGTCTGAGCCCGACTTTTAATTGGCAGCTGATCTATTCGTCAGGAGTTTATATAATTAGTAGTAGAAAGTATATGTATGTATCTGCGTGTGAATATATATATATATTATCTATTCATATTATAAAGTCAGTTTTTCTGCTTTAAATTATATGTAGTGTGTAATTAACTGAGCAATTGTGCCATGCAATCTAGTGTCTATTAAATATTCATAATGCCACTTACAATGTTAATGATAAAAACAACTTTCCAGTGTGACTTTTATATTGTTGGAAACGACATCATGCTTCACTGCCTAGTAGCGGGAAAACCACTAGAACTTATTATTTCCTGACCAGACGGGATGGCCGAATGAGTTAGAGCGTCCGTCGCCCGTGTTGGTAGACCGTGGGATCGTGGGTTCGAACCCTGGTCGAGTCAAACAATGATTTAAAAATTGATACTTGTTGCTTCCTAGCCAGGCGCTCGGCATTATTAGGATAGGGCAAGTATTGGTTGGCTCAGTGTCAGGATAATGTGACTGAGTGGGATATCAGGTCATGGTGCTGACAGCCTGTTCTCCCAGTGGGGCAACACTATTAAGTCGGTACCCGTCTTGATATGACCTTAGATGTTGCTAGGATGTAAAACAACAAAACAAACAAACAAAATTATTTCCTATCAGTTACAATGCATGAAATATAAAGTTTAGACACATTCAATTTAACACTTCAGCACGTAGTTCTTTCACAAGCGGATTCGAAGCCATGGGTTCAAAACCCTGGTCCAGTCAAACTAATGACTTAACAATTTATACTTTCCGCTTCCTAGCCAGGCACTCAGCATTATTAGGATAGGGAAAGGACTGGTTGGCTCATTGTCAGGATACTGTGACTGAGTCAGATATCAGGTCATGGTGCAGGTGCCCTGGTCTCCTAGTGGAGCAGCACTATTACGTCACCATGGGTGCGTACTGTCACAAGTTAGTGCCCATCCTGATATGACTTTAGATGTTGCCAGGACGTAAAACTCCAACACCCAACCAATCTTTCACAAGCTCCAGTTGCAAATGTGTGAAGCTAAGCATCGAAAGACAGGTGTTGACATTTACTATGATATTAATCATAAAAAAGCTAAGAATTTCCCACGTAGCTCTCATTATTCGGTCTGCCCTGTAGATTGTCTGTGTGCTTACAAATTCCATATCGACGCCTCGAGTGCGATCCTGTCATCATGGATTAAATAAATCATTAAATTGCTTTTTTTTAAACAATTTATTATTTACTGTTTTGTTTGTTTGTTTATTGTTGTTTGACGTCCTAGCAACATCTAAGGTCATATCAGGACGGTTTTATTTACTATTATTATTGTTAGTATTATTTAGACCTGTAATATAAAATGAGAAAATAGCGGGTTGCAGAAAATAAACGGCGGTACATTTCAAACTAAAATTGTTAATATCGGCGATATGAAGGACAAGCTTTGGTGGTTATCATGGGGGAGGGATGGAAGTGGGCTGGGGGGGGGGGGGAGGAGGGGGGGGTACACACGTGTTACTGAGATTTTTCTTGGCAATTTGATTAGCAAAATGGAGCCTAAACGAAAAAATGCCTATACAAATAGGCCGCGAGAATAAGAATGGCGATATTTGGATGTCACACCTAACTAATTTCGGTTTATTAGATGGTGTTAGGACATAAAACAACAAACAAACACCAACCAGACGGGATGACCGAATGAGTTAGAGCGTGTCCGATGAAAGTATCAATCTTTCAAAACAAAAAAACAAATATCTAGATTTGATTCTATATATCCAACTTAGATAGTTGGCTTTTGAGTTTCGTCCATTTTCTGAGATTAATCATTATATTCTACTTTCCTTTAGTTTGAAGTAACTTTTATTTTAAATGGCTAACTTTTGTGATGTTTGGAATGGAAATATGCTAAATTAATATTGGCAAGCACACCGAAACTTTGACACCATAGGATTCTGCGGTGTCATATTTGAGTAAATTGCCTCAGTAGGCACTTATATGTGGTCACAAATGTTCAATAAGTGCACCAGTATCTAAGTTTTTTTGTTTTTGTTTTGTTGGTCCATTAGTTGTTTAAGCAGGGGACATTTCAGTCATAAACGACTGGTCTTCCTCATTCCGCTGCTGGTCAATAGAAAGCCCGAGCCTACACTTTTACCGACCCAAGGGATTTTTAACCTCCCACACCACATAGACATGGTATGAGAGCAACCGGCCTTTGATGATGCTGTAAGTTATACACAGCAGTGGAAATCCAAATTGGCAGTGCTGGGGGCATGGGGAATCAAACCGCCGACCCTCAGATTAGGAGTCTGACATAGAAAAAAGTCAGACACTCTAACCACTCCGCCACAGAGAACTCCTTAGATATGTAGGATCAAATCTAGATAATTGTTTTGGTTTTGAAAATTTGATGTTTTCATCGGACTGTACCGTGTACAGCACTGAGCATTAGTTGTTGCACAGAAGGGAATACTAAGCCAATTTAATGCAACCTGTTACTGCTGAAGCAGATGGTGTCACAGTTTTGGCGTACTTGCCTGTGAAGGTGTCGGTCATCCTATCAGTCCTGGTTCGTCAAAGGCTGTGGTATGTGCTGTCCTGTCTGTGGGAAAGTGCATATAAAAGACCCCTTGCTCCTTATCGGAAAGAATAGAGCCTATGTGGTGGCAGCAGGTTTCCTCAAAAGAAATATGTCAGAATGACCATAAGTTTGACGTCCAAAAGCCACTGATGCAAATCAATGTGCTCTAGAGGCGTCGTTAAATGAAACAAACCTTCCTTTTACCTTTCGTAGCCTTCAAACCTTTACAGCCTTGATAACATTCACATCCTTCTCAGCCTTCACATTCCTTCTAATGACCTGATCACCATCATGAGCAGATAGTTTACACCGACCCAATGCCTTACGACATTTATGCTTGTCGCTTCCTAGCCTGGCGCTCGGCATTAATGGGATAATAGGGCAAGGATGGTTAGCTCAGTGTCAGGATAATATAACCGAGTGGGATATCAGGTCATGGTGACGATGGCCTAATTTCCCAGTGGGGCAGAACTATGAAGTCACCATGAGTGCGCACTGTCACAAGTCGGTACCCGTCCTGATATGGCCTTCAATGTTGCCAGGACATAAAACTCCAACAACCAGCCAACCTTTACCCCGGTGTCATGGTATACAACCCCTGCCTGATCGCAGCCCCTGTCGTGGCTTCTGCGCATGCGCAGAGGTTGTAAACAAGCTCAGCTCGGCTGCAGAACGACTACACACTGCCAGTGTCTATTAAAGATTAATAGAAATGCACAACCCTAACCATAAAATTTAATATAATCTGTTCGTTGGATATGTTTTCTATATATGTTCCAGGGGGTTTGTTTCTAGGTGGTGTATAGTTTCATAGATATTTCACTTTTTCTGTATGAAGATTGCACTGACACTCAGAATATCCCAACTTTCACTATTATCTCTGTTTTTAATACTTTCAGCATAAATTGCTCTTAGGTTACATTAAATACTTCAGATCTTCCTCTTCAATCGCGCATTAAGATATTTTTAATCGATCCACTGAAAGTTTTTAATTTATTTTACAAAAATAAATGCTTAGTCAACTGTCTTCACGGCAGGGGCTGCGATCGGGCAGGGGTTTTATACCATGACACCGGCGCTGAGACATTGGGGATGTCTGGCCCCGGAGGGTCGGGTCGGGTCGGGTCGGGTCGGGTCGGGTCGGGTCGGGTCGGGTCGGGTCGGGTCGGGTCGGGTCGGGTCGGGTGTCGGGCTGTCTGCCGCCGGCCGGCCGGTGGGGGTAGAGGGGGGGGGGGCAGGGGGCGCTTGGGGGGTCCCCGGTAGGGTGAGCTCACTCAGGCCGTAATCGATTAACCCGACCGGAGCGACTCGGGTCACCCGAGTCGTCAGAATTTCAAATCGAACACCATGAGTAGAGTCGACAAATACACATGCCATGTGCAAAACAACCCGACCCCAGTAACCCACCTCTTGGCTGGGGTTTGCAAGGAGCGATGACGTCACATTTGCGCTGGTACCATACTGCAGGATAACAGCCACCAGTACCAGTCATACATATTTGTTTGGGTAATAACATAGATTAATAAAATGGAAATATCACTAAACTATACCATCATACAAATATTTAAATCATATTTTGCTCTAATTATAGCGGCTATTAAAAAAACAAAAAAAAAGGGCCACCATTTTTTTCACCCCAAGCATGGAGAAGCGTATTCGATTATTCGACCCGAGTCTGCAGGATGTGCGCATGCACCAAAAAGTGGCTCGGGTGACCAGAGTTGATTAATCGATTACGCCCTCAGGTAGACGCACGGTATGGCCGGGAGCCCACCTACCGAGGGGGCAGAGCGGGAAATCTACATAATGCTGCCATTCTTCGAGAGATAATGCACACATAAATCACCATGCCCACACTCACCATATCTGATCAGCCCATATTTAGTCCAGCATCCTTCGCCGTCGTTGATGTGTGTTTATTTATTTATTTATTTATTTATTTATTTCGCTTCATTGGTCGGAATCCGATATCCGGTCGAGTAACTGCGGTCATGTTGTCATATCGAGGTTTTGATTATTGTCTTGTAATTGTCTATCAATAGTCGTGTTCACACGGGCAAAATGTGAGGCGAATCAGACAAATCAAATCAGGTGAGGCGAATTAGCGACCCGTTCACACAGGCAGTACTTGGGCCGGAAATCGAAATCTGCGCATGAGCAAGTCGATACTAAGCAGCGCCAGTTTGGGTTTGTCGATGTCGGCACTAGAGAATGTGGGTTCGACCTAGATATATATGGACTGAACCGTATTGGTTTGGAACGGTCAAAACTTTTGCTGGGCAGTGAAACCCTAAAAATAAATCATGAACAAAATATCTGTGCACCTCTAAAAGGTTCATAGACCAAATTATATAATATGCGCTTTTGATCGACCAGAAAGTCAACAAACTGAGGTGTCGACTGTGCATGCGTGTGAGGTGCTTAATCCGACTCAGTGCGTCCACACGGGAAAAATAAATCGAATCACAGAAATTGCCTCATGTAAACTACCTCGATAGGTGGTTTACAGGATGCGCATCACAGAAATCGATTCAGCCCTAATTCGACTCAGACGCCCGTTCACACGGGAAATGTGCGTCGAACTAGGCAAGTCGCTTTCTACGAATCGATTTATATTGCCCGTGTGAACACGGCTTATATTGTTGTAGATTTGGTTACTGTGTAGTGGCAATTACCAGTGGGAATACCAGTGCATTAGCACTGACAACATGACATGTTATTCAGAGGAATAAAAACACTTGAATCTAACACAAAGTGATGTTATGTGAGGTATAAAGTACTTATGCAAATATTATTCATGTTTGTAATTCTCCTGTTTTATTATTTACTTGTTCTACTTGCTGCAAATACTCCTGTAACCTCCTTTGATATGGTCACGGGTAATTTGGGTTACTGGAGGGTAGGGTGGAGCCTGGATGACGGGAGGTCTGCCGTCAAGCAGTTCCCGTAATTCCCCTCCTGCTCTCCATGTGTGTTGCCTCGCCCCCTACCCTCTGCCCATATCGCATCCGATTTTGCTCAATGAAATGTAACTCTCTCACTCTCTCTCTCCCTATCTCTCCCTTTCTCTCTCCCTCTCTCTCCCTCTCTCTGTCCCTCTCTCTCTCTTTCTCTCGCCCTCTCTCCATCTCTCTCCCTCTCTTTCTCTCTCTCCCTCCCTCTCTCGCTCCCTCTCTCTCCCTCTCTCTCCCTCTCTCTCCCTCTCTCTCTCCCTCTCTCTCCCTCTCTCTCCCCCTCCCCTCTCTGTCTCTCCCCACTCTCTCTCCCTCTCTCTCCCTCTCTCTCCCTCTCTCCCTCTCTCTCCCTCTCTCTCCCTCTCTCCCTCTCCCTCTCTCTCCCCCTCTCTGTACCTTGGTCTAGTGCCAAAGTCGCTCTCTCTCACTCTCTGCCCCCCCTATCTCCCCCTCTCTCCCTTCTCTTGTCCCTCTCTATCCCTCTCTCTCTCCCTCTCTCTGTACTTTGGCTCTGTATATATATCTCGATATTTAAATGTGTGCCTTATGTATTTACCTTTCCCTCTCTCTCCCTCTCTCTCCCTCTCTCCCTCTCTATCTCCCTCTCTTTCTCCCTCTCTCTCCCTCTCTCCCTGTCTATCTCCCTCTCTCTCCCTCTCTCTCCCTCTCTCTCCCTCTATCTCCCTCTCTCTCTTCCTCTCTATCTCGCTGTCTCTCTCCCTCTCTGTACTTTGGCTCTGTATATACATCGATATTTAAATGTGTGCCTTATTTATCTACCTCTTTCTCTCTCTCTGTGTTTATACATATAAATGCCGGCTACAGTACAAAGAAGGAATGTCCATATATATATATATGAAGACTTCAGGTGCCAAACCACGTAAACGCCCATCCAGTAATATGGTTTAAATAACAGATTGTTCCCTGAAAATTAGTTTAATTCTCACAAATTCCACTTTTCATATGATCATATGGTTATGTAGCAATGAACAAAAAAAGTAGGAATATATCAAATGAACTGTTTGTAGGTTTGATTTAAATATGTATCTCCAGGTTACTTGTTTTTGTGCCTGAACTCTTCATAACAAGCCTCCATAACAAGCAAAGTGCTTATGAATATTAGTTTAACTATACCAAGTTAAATAGCCAGGTGTATGTACAATTAAAGCTAACTTCAAGTACACTGCTTGTAAAATTGATCATGACTATACTTTAAGATGCTAATGTGCATCTGATGCCTCTCCTGCTATTGAAGAATAAAGCCTTGTTCACACACGGGCGTTAAGTCGCCTCAACTAGTTCGCCTTGTCTAGTTCGGCTCACATTCGCTGTGTGGATGCTACGCTGAAGCGAATTAGGGCTAGTTCGCCTCATCTAGTTCGCTTCAAGTAAACCACATCGCAAGGTAGTCCAGATGAACCGAACTAGCTTAAGTCGGCCCAAGTTACTAGTGTGAAGGGTAGCGGCTTAGATAAGCCGGATTAAGGATGTTACACGCATGCACAGTCGAGACCTGAGTTTGTTGACTTTCCGGGCGATCAAAAGCGCATATTATATAATTTGGTCTATGAACCGGCTAGAGGTGCACAGATATTTTGTTCATCATTTATTTGTAGGTTTTCACTGCCCAGCAGAAGTTTTGACCATTCCAAACCAATACGATTCAGTCCATACATATCTAGGTCGAACCCACACTCTCTCGTGGCGACGTCGACTAACCAAAACTGGCGCTGGTTAGTATGGACTTGTTCATGCGCAGATATCGATTTCCGCCTTAAACCGCTCCGTGTGTGGGCACGACACTAGTTCGCCTCATCTAGTTCGCCTTATCTAGTTCGGCCTAAAGTTGTGTATGTGAACATGGCTTAACATACACCGCATATTGATTTTAATCACATACACAAGCAAACAAGATAACTCATGATAGCTACTCGGACACTCGGCCTTCACTATTTAATTCAGGGGTGGGACGGACAGTTAGAAAAAAACCTAGATAAAATATTCACCTTGTAATAGTACACGGGTGAAGGACAACGTCGTGTAAATACGGGCGAAAATAGCTTTAGTATGAAACAGGAACTAGAAACTGTGGTTCCAGGATCAAATGGCCACATATATTGGCACAGAGTTGGTGAAATGGGAGAGAATACAAAAAGACAAGATGGCGGCCATAGAACGCCGTCGATTTCACCTTTAAATTGTATTAAATTAAATGTTTTATTATATTTTTCAACTCAAAGGTAGCAAGGAAATAATAAGACATATGTAAAGAATAATTGTCGCTTCTTAGATTGTGAAATTAGGCTCTCATATCATTTCCCCGCATTTTCAACCGTTTTTATATAGGGCTGGTATTCACTCGTGTACTGCGAGTACAGGGTGAATCCTTTATCTAGAAAAAAACCTGCAATGAAGCGTTAATTCTCTGAGATCACCTGTGTAAGTGACAGTTACAGAGACAGTTGATTTGAAACATCGGCTCATTTACTAAGTGATTTGTGATGTTAGTATGATGGTTACACTAGTTACTATAGTTTCTACTCAATGTATACTTGTGACGTGCTACCGGACTAGCTACCGTTACCAGCTTCAAGCGTCAGCTACGTTAATCTCTATAGCTACAAGTTACGTGGTTACACTGTGACATCACTTGTTGTGCTGAATTATTCATGTTACGACATAACATGTACAATTAGCCTGCAACCGATTATCTATGAACTGTGTCCTCAGTTCATATCAAGCTGACACTACACCAACTAATGACAGTCCTCTACTCATCGACTGGTCCCTATATGTGCTACATAATTTATTATATGAATATAAAGGGGCAGTGTTTATATCCTATCCGGTTTTATCAAACCTTAATTAATTTCTCGCTATTTATTATGTACGTCTTATTTATTTGTTTTGATATTTGCTGCGGGCCGGAACCCACTCCGCCTGGCTGGCGCCACTTCCGTGTAACCGTAGCTCAGCCAGCGCGTCATGATGCTGCAGTCACCGTGTGGTCTGCTCCGACCTGGCACCGACCTGGCGCCGACATGGCACCGACATGGCGCCGATATGGCGCCGACATGGCGCCTACAACGTATTTGAATCAGTGTATCGAATGGAACGCTGGGTGGTTGGCGTCCTTTTGGGCGTAGGGAGGTTGGCGGCGAACGTTGGCTCTCGTATGACTGGGGTATAAGTGTCTATGTGTATCTTTTTGGGATTATGCAGTATGTGTGTGCATTTATACGTAGGTGGGGGGAGCGGGACGTAGCCTATGTGATGGCAGCGGGTTTACTCCAAAGAAATATGTCACAATGACCATATGTTTTACGTCCACCAGCCGATGATAAAGATCAATGTGCCCTAGACGCGTCGTTCAATAAAACAAGCTTTACGTAGGTGGTGTTTTAGGTAGTTTTCTATGGGAGTGATACCCCTGTCACATTATGACGCTTCTCGCCAACGCGCGTCTACGTATGTGATTTTTCGGTGGAACGTCGGGATACGTCAGGAAGCGTTATGCGCGCGTTGGTATTCGTTGATGGACGGCGACAGGCATTTGAATCGCGCAGTACGGTAATGATACACTGGTTGGTTCAGTGTCAGGATAATGTGACTGAGTGGGATATCAGGTCATGGTGCTGGTGGCATGGTATCCCAGTGGGGCTGCACTGTAAAGTCGCCATGAGTGCGTACTGTCACAAGTCGGTGCCCGTCCTGATATGACCTTATATGTTGATAGGACGTAAAACAACAATAAAAAACAAACGATATGGTCTTAGATGTTTCTAAGGCGTGAAACGGTAAACAAGCAAAGTATACATATTCTGTATATATTTTATATATAGTCTATATACCAAATACAGCTTGTTTTATTTAACGTTGCCTCTGGAGTGCATTGATTTTTATCATCGGCTCTTGGACTCCAAGCATATAGTCATTCTAACATATTTCTTTGTAGGAAACCTGCTGCTGCCACATAGGCTACTCTTTCCGATAAGCAGCAAGGGGTCTTTTATATGCACCTTCCCAGAGATAGGACAGCACATACCACAGCCTTTGATAAACCAGTCATGGACCACTGAATTGAACAGAAAATAGCCCAAACTGCAAATGTGTCCACTGAGCAGGATCGATAAGATGACCAACACCTTCACAGGTGGACACTCTACCACCTGGGCTACGTCCCGCTCCCCTGTTCTATATACCATGTATACTCTATGTATATACTCTACATACTCTATATATACTCTGTATACTCTCTATGCCCTCTATGTCGGCTATCGACAGGCAGCAGAGCCGGCTTTGTGAAAGCCACGCATTCTTTACCTTCTCTCCGTGCGGGTAAGTCGGTGAAATGTTAGCACACGGTGCTCAGTTCACTTGGTGATTACAACAATCGAGCACCCTTATGGGGCTGTCACATTACGACGCTTCTGACCGGCGCGCCGCCAGCGCGCAAAATAACTTCTACGCGCCCAGACACGTCCAACTTTTTGGCGTTTTGGGAGAAAACTCGACGTCGGCGCAGCGTGTTAAGGCCCTGTCACACTACGACGTTTGTTTGGCGTGCCGCCAACGCGCAAAATAATATCAACGAGTCGAGAAACGTCAAACTTTTCGGCATTTCGGGGGTTGTTTGACGGGCCGCAGCGTGTTAGTAGCGTGATGATAGCGTGTTATTAGCGCGCCGTCAACGGGTATCGACGTTGCGGGCGGAAAAAACGAAAACAACTGGTGATTAACCTACTTCATGGGCGGCTGGGTCAGCGCGTCGCGACGTGTCAGCAACGGGTTGTCAGCGCGCTATTGGTGTGTTGCCGGTGCGCTGGCAGCGGGCTGAGGGCGGTCTGCCGGCGTGTGGGTATTGCATCAGCTGGGGGTAGTGGGTGGGTTTTGTATATAAATAAGGTTGAAGTCTTCGCAGTTTGGCTAAAAATCCCCAGCGTTGATGGAAGTTGATCAACGTGGTTCGAGCGGGCCGGGAACGCGCTGGTAACGTGTGTCGACGTCCTGCAAACGTGCCCGTAACGCGCAATCCAACACGTTGGCGTGCGCCAACGTGTGGCTCCAAACGTTGCTGGCACTCAACGTGTACCGATGTGTACCGACGCGCCGCTAACGCGTTCGTAACGCCCCGCTAACGGGTCCCGACGTTTCGCCCAAAAAGGCAACACGTTGGCACGCATCGAAGCGCGTTCGTGAGAAACGTCGTAGTGTGACACGGCCTTTACAACCGTGTTTAGGGTAGGAGTGGTTGGTAGTGCTGGGGAGGTGGGAGTGAGTGGTGATGGTGGGAAGTGTAGGTGGGAGTGGTTAATGTGGTAATGGGAGTGGGAAGTGGGTGGTGGTGGGGTAGGATAGGTATGTGGGAGTAGTTGGTGGGGTGGGAGTGGTTAGTGGGGGGGTAGTGCGGTAGGATGCGTTGTTGGGGGTGGTTGGTGGGGTGGGAGTGGTTAGTGGGGTAGGTGGGAGTGGGGGGCTAGGTTCGGTAGGATAGGGATGTGGGGGTGGTTGGTGGTGGGGGTGTAGTGGTTAGTGGGGGGGTAGGTGGAGTGGTAGGTGCGGTAGGATAGGGATGTGGGGGTGGTTGGTGGGGTGGGAGTGGTTAGTGGGGGGGTAGGTAGGAGTGGTAGGTGCGGTAGGATAGGGATGTGGGGTGGTTGGTGGTGTGGGAGTGGTTAGTGGGGGTAGGTGGGAGTGGTAGGTTAGGGTCGGTAGGTAGGGATGTGGGGGTAGTTGGTGGGGTGGGAGTGGTTAGTCGGGGGTAGGTGGGGGTAGGTAGGTTGTAAGGAGTGTGTGGGGGTGGTTGGTGGGGTGGGAGTGGTTAGTGGGGGGTAGGTGGGAGTGGTAGGTTCGGTAGGATAGGGATGTGGGGGTGGTTGGTGGGGTGGGAGTGGTTAGTGGAGGGGTAGGTAGGAGTGGTAGGTGCGGTAGGATAGGGATGTGGGGCTGGTTGGTGGGGTGGGAGT
>CM059190.1:31871048-31919832 GCA_030323885.1 Branchipolynoe longqiensis | reverse complement strand
CTTAGCAACTATGTTGAGATTAAAGAAACCATGTGAGTACAATGTTGTCTTCTTGTGGATATTTCAGACACTGAGCCTACCAGGATAGCAAAAGTACATAAAACATTTCAATGTGATCACTTTCCCTATACTAGTCACACCCAGAGAATGAACCCAGTTTATCCCCTCCTGACCCTGTACGCATATACAACAGTGCCCGAGGTTACAGCTGTTGTTGTTTGTTTGTTGTTGCTTTACATCGTAGCCACAATTAAAGGCCCTGTCACATTACGGCGTATGGTGGAAGCGTATTGAAAACCTACATAGGTCCTGCGCGTGCCGGCCTATGATGACATTTGGTGACCTTTCGGGTGGTTTTGAGCGTATGTGGAACCTACGAGGAGCGTACAATGAGCGTATGCGGAGCGTATGGGAGCGTGCTGTGACATTTTTTGACAGTATGGCCCATACGCCCTCATAGGTCGAGTTTTTTTGAGCATACACAAAAGAAATTGGACGGACGGATTTATGAAAGCGTATGGTGGCGTATGCCTCATACGCTTCACATAAGCCGGCATCTGGCGGCGTATGAGTAGCATATGAGTAGCGTATGCGTAGCGTATGAGTAGCGTATTCGGCGTATGCCGACGTATATGACGTAACGCGCCTACGCTGCCATACGCTCCCGCAAAAAACCCTAATGTGACAGCCCCTTAAGGTCATATCAGGATTCGTACCGAATTGTGACAGTGTGCACTCATTGCAACTTTATAGTGCTGCCTCACTGGGAGACCAGGCTGCCTGCACCATGACATGCCACTTAGTCACATTATCCTGACACGAGGCAACCAGTCCTTGCCCTAGCCTAATAATGCCGAGCGCCTGGCTAGGAAGCAACAAGTTTTAATTTATAAGTCATTGGTTTGACTCGACAATGGATTGAATCCCATGATCTACCTAAATGGGAGACGGACGCACAACTTATTTGGCCATCCCATCTGGTCAACACCCAAGGGAAAATAAGGGTAAACGATGGATGTACATGAGCGCCGAAATGAGTGAATCAAGGATGAAAGCGGTCTCCAGCAAAAAACGTGGAAATCACCCTGCCATTATCACACCGACGGCAAATTTCCGCGATGATGCGGATCTTCTCCCATAGACGCAGCACTGTCGGGGAATCGTGGGAAAATCCCGGAAGTCAGGTTTCAACTAACCTTGTTGTGACTGTATTATCACCCATACCTAACTCGTTCTCTTGTTTGGGTTGTGTGTTCTAGCAACATCTTAGGTCATATAAGAATGGGATGCTACCTCCCGAAGTGTTATCATATACATCGTATTTTTTTTTAAATATAAATAATCGCGAAAATCCGCGAAACCGCGGATATCTTTCATCCCTACTGAATGTAAACAAGGGAACGAGCACAACTGAGAATGCACATGTGAGGGAGTTGGGGGGGGGGGGAGGAGACGGGGGGGGGGGGACGAAGAGAGGAACAAAATCCCAAAACAGATGAGAAAAAACGAGAAAGCGCGAGAGTGAGTCCGAGATAAGGGAGGGGAGAGCAGAGAGTGGGAGAGGCCAATTTGGACAACAACCAAAACGGTTAGTTTAGGGCAGACGGTTGGGAGGCGGCGCTCTACTGTACGCAATTGATTATTGCCAAGAAATTGTGGCAATATGTCACTGACCTATCCCGCTCCCCCCCCCCCCCCCCCACCCCCCCCCCCCCCCCACCACCACTCCCACGCATCTCTAGTCCACCCCAGAGCCAGTGTCACATTCAATCAAAAATAGTCGTTTTCCGATAAATGTTGCCAATAAATGCGTGCAGATTCATGGGTCTTTCCACCTACCGGACGCCGTGGCCGAATCGGTAGAGCGCCGACCTCGCGTGCGGGAGATCGGGATTTCGCTTCCCGGTCGAGTCAAATCAATGACTTATAAAAATTGATACTTGTCGCTTCCTAGCCCGGCGCTCTGCATTAATAGGATAATGGAAAGGACTGTTTAGCTCAGTGTTGAGATAATGGGTGAAATATCGGTTCAAGGTAATGGCGGCCTGATTTCCCAGCAGGGCAGTACTATAAAGTCGCAATGAGTGCACGCTGTCACTGTTCGATATCCGTCCTGAGCTGACCTGACTGGTTGGCTAAGTGTCAGGATAATAGGACTGAGTGGGATATCAGGTCATGGTGCCATCAGCCTGTTCTCCCAGTGGTGCAGCAATATAAAGTCGACATGAATGCGCATTGTCAGAAGTCAGTACCTGTCCTGATATTGCATTAGATGTTCCCAGGACATAAAACTCCAACAACCAACACACCAACTTTTGTTCGCAAAGAAATCAGTGAGCAACAATCGCTTACGCTTACGCTAAGTGAAACAAGAGACGCATAATCGCAAAACTTAAGTAACTTCATCACTCAGACGGCTCCGCCAACACTTGACGTCCCGCCATGCTCCTAGCGGCAACGAGCGGAACTACCGAAATGGACAAGTTGTCTGCTTCCGGTGGAACCGGGGCTGAGAGACAGATGGTCGGTATTAGACCGGAAGTGGTCGTGAGGGTGGGTGGACGGGCACTGCGACAAGCAGCATTGATTGACTGATTGATTGATATGGGTTTAACATTCGAGCAACATCCATGAGATGATATCAAGATGGAAACTGACTCGTGGTAGTGCACACTCATGAGGCCATACCCATGCTCCCAACTGCCGGTGCTATGACGCGATACCCCTACTCAGTCACACTACCCTGCGACCACATATTTTGTTTGGTATCATGTCGCGAATGGCGATACAAGTTATAAAGATTGCTAATCAAATTATTCCAAATTGATTAGAAATTGTTGCCAGACAGGGTAAACATTACAAAAAAAGGGGGTGAGTCTTCTAAGTCCTATGCCCTCCCCCCAAGTTTGTTTTATTTAACGATGCCTCTAGAGCACATTGATTTTCATATCATCGGCTATTGGACAGCAACCATATGGTCATTCTGACATATTTCTTTGCAGGAAACCCGATGCCGCCACATAGGCGGCTGCTCTTTCCGATAAGCAGCAAGGGGTCTTTTATATGCACTTTCCCAATGACAGGACAGCACATGCCACAGCCTTTGATGAACTCGTAGTGTACCACTGGTTGGAACAGAAAATAGCCCCAAACTGCAAATGGGTCCACTGAGCAGGATCGATCGCATGACCCACACAGGTAGACACTCTACTGCCTGAGCTACGCGTCGTTCCCCTCCTCCCGCCCCCCCCCCCACTCCCATTCCACTAGCCCCCCCCCCCCCCCACACACACACACCCTCACACACAGACACTCATAATAAAAACCTGCCCGATCCCATAACCCATCGGATCCCAAAAACTGGAAGTGATCCCCGCGACCCGTTGACATCAGGGCATTCAGGTGCTGTCAGCGCCCTGACAGCGCGCAGGTGGAACACAATCTGCACACAGCTGACACCCGCCGGTAGTGACACCAGCTACTGACACAACCTGACACCGGCGCCTGACACCGCCCGACACCACCCGCCCCGGCTGCCAGGACCAGCTGAATGCGCGAAGAGGCGTGAAGCGGCGCAAAGCAGCGCGAACCGGCGAATAGAATGAATGACGTCACACACTCTGCGCGCCGTCTGTCTGTCGCCTTCAACGGTGACCTTGACCTTGAATGACTGTCCGCGTAGGGGTGAGGTGTGTGAGCGGGGTCACAGTAAGGGGACGGGTGGAGGCGGTGGAGGGGTGTGAGTGGGGTGATGGCAAGGGGGGGGGAGTGGCGGCGGTGTGTGTGTGTGGGGGGGGGGGGGGTGCAGGGTGTCAAGTTTGTCACCCTCTGGACGCTGCCCTTGTATTTGGGGGGTTATCTGATAGCTACGTGTGTATGTGTATATACATATAGATATATATATATTTACATGGATATATATATATATCTAGGTATATGTATATGTATATGTATATAGATATATATATATATATATACATATATATATATATATATGTAAGGATACCCCTAAAGTCCGTGTCACACTATGGCGGATTGAGCAATGGACAGAACTGGACAAAGAATATTCTAGTCCGGTGTTATTCGGACTTGAAATGTATCGATTATGTAACGGACGGGTAACGGAAGGTAACGAGAAATAATATTAAAACGAGGAAGCATCCGCTGCCCCTACCCGCATATACGAGTATATATTTGGTGTATATATGTGATGCATAAGGATTATGCTTTGTTGTTGTTTTACGTCCTAGCAACATCTAAGGTGATATCAGGACGGGTACTAACTTATGACGGTGCGCACTCATGGCCACTTTATAGTGCTGCCCCACTGGAAGACCAGGCCGCCAGCACCATGACCTGGTATCCCACTCAGTCACATTATCCTGACACTGAGCCAACCAGTCTTTAAAGATTATGCAAGTATAAAGGCGCGGGCTCTATGGGTGGCCCAGCCTTATGACTGGTGGCGCCACCTGCCCCCCACCCCCTTCCGACGTCACCAGTGATGCGTCTATTGTCACTCGCGCACTGGACATTCTTTACTACCTTTTATTTTTTAGAAAATGGTCGCAAGGTCGGCGACCACTGAGGACTACATGGCGACCACTTGCGACCATTTTGCGACCTCTTTTTGACCACCCCATTTTGTGTGTGGTCGCAAAGTGGTCGCAAATAGTAGTGTGACTAGGGTATTAGTGAGTAAGTAAGTGAGTGTTATTGCGTGTACACGTTGGCGGAGGTGGGGGGGGGGGGGATAGTGGGCAGGAGGGGCTAAAGAGTTCGTTTGTTGTTGTTTTACATACTAGCAACATCTAAGGTCATATCAGCACGGGTAGCGACTTGTGACAGGGCGCACTCAATGCGACTTTATAGTGCTGCCCCCACTCCACCCATCCCCGCCGCAAACCATGACCTGACAACCCCCACTCAGGTCACATTATCCTGCACTGATCCAACCAGTAAGATGATCCTGAAAATAATTTTACTGGGAAACAGACTGAAAATTGAAGAACAAATCAGTAACATACAAAGCGGGTTTATATCTGGAAGAGGTACACGTGAAGGGATTTTCAATATGAGAATGATTTGTGAACGTTATTGTGAAGTGAACCAGGATGTTTATGCCTGCTTTATTGACTATGAGAAGGCCTTCGACCGAGTCAATCATGAACTGTTAATCAAATGTTTACAAGTTATTGGTGTCAATGGCAAAGACATTAAACTAATTGTGAACTTATACTGGACACAACATGCATTTATAAAAATGGAGCAGGGCCTATCGGATGAAGTTATGATTAAACGAGGAGTTCGACAGGGGTGTGTATTGTCACCATGTCTATTTAACCTGTACACAGAGATGATTTTCAGACACATTGAAGATTGCAAGGAGTGACAATAGGTGGCATGAACGTCAACAATCTTAGATATGCCGATGACAGTGTAATACTAGCAGACAGTGAGAAAAACCTACAAGATATAGTGAATAGAATCAATAAAGCTGGAATACTATTCAACATGAAGATGAATGCCAGGAAGACCAAAACAATGGTTATAAGTAAAAAGACAGATAAGCCAAATGTCAATATAACCATAGATGGCACAAACATAGAACAAGTATCCGAATTCATATATCTCGGACAAAAGATTACAAATGATGGGAGATGTGAGGAAGAAATTAAAAGAAGGATAACAATAGCCCGCACAACATTCTCCAAAATGTATAGAGTGTTAACATCAAGTAAGATATTAATACAAACAAGGAAGCGTATTCTTCAGTGTTATGTGTGGTCTACTCTAATGTATGGCGCAGAGACATGGACAATCTCTAAGAAAATGTACAAACGTTTAGCAGCATTTGAGATGTGGACTTATCGAAGGATGATGAAAATATCATGGACAAAGAAGATCACCAACAAAGAAGTTCTCAGAAAAATTAAAAATAAGAAAAGCTTGTTTGCCACTATTACAGATAAAGAAACTTATTTATTTTGGCCACATCATTCGTCAGAGTTCAATATACCGTACATTGTTGGAAGGGAAGGTGAATGGCAGCAGAGGGAGAGGGAGACCAAGAACGTCATGGTTTACAAATATTTCACAGTGGACAGGGTTTGATTATTCACAGTCTATCAGAACAGCACAACATCGCGGGGACAAGTGGAGAACATTGCATCCAACCCTTCGACTAGAGGATGGAACTATTGATGAATTTGAATGTGTCATGTTTGGTAAAGAGTGGAAGGGTGTGACTTGATGTGTATGAGTTGGTTGGGTGTTGGAGTTTTACTCTAACAATGCGTGTTCTCTGTGGCGGAGTGGTTAGAGTGTCTGACTTTTTTCTAGGTCGGTGTCCTAATCTGAAGGTCGGCGGTTCGATTCCCCGTGCCCCCATGTCTGCCAATTTGGATTTCCACCGCTGTGTATAACTTACAGCGTCATCAAAGGCTGGTTGCTCTCATACCATGTCTATGTGGTGTGGGAGGTTAAAAATCCCCTGGGTCGGTAAAAGTGTAGGCTCGGGCTTTCTATCAACAAACTGCCTAATGGTGAAAACAAGTCTATTCAGACTTATCCATGATAGGCAGTATAAATCTTCAAGGAAAAAAAACAACATATGTATGATTGTCTTATATATACTTGTCTCAGAAGTGGGGCAAACACAAAGTGACCGGATCAAGTACCTGTAGTGTAAGACATCAGCCACTAACAGTAACAGCTTTTGCAGTTCTGCCTTTGTTGGCAGTTTCCTGGAAAGACGTATGGAAGAAATGCCCGGACGTTCAAACTGCTCAGGACTGTCGTCATTAGCTAGTCAGTGTGATTCATCGGTACAGCTAGTCATTGTTTGTTTGTTATTTTATATCCTATCAACATCATATACGGATGGGTACCGACTTGTGAAAGTGCACACTCATGGTGACTTTATAGTAATGGGTAGTACCATTACACTAAGTAGGATCCCTGATTCAATCACCCTATCCATCCGTTTTGTTAGATCATGGGATTCGAACCCAGGGGTTCAAACCCTGGTCGAGTCAAACCAATGACTTAACCATTAATACTTGTCGCTTCCTAGCCAGGCGCTTGGCATTATTAGGATAGTGTAAGGACTGGTTGACTCAGTGTCAGGATAATGTGACTGAGTCAGATGTCAGGTCATGGTGCTTGTGTCCTGGTCTCCCAGTGGGGCAGTACTATAACGTCACCATGAGTGCGCACTGTCACAAGATGGAACCGGTCCTGATATTACTTTTGATGTTGCTAGGAGGTAAAACAACCAACCAAACCTATTTATGCC
This sequence comes from Branchipolynoe longqiensis, assembly GCA_030323885.1. Taxonomy (NCBI): domain Eukaryota; kingdom Metazoa; phylum Annelida; class Polychaeta; order Phyllodocida; family Polynoidae; genus Branchipolynoe; species Branchipolynoe longqiensis. Next base: position 31,912,535 of record CM059190.1, on the reverse strand, counting down.
TTCCCGTCTATGTGGTTCCTTGCCTGATACTGATAGGTCAGTTCAGAATACTATAGTGGTGACAAGAACAATTGTTTGTATACTTTAGTTTGACTCTGGCAGGGATTGATCACAGGGTGATAATTAGGTTAGGATGTAACGTGGTTGTTGAGAGATGGTCGTGAAGTGATAAGTGATAATTAAAGATTCATAGTCCAATGAAAGCATCACCTTTTTTAAACGAAAACAATTATCCAGTTCATTCTGTTTTTTTGTTTGTTGTTTTACATCCTATCAACATATACGGTCATACCAGGATGGGTACCGATTTGTGACAGTGTACATTCATGGTGACTTTATAGTGCTGCCCCACTAGGAAATCAGGCCACTGGCACCATGACCCGATATCCCACTCAGTCACATTATCCTGACACTGAGCTAACCGGTCCTTAGCCTATTCTATTAATGCTGAGCGCCAGGCTAGGAAGCAAAAAGTATCAATTTTAAAGTCATTGGTTTGACTCGACCGGGAACCAAACTCACGATTTCCTGCATGCGAGGCCCGTGCTCTACCGATTGGACCACCGCGCCGGTTTATCCAGATGCCATTATACATTTCTAACTTAGATACTTGTGTACATATTAAGCATTTATTATTGCAGAGAAGGGACCACTAAATCACTACATCAATTCAATAGGACCTGTTACCACTGAGACCTATGACGTCAGAGTTTTGATGTGTTTGCTCAAATTTATTTAGCTTACTTGCACTTCAGATATCTCAAAAGTTAGCCAATTAAAATAAACTCATTAGTTCCTCCGGTTTAGTCTCAGTTGATAGGTATCTTGTGGGCATTATATTGCGAGAGAGCATGTGGTGCTGATGGTTGTGGTGATTGGCTGGTTGATTGATTGATTGATTGCTGATGGCTTAATGCTGGGTCAGCAGTGAGGCCTATATTCACAGTGAACAGCTGGTGGCATCTATTCTGTTAGTCTTGTAAATCAGATTTATGTAATATATAAATACATTATATAAATATTATTTAACGGAGGGCCTAAAGCTTTCGACCAGGGGCCATATGCATGAAGCAGAGTTAGCGAGCCAAAACGCGTTTAGATAGGATTTCTGGTTTAGCGCCGAAAAGTCGGTATGCATGGAGCAGTGTTAGGCCTAACACCACAAGCTTAAACTAGGTTACGATAAACCCGTTCCATAGCTGGTTTACAGGAGGTGTTAGGTACCGATTAGGGCCAAATCTATTCAATGCTGTCATATTTAACAGAGTTACATAGTCAAATAGTGAAATTTTATTAAATTAACTCTAAAATCGAAGCGAGATTAACGCTGCCACCGCAACGGCGGCGATATTAATATTTTCGAATCGACAAATGTAAGTAAACAAATCACCGCCGCCGCCGCCTAGACGTCAATATCCATACTGTCCAACGTCAACTAAACATGGCCACCACCGTCGCCACCGTATCGGACGCAATATATTAGGCCCAAATCTATTAAATGCTGTCATATTTAACAGAATTACATACGCCATAAGTGAAATTTAATGAAATTAACCCTAAATTCGAACCGATATTAACATCACCGCCGCATTGGCGGCGTTATTCATATTGTCAAATCGAGGGATTTCCCAAATCTATAAATAACTTCACGTTTAGCTATAATGTTACGCGCTCCTGCATACCGCTTGACACACTTCCCGACGTCGGTGATAGCTAAACGGTATCAAGCTGTAACACCAAAAGCCGCCCATGCATACGGGCCCAGAACCTGCTACGATCGCTCTGCCCGCTGGACATGCATCGACCTGGGTGACTTAGGTTTGCACTCAGGTAGGCAAACCCGCTGCGAGTCGCCACCGAGCGCTACATCTATATTTAGACAGCAATCTGAAATGATCAGAGTTGTGTCAAATCACGGCAAAATCAATGACATCTTGAAGTGGTTAAATGTGTGTCAACTGATTACAGGAGGCAATACGGTATTTGTTATTAATATATAAGTCTGAAGTTTATCCATGCCTTACGTTTGTAAAAAGGCTTCAGATGTTATTCACATTAAAACATTGTTGGTGCAAGGCCATGAAATCTACCCACTCGAGTAGAAGTTACGTGAGGGTCAGTGGCTTCTCCCTTGAGTAAAAATTGCAGGAGTATCAGCTAAGAGTGGCCAATGTGACTTGGAGTGAGGACTGCTTGGTCCCACCAATGGCCAGCGTGATATTGTTGATGTTCTTCAATGCATAGCGTGATGCTATGGAACTTATTTCTTGTCCAATTCATGTCGCCATTTTGATTTCTTATAGTTGAGAATAACTGGGGGTTGTGGTGGTGGTAGTGGTGGTGGTAGTGGTGGTAGTGGTGGTAGTGGTGGTGGTGATGGTGGTGGTGGTGGTGGTTGTGGTAGTGATGGGTGGTGGTAGTGGTGGTGGTGGTCTTGGTAGTGATGGTGGTAGTAGTGGTGGCGGTAGTGGTGGTGGTGGTGCTGGAGGTGGTGGTAGTGGTGGTGGTGGTGGTGTTGGTAGTGGTGGTGGTGCTATTGGTGGTGGTGGTGGTGGTGGTGGTGGAGGTGGTGGTGTTGGTGGGTATGTGAGGTGCGTGATGGTGGTAGTGATTGTTGATGCACTGTGTGGTGGTGATTAAATGGTGGTGTGATGGTGGTGTGGTGGTAGTGTTGTTGGTAGGGTGGTGAGTGGGGATGCGTGGTGGTGCGTGAGTTGCTGCGTGGTTGGTGGTGGTGGCGGTGGTGATGGTCGGTGGAGGTAGTGGAAGTGGAGGTTGCGTGGAGGTGTAGCGGAGGTGGTGGAGGTGGTCGGTGGAGGTGGTGGAGCTGGGAGGTGGTGGATGGTGTGGTGGTGGTGGAGGTGGTGGCGGAGGTGGAGGAGATGGAGGAGGTGGAGGTGGTGCTGGCTGGTGGTGGAAAGGTGGTGGTGGTGGTGGTTGTCGGTGGCGGTGGTCGGTGAAGTGGTGGTGGTGGTGGTGGCGGTGGTGGTGGTGGTGGAAGTGGAAGTGGAGGTGGCGGAAAACGGTGAGTGGAGGTCGGTGGCGGAGGTGGTGGAGCTGGAGGTGGTGGAGGTGGTGGCGGAGGTGGTGGAGTTGGAGGAGGTGGTGGAGGTGGTGGAGGTGGAGGTGGTGGAGGTGGTGGCGGAGGTGGAGGAGGTGGAGGAGGTGGAGGTGGTGGAGGTGGAGGAGGTGGAGGTGGTGGAGGTGGAGGAGGTGATTGGGCAGAGCTCGGGGTGAAGGTGTGGAGGATAGTGGCAGTTGCCTCTACGCTTTTCTGGATACCATATTATATTATACATAGAGCAGGGGTAGGAGAGCTGTTGTTGCTTATCGACTTTACTATTGACTTGGAACCGGGCGCGGTGGCTTAATAGTTAGAGTGCAGGCCTCGCGTGCGGAAGGTCAGGAATTTGGTTCATGGTTGAGTCAACCCAATGATTTTTAAATTGATACTTGTCACTTCCTAGACTGGCACTCAGCATTAATAGGATAGGGCAAGAACTGGTTGGCTCCGTATCAGGATAATGTGACTGAGTGGGACATCAGGTCATGGTGCCAGCGACCTGATTTCCCAGTAGGGCAGCACTTATAAAGTCCCCAGGAGTGTGCACTGTCACAAGTCGGTACCCATCCTGATATGACATTAGATGTTGCCAGGACGTAAAACTCTACCGATTCGGCCACCGCCCCAGCTAGGGCCTCTAATAAGCATGCTGGAGACCTGCCTGAGGATCAGGTGTGGGTCACGTGAGCGTCAACATAGGGCATGATTAACCAACAAATTGCTGACAAATTGCCAAACAAATGAAGTCAAGGTATGCGTCCACGATACAGCTCACTCACAATGACCGCAGAGTTTTTTTTGCTTCCATTGCGGAGACACCTTTCTCAGTTTTGTTTGGTGTTGGCGCATGCTATATGACAACAATAGTTTGCGACAGCTGCGATGAGCACAAATTGTGCATTCTGACATCTACCGGGTCTTAGTATCACGTGATCCGATATCCCACACAGCCCCATTATCCTGACACCGAGCCAAACCAGTTGCAAGCCTATCCTAGTAATTCCATGCGCCGGTCAAATTAGCGACAAGCATAACAAATAAAACTAAATTGTAATTTGTTTTCATTTGGCCAAACCGGGGATTGGTCCCACGATCACGAAGCGGATGCCCGCCCTGCCAGTGGGCCATCTCGACCGGTAGGTTGGTTAGTTGGAGTCTTAAGGCCCTGTCATACCTCACCAGATTGGGGGAAACGGACAGAAACCAAACAAAGTCCGTTTTGTGTCCATACAAGTTTTGAACATGCACAAAACTAGGAACGGATGCCGCCAGACTGACGTCTACGGTTCTTGTCTGGTTTGAGTTCATTTCGTCCGTTGGCTATCCATTCATGTCCGTTTCATGTCCGCTTCATGTTCGTTTCATGTCTGTTTCATGTCTGTTTTATGTCCGTTCGTCCAGCGGCCATTGACTCGATAGCGCAACATTTTGACACATTTTAATACATTTTGATATTTATCACTACCGGACTAGACAATTCTGTCCGTTGCTCAATCCAGTGAGGTGTGGCAACCGCTTTACGTCCTGGCAACATTTAAGAAGGGTGGTGGTGGTGGTGGTGGTTCTGGATACCATATTATACATACAGCAGGGGTATAGGAGATGTCCTCATAACAGGACGGGTATTGACTTGCGACAGCGCACACTCATGGAGACTTTATAGTGCTGCCCCACTAGGAGACCAGGCCTGCCAGCACCTTGACCTGATATCCCACCAGTAATGATAAACTGCATTCTGAGAAGGTGCTTAATTTGGATTGAATCTCAGAATAACGCCAATGGGTCAGAAGATATTTGTATCCTTCTCACCTGGGAACAATTGGTACCACCAAAGACAATATACGATATAAGACACACAACTCAGCGCTTTCCCGTGAAATACAGCAAACAAGGTAATTGAACAGGTTCCCTAGCCCAGCCACACTGCTATACCACTGAAATAAGGGGACAGGTTCCCTAGCCCACCCTGACTGCTGTACCGTCAAAGACAATGCATGAGAAATCCGTATGCAATTACACACATTTAGCCGTGTGGAGCTATCCTAGCCGCGGTTACGGCCCTAACCCCGATCCGTGCATACGGCCCCAGGAGAGGTAGGGACAAGTATCAATTTTAAAAGCATTGGTTTGACTGGGTCGGGTTTCGAACCCACAACTTGGTGCAACAGGAATCCCAGCCTCATTTAGGGATTAGCATCTGGTGCTGACGGAGTAGCATGACACCCGTGTGTAGTCATGTCGACCTTGGCACTCAATGGGGTTTGCTTCCTTGTGCACCGGGTGCGGTGGCCAAATCGATAAGCATACAGTCTTCCCAATGGAGACTTGGGAGTTAGAAACCCATCTGAGTGAAACGAATGACTTACAAAATGTTTACTTGTCAATACCTAGCCTGGCGCTCGGCATTACTAGGATATGGCAAGGACTGGTAAGATTTAGCTCAGTATCAGGATAATGTGACTGAGTGGAAACTGATCAACTGGTCCATGCTACATCTGCTAATGAATCTTGAAAATTATCGCGGAATTTATTGGTCCTTATGTGTTTATATGTTTATGAATAGTCAATACATACAATGGGGGCGACTTAAAAATGTGTGCCTGTCCCTTCCTAGCCAGCCGCTCGGCATTATTAGTGTAGTAGTCTGCACTGACCTCTCAGGCAAGGAGCCGCATAGACAGGTAGGGGTGGGTAGTGTGTTGATATCAGGGAGCCTAGGTGGTGTAATGTTTAGCACACTGGCCCAGAATGCAAAGAGATGTGGGTTTGAGTCCCACTCTAGTCACAATATTTCCCCTTTTCATCACCTCCATGACACTGGTTGGTGTGACCATGATCCTGTACAATCTACACACTGTATAGTTGTTGAACCTACCCTGTGTATGTATGTAAGTGTGTTGTCCGTATGTATGTAATTGTAAGTATTAAAAAGACTTACAATTCCAGGGGGACAATTGTAGTACTGTGCACTGACCTCTAAGGCAAGGAGCCACATAGACAGGTAGGCGTGGATAGTGTGGTAATATCAGGGAGCCTAAGTGGTGTAATGGTTAGCACACTGGCCCGGAATGCAAAGAGATGTGGGTTCGAGTCCCGCTCTAGGCTCAATATTTCCCATTTTCATAACCCCCAAAACATGAGGATAGGGCAAGAACTGGTTGGCTATCAGGATAATGTAACTAAGTGGGATATCAGGTCATAGTGCTAGCGGCCTGGTTTCCCTGGGGAACAGCACTATAAAGCCGCCATGAGTGCGCACTGTCACAAGTCGGTACCTGTCCTGAGATGTTGCCAGGACGTAAAACAACAACAAACCAACCTTAGCTTAAGCTGTTTTCAAAAGGAGAAAGTCCTTTTGGTGATGATTTTGTGATGAATATCTGTGGGAATTCCTAACAACCAATGACTTCGTTATAAGGCAGATTTAATTCTAATCTATCTTTTCTATCTGGATGTGTGTAGGGGTGTATGTGGGTGGAAGGCGGGGTGGTGGGGGTGGGGGGTTTCACAGCTATTCAAAAGCCCTACCAGCCACGATTCGCCCGCCAGGAGGGAAAATGTTAAAAGATTCCCAGGGAGGCTGATTTGCATCTAATTACCTCACCGTAACCATTGTCATGGTTTCATTTTATTTCTCATAGAATCCGATATGATGCAATTGCTTTTTTTTTCTTCTTTTCTTGAAGATTTATACTGCCTATAATGGATAAGTCTGACTAAACTTGTTTTCACCATTAGACAGTTTGTCGATAGAAAGCCCGAGCCTACACTTTTACCGGCCCAAGTGATTTTGAACCTCCCAAACCACATAGACATGGTATGAGAGCAACCAGCCTCTGATGACGCTGTAAGTTATACACGGTGGTGGAAATCCAAATTGGCGGAGGTGGGCGCACGGGGAATTGAACCACCAATCTTCAGATTAGGAGTCTGACATAAAAAAAAGTCAGACACTCTAATCTGCTAATCATTCCCCACATAGAACACCAGAATTGCTACTTCAGAAGACATCATCACATTTCTCTGATGAGTCGGTAATACTGGATTCGGTCATGTGAGGGAACACAATTCTCTGCCTGTCTGCAACAGTTGCTGGTTGGTTGTTGGAGTTTTACGTCCTCGCTACAGTTAACGTCATATCAGAATGTGCAATGCAATGACTAATGACTTGTGACAGTGCTTATCGGAACAAATGCCATATTTGCCCTAATTGTGATTTTTGCCCGAAATCTGTTATTTTTTAATATTTTGTTTAAAGAAGAAGAAAAAAGAAGGCAGACACTGAAAAGTATCGGACTATGCAACTTTAAGGAAATTGTGTTTTCAGAACAAATGCCATAATTTCACTCATTATGATTTGTGTTGTTGTTGCAGGGAATGGGTTAGGCCGAGAATCAAATGACTCGCTCCCACAGAGTCGTCTGCAGGCCCTCAGTTCAGGTGGCTCTCCCCTGATAACGTTCTATGACCGTGGGCACTGCCAACCGCTGACAGTGACAGTCACCCCCAGAGGCCGATGTAAGGTGGAATTGTTGGATTCCCCAGGCTGACCCACCCAGTGTTTCCGTTAAGAGTCAGACAACAACAACTCTATCAACGGAGACGCGAGCCAAGGCCACTCAGTGGCCTGATGCTATCCCACAATGCACTTTGCCAGCAGAAGGTTGGTTGTTGGGAGTGTTACGTCCTGGAAACATCTAAGGTCATATCAGGACGGATACTGACTTGTGACAGTGCGCACTCATGGCGATTTGATGGTGCTTCCCCACTGGGAGACCAGGTCGCCAACACCATGAGTTAATGATATCTCACTCAGTAACACTATTCTAACACTGAGCCAACCAGTCCTTGCTGTATGCTAATAATGCCGAGCGCCTGGCTAGGAAGCGGCAAGTATCAATTTTTAAGTCATTGGTTTGACACGTCTAGGGTTCGAACCCGTGGGGTCGAATCCCACGATCTAGCGGGATGAAAGCGGGAGGTAGATTCTCAACTCATTCGGCTATCCCTTTTGGTCAAAACCATCGGACCATGACATGAAATCTCACTCAGTCACATTGTCCTAATACTGAGCTGAGCAGTCCTTACCATATCCTAATAATGCCAAGCGCCAACGGCAAGTATCACTTTTTAAGTCATTGGTTTGACTCGACTAGGGTTCGAATCCATGGGTGGAACACAGTGGAACACAACGGGATATAGCAGTACAAAGCAGAACACATGAGAACACACCGGGACGCAGTGGAACACAGAGGAATACATAGGGACAACAAATTATGTCGAACTACAGCAGAACACAGAGGTACACATGGGAACCCTGTGGTACACAGTGGAACGCAAAGGAACACAGTGGAACTCAGGGGGATACAGCAGTACACAGCATAACACAGCCGAACACATGGGAACACACCGGGACGCAGTGGAACACAGAGGAAGACATAGGGACAACAAAGTATGTCGAAGCACAGCAGAACGCAGAGGTACACATGGGAACCCTGTGGTACACAGTGGAACGCAAAGGAACACAGTGGAACACAGCGAGAGACATCCGAACAGAGTAGTATACATGGGAATACAGTAGTTTAGTAGGTATTTGAAGTGAAAATGTGCCAAATTAATTTAGGCAAGCACGCCAAAACTCTTGACACCATAGACGTGAGCAGTGGTAAGCATTAACAGATTCTAATGTCTATCAATTTGACTTAGCATCCTCTTATGTGCAGCAGCAAATGCATAATATGTGCACCAGTAATAGTATCTAACTTCAAAATATAGAATTAAATCTACATGCATTTTTGTTTGTTTTCAAAATTAGATATTTTCATCGGGCTATGCAACTTTAATTTAAGACGCAATTGTTGTAAAACCATACCCGCTACGTCCAGTTTGTAGTAAGACTGTTTTATTTATTATAGCGCTGGGAGACCAGTGCCCTGGTGCTGAGAAAAGCACATAACAATGGCCATTAAGGGACGCTCTGTGGTCGCATTAACTGTAACGTCTGGCCAGCAACGCAGTCACCGGACGCGGCGGCCGAATCGGTAGAGTGCGGGCCTCGCGTGCGGAAGGTCGGGAGTTCGGTTCCCAGTCGAGTCGAACCGATGACTTATAAAATTGATACTTGTCGCTTCCTGGCCACGCGCTCAGCATTAATAGGATAGGGCAAGGACTGCTTAGCTCTGTGTAAGGATAATGTGACTGAGTGGAATATTGGGTCATAGCCTGGTTTCCCAGTGGGGCAACACTATAAAGTCGCCATGACAGCGCACTGTCACAATTAAAGTCGGTACCCGTCCTGATATGACCTTAGATCTTGCCAGGACATAAAACTCCAACATGAGTGCGCACTGTCACACGTCGGTACTCGTCCTGATAGGACCTTAGATCTTGCCAGGACGTCAAACTCCAACAACAAACCAACTTAAAATGTCTCACAAACCGGCACTGAGAGGCGCACCACCTGAGCTTAACCCAAAATAGCAACCACCTTGCCAGTCTATTACTGCGCGATACCATGCTAAAGGCCAGGCACATAGCCGTTAGTGGACATAGTGATCCGTAGGATAGAGTAACGAGGGTGAAACCAGGGGCCATATGCATGGAGCAGTGTTAGAGAGCCAAACCGCGTTTAGGGAGGGATTTCTGGTTTAGCGCCGAAAAGTTGGTATGCATGGAGCAGTGTTAGGCCTAACACCGCGCGTTTAAAGTCGGAAATTCTAACTCCGCTCATAACTGGTTTACAGCGGTGTTAGTGTTAGGTCAGTGTCAGGATGGAGCCCAAATCTATTCAATGCGACCATATTTAACAGAATTACATACGCAATAAGTGAACTTTGATCAATTTAACCCTAAATTCGAACCCTCCTTAAGGCTACCGCCGCATTGGCGGCGATATTAATAGTTATATTTTCTAATCGACGAACGTAATGTAAACAAATCGCCGCCGGCGCCAGTATGGAACGTGACGTCGATGCGGCGCCGATTTGTTTACTTTACGTTCGTCGATTCGAAAATATAAGTATTAATATCGCCGCCAATGCGGCGGTAGCCTTAAGGAGGGTTCGAATTTAGGGTTAAATTGATCAAAGTTCACTTATTGCGTATCTAATTCTGTTAAATATGATCGGATTCAATAGATTTGAGCTAAATATATGGATACAAACGCAGAGGGATTTCCCAAATCTATAAATAGATTCACGTTTATCTATCACTCACCGTTTAGACCGCCATGCATACCCTTTCGACGCCGCCGATAAACGGTGATAGCTATATGGTGTTAGAGGGATAACACCACATGCCGCTAACACTGCTCCATGCATACGGGCCCTGGTGTAAGTACGTCAAACTACATGGAAATACGTTAAGCCCCAGTCACACATCACCGGACTGAGTGCCGGACACCACCGGACAAAGAATTTTGTAGTCCGGTGGTGTCCGGTGTCAAAATGTTGCAACGGCCGCCGGACGAAACGGACGCTAAACGGACGCTAAACGGACATAAAACGGACGTCAAACGGACGGACTGGACACCAAATGGACACCAACCGGACACCAACCGGACAGCTACCGGACTGTTCACGGACGCGCCAAAAACCGATGGACCGAATTCCCGCAGCACCGCCAAAGGTCTCTTCAGGATACAAAAGGGACACCTAACGGATGAATAACGGACATGAAACGGACATGAAACGGACAAAACGGACTTCAACCAGACACTAACCGTACACGTCTGTCCGGTGGTGTCCGGTTCAAGGTTAGTGCATGTTCAAAACTTGTACCGGACACCGCCGGACACCACCGGACACCACCCGACGGGAACCGGACGAGAAGCGAACATCGCCGTACACCACCGGACCGTGTGCGGTTCCCCAGTCCGGTAAGTGTGACTGGGCCTTTAAGGTATGGCAGGTTTTGGGATGGATAAATATGCTATGGTACGGATAAATATGTTATGGTATGGATGCCAGTACGTTCAACTACGTTAGCCTCCACTACGTTGACCTACGTCCACTAACGGCTATGTGACCAGGGCTTCGTCCAAGTACACTAGAGTTCGCTAGAGCACACTAGAGAATGCTAGAATACACTAGAGTATGCTAGAGTACACTAGAGTATATTAGCATCACGGATACATATTCAGCCTCTAACGTACCTGTTTTGAACATGTCCAAAAATTAAATCGCAGATCACGGCTCACCCATGTTATTACCAAGTTAACATCACAGACAAGTATGGATGCCGCTACGTTCAACTACGTTCAACTACTTTCAACCATGTTAGCTTCCACTAGGTTCAACTACGTCCACTAACGGCTACGTGACCGGTACTTTACTCACAAAAGGCCTGTCTAAACTGCTTACTACCCCCCGAGCAACAGTCTCGAACACGACACAGCACATCAGAAAACTTCTCACTGGCTCCTTTTTTCCCCTTCTCCTTTCATGTCTCACCACTGTTCATATTCCTATACCGTCCTACTGTATGAGATCAAAAACCAAGTCAATAGTCTTTCTTACAAGTCCAATTGAGGAGTTAGTAATTATAACTACTGAGGACCATATATTTGTATTTGTTATATTTAACTGTTGAAGGGATGGCAGCGCAATACAGGTCTGAGCTACAATTTACAAGGGCGCCAGTTCCTGTTAGTGAGGACTCAAGGAACTAAACCAGGCGACACAACTCCGTTTGTAATAATATTGGTATATTAAAATATACCACACATTCTATTTTTGTTTCTCTTCTTTTTATTAAAAAATATAACTAGCTGTATATTGAACGGTGAGGAGAATTCGGAAAGAATTGCTGAAGAGTTGTAATTTCAAATATTGCAACTTATATCCTTTTACCTATGTAGGCCTACCGCACATATTATAATTACCCCATTAAAAGAAATAGAAATTGTGTGTAAAGACCTGCAGCACTCACGGCCAGAGGATCACTGCTATAGTGCTGAGAAATGAAGTATTAAGCTGAATAATATTCATTTACCAAACATGTATTAATAAAGCTTTCCCCACCGCCAAGGCTAGGGGGAGGTAGAGTAGCGGAGGGGGAGGTAGAAGTAGCGGGTGGGGGGGGAGGTAGAGTAGGGGTGGGGAGGGGGAGGTTAGAAGTAGTGGGTGGGAGGGGGAGGTAGAAGTAGTGGGTGTAGGTAGTGGGTGGGAGGGAGGTAGAAGTAGGGTGGGGGGGGGAGGTAGAAGTAGCGGGTGGGAGGGGGAGGTAGACATAGTGGGTGGGAGGGGGAGGTAGAAGTAGGGGTGGAGGGGGGAGGTAGAAGTAGCGGGTGGGGGGGGGGGTAGTGGGTGGGAGGGGGAGGTAGAAGTAGCGGGTGGGAGGGGAGGTAAGTAGTGGGTGGGAGGGGGGTAGAAGTAGTGGGTGGGGGGGGGGTAGAAGTAGCGGGTGGGAGGGGGGAGGTAGAAGTAGCGGGTGGGAGGGGGAGGTAGACTTTAGTGGGTGGGAGGGGGAGTAGAGTAGTAGCGGGTGGGAGGGGGGAGGTAGAAGTATTGGGTGGGGGGGGTAGTAGTGGGTGGGAGGGGGAGGTAGAAGTAGTGGGTGGGAGGGGAGGTAGAAGTAGTGAGGGGGAGGTAGAAGTAGAGGGTGGGAGGGGGAGGTATAAGTATGGGTGGGAGGGGGAGGTAGAAGTAGTAGGTAGACAGGTGTAGAAGTAGTGGGTGGGAGGGGGTGGGAGGGGTGGGGAGGTGTAGCGGGTGGGAGGGGGAGGTAGAAGTAGTGGGTGGGAGGGGGAGGTAAGTAGCGGGTGGGAGGGGGGAGGTTAGAAGTAGTGGGGAGGGGAGTGGGTAGTAGGTGGGAGGGGGGTAGAAGTAGTGGGTAGGGGGTAGGTAGGAGTAGCGGGTGGGAGGGGGGAGGTAGAAGTAGTGGGTGGGAGGGGAGGTAGAAGTAGGGGTGGAGTAGGGGGGAGGTAGAAGTAGCGGGTGGGAGGGGCAGTAGTGGGAGGGGGGGGGGTAGAAGTAGCGGGTGGGAGGGGGAGTAGAAGTAGCGGGGGGAGGGGGGAGGTAGAAGTAGTGGGTGGGAGGGGGGAGGTAGAAGTAGGTGGTAGGGGGGGTGAAGGGGTGGGAGTAGGGGGTGGGAGGGGGGAGGTAGAAGTAGGGGTGGGAGCGGGTGGTGGGGGGGTAGAAGTAAAGTAGCGGGTGGGAGGGGGGAGGTAGAAGTAGTGGGGGTAGAAGTAGCGGGTGGGAGGGGGGGTAGAAGGTAGTGGGTGGGAGGGGGAGGTAGTAGTGGGTGGGAAGTAAAGTAGGAAGTAGTGGGTGGGAGGGGGTAGGTAGAAGTAGTGGGTGGGAGGGGGAGGTAGAAGTAGTGGGTGGGAGGGAGGTATAAGTAGTGGGTGGGAGGGGGGAGCTAGACGTAGTTGGTGGGGAGTGGGGAGGTAGAAGTAGCGGGGGGAGGGGGAGGTAGAAGTAGCGGGTGGGAGGGGGAGGAGAAGTAGTGGGTGGGAGGGGGGAGGTAGAAGTAATGGGTGGGAGGGGAAGGTAGAAGTAGTGGGTGGGAGGGGGAGGTAGAAGTAGTGGGTGGGAGGGGGAGGTAGAAGTAGCGGGTGGGAGGGGGAGGTAGAAGTAGCGGGTGGGACGGGGCGGGGACCATAATCCCGGTCAGGACATGCTCTGAATCTGATGCAATCAGGTTCATCCAGCTGGTAAGCCTCCTCTGCCCCGTCCACCTCCCCCCCCCCCCCCCCCCCCCGTACCGAGTGACTGTGAGGGTGCATGTCTGTGTGTGTGTTGGGGGGGGGGGGGCGGAGGGGGGGTTAGATGACTCTATGGGGTGCGGACACTCCCAGAAAGAACCAGCCACCCTGGGTGGAGAATGGGTCAGTAGAGGAGGGTGTGTATGGTAGGGAGGCTAGCAGCTGATGTGGGGGGGTGGGGGGGGGGGGGGCAGGGGAGTGGGTAAGAACTTTCTACCATTGCCCGCAGCTTCGGTGGTATCAATGTTTGCGTTTGTGGGCGCACAGAGATTAGCACCACCATAATGTCTTATCGGATCCTAATCTAATGATGTATTCAAAACTCATGGATTTATTGGAATGAAAAAAATCATTAAGATCGGTCAAAATTGGGATTATATATATATATATATATATATATATATATATATATATATATATATTTATATATATATATATGTACATATATTAAAGGACTATTAGCATGTGCCGGGTGAGGTGGCCTAATCAACGTGAATATCGCCTATGCTGCCGATATGACGTAAAACAACCACCAATCAATCAATCAAGCCTAATTGATAGAGCGCGGGCGTCGCGTCCTGAAAGTCGGGAGTTCAGTTTCTGGTCGAATCAAACCAATGACTTTAAAATTGACACTTGTTGCTTCCTAGCCTGGCACTCAGCATTAATAGTAGTAATAATAGTAGGAACACACAACAAACACACCCACAAAAGCAAACCAAAGCTGAGGACAAGGGTAGAAACAACACTGAATCGGATGCCAAGGCATCTGCTTACATTACCTCACACACAGACATACACACATCAATCAATCAATAGTTCCGTCCTCTAGTCGAGGGTTGGATGCAATGGTTCTCCACTTGTTCCGATGGTGTGCTGTTCTGATAGACTGTGAATAATTCAAGCCTGTCCACTGTGAAATATTTGTAAACGATGATGTTCTTGGTCTCCCTCTCCCTCTGCTGCCTTTCACCTTCCCTTCCAACAATGTATGATATATTGAACTCTGACGAATGATGTGGCCAAAATAAATAAGTTTCTTTGTCTGTATAGTGGCAAACAAGCGTTTCTTATTTTTAATTTTTGTGAGAACTTCTTTGTTGGTGATCTTCTTTGTCCATGATATGACATACACACATACTGACACTAAAACCAGCTTCTAGCATCCCTACCATAAACAGAGACCTCCACCCGACTCGTCAGATATGCACCCCAAACACCCCCTCCCCCCACACACACATGCCCATTCACAGTCACTGGGTAGGGGGTCGGTATGGGTGTGTGGGTGTGTGGGCAGGTGACTCTTACCAGCTGGATGAACCTCATTGCAGCTGAGCGTGTGACTGAACCAAAACATGTTGCATCAATTAAATGACTAGCAGCCACATTTGATTTTTCATTTAAGAGTAAATAAGGATTGAATTCACATTAAAACAGAAGGATCTTCATGTATTGCACCTCATATCATGGGGGTATTGTTAAACTGGCAAATCATATTTATATTATTAAAGAAAACATTTGCAGATGTTATGTTTATGTGATCAGGGAAATGGCATATATTCAGCAGGATCAGTAGTGGGTGGGAGGGGGGAGGTAGAAGTAGTGGGTGGGACTAGCAAACGTTCTAGCAAAGTACCCCTAAATTATGGTAAATGCTGTCTCATGACATCACAATGAATGAATGTGTGCACCCTGTGTGCACCCTGTGTGCACCCTGTGTGTCTCCACGACTGGACTCCCGGTCAGACCTCCCGCATCCAAGCACATGGCCCTCCCCCATCACCACCCCTCCTGAACCACAGCCACCCCCCTCCCCCCCCCACACACACACAGTGGGCAGTGAGGGGTTCACTGCTGAGCAAAAGCGGGAACCCTGCTGCTTGCAAACAGGGGGTTACCATGGTTACTAATTAGGACAGGGTGTGAGTGGCATACATGCATACATATTCATAAATGCATACATACATCTATGCATACGCCTATATGCATACATACATATACACATCTATACAGATAGTTACAGATCCTTTATCGCATTTAATAAGCTCTGTAGTGTCTTGCAACCTCCCCCCCCTACCCCCCTACCCCACCCCCAACCAAAGTGCCAAAGCACTATGGAAGTCGTGTGATGGCCACCCCTGACACACAATCAATAGAAGTGTGTACGTGGGTGGGTAGAGGGGAAGGTGGGTATTTCTTCTGCAGCCCGCAAAACTGTACAATTTGAAAGGGGGGGGGGGGGGGGGGGATAATGGGTGAGGCATGGTGGGTGTGAGGAAGGGTATGTGTGTAAGGGAGGTAGGGGGCGGGGAGGGCGAGTTGCTGGTCAGTGTCAGTGTGAGGGGATTGATGGGTAGGGTGTGAGGGGTGGAGGAAGTACCAAGGTCCGCTTCAGGCTGCTTCTGATAACCCTCACCCCTTTACACCCCCCCCCCCCACACACACACATACACTGCTCCTACTGATCGTGTGTCAGGGGTGGCCATGACACGTGTTCCCGTGTTCCCGGTGCTGTACCGTAGTGCTTGTACTCTCCACACACACACACACACACACTCCTACCAGGGTGTGTGTTGGGTAGTTGTGGGGTTTCATGCTGAAATGTATGTATGCATGCATGTGTGTATATGGATGTGTATGCATGCATGCATATGTATGCATGCATGTGCACCACACCCCCATCATTCACCACCAAATTGTCCTAACAAATATTGTAAATAAATCAAATATCCTACATGTGTTTTCTTCAACACCCTCATCTGTGCCAACTTCGGTTACCCACACCCTGTCTTAATTAGTAACCATGGTAACCCCCTCCCACCGGCTCATTGTGTGTGGGAGAGGTTGTGGGAGGGGGTATGGATGGAGGAGGAGCATGCTCTCTGGTCCGGTCCAGGAGGGCTGACCAGGGGTTCAGTGACAGCACACAGCACACAGTGCACACACACTCATTCTCAGCAATGCTCTGAGGCAGCAGTTGCTACATATAAGGGGTATTTTGCTAGAAGACAATCACCAGATCATTTCGCTGATCATATAAATACAAAGCCAGCAGATGCTTTCTTTAATGATAACATATTATTTGCCAGTTGAATAAAACCAACATGATATGAGATGTAAAACATAAAAAACCTTCTGTTTTAATGTAAATTCAATCCTGAATTATTCTTAAATGAAACACCAACTGTGGCTGATATTACAGTGATAATCAGTTAATTGGTGCAGCAGGTTTTTTTTTCTAGTAATATAACTAGTTATTGCTAGTTGAAACAGGTTCACTTGATATAGGTGATAACACATTTTCCCATAGTAAAGCCTATCAATTAACATACTGAATTACATCAACGGATCAGATTGTACCAAGAGACTCTCATTTCAGGTGTTTCCCCAACCTGTTCAACTGAGGCATCCATATTTCCTAGCTTTAATCTCAAACATCTTTATTCCAGGACGTCAGTCAGAAAACAGATGAGATAGGAATGAATTAACTTACAGGATTTATTTGAATAGATATGCTTTAAATGCAGATGGCTCGAAAGGAAAGCTATACAATTTGCCCAAAGGCATGGCAACACTATTCCGTAACACCCAAGTTTGCTTGATAATCCTCTTCTAGAATTACTGCTGACCAATTTCCCAGAGGATAACGTTAAATTTGCATTAGCCGATGAAAGCGCATCTTCAAAAAACAAAACACTTTGCTAGATTTGATCCTATATATATCCAACCTACATAGCCTTTGATCGTTTGATGCTGCATAGAAGGAAACAATTTAGTAGAAAATGCATTAGACATGGTCGTTGGAGTGTTATGTCCTTGCAACATCTAAGGACATTCATATCAGGATGGGTACCGACTTGTGACAGTGTGCACTCATGGCGAAATTATAGTGCTGCCCACCTGGGAAATCAGGCTGCCAGCACCATGGCCCGATGTCCCACTCAGTCACCTTATCCTGATACTGACATAACCAGTCGTTTCCCTATCCTATTAATCCTGAGTGCCAGGCTAAGAAGCGGCAAATATAAATTTGATAAGTCATTGGTGTGACTTGACCGGGAACCGAGCTCCCGATCTCCCGCATGCGATGCCCGCGCTCTACTTCCACACCGCTTGTTTGTTTGTTGTTGTTTTACGTCCTAGCAACATCTAAGGTCATATCAGGACGGGTTTCATACCGCTGAGGATTATCGCCATTAGTCTGCCAGTGTGGTTCATGGGTATAGCTAGTCATTGTTTGTTTGTTGTTTTACATCCTAGCAACATCTAAGGTCATATCAGTTTGGGTACCGACTTCTGAGAGTGCACACTCATCGTAAATTTATAGTGCAGTCCCACTGGGAGACAAGGCCACTGGCACCATGACTCGATATCCCACACAGTCACATTATCCTAATACTGAGCTAACCAGTCTAAGGACAGGGCATGGGTGAAAGGATGCTGTAACAAACCACGATGGGATGGGATCCTCTCCCACAGGCCTGTATGTCATCTGCGTAGATGTACATAGTAGGCTAAGTTATTATATACAGGTTAGGAAAAAAACTTGAAAATTAAAAAAAAAACTAATATAGAAACTACTAACACCCAAAACCGCAAAGGTTGGCCCGAGAAAGATCAGGTAAAGACTCCTGAGTATGGGACCAGACCAATCCAGTATCACAGCTGTCCATCGTTGAAAACAAGCACCCTCACGGGAGCTTATACGTTATGGGAAGAATAACAAACTTGTCACAAAAAACAAACAAAATGTTTGACCAATGTGATAACAATGACGAGGTAGGTTTATTGCCTATCAAGATGTGTAAGTAGTTAAACAAACTGTGCCTGTTCATGCTATGCTATGCAGTAATGCAAAAACGAAAGCTTGTTTCATTTAACGAGGCCTCTAGAGCACATTGATCTTTATCATCGGCTGTTGGACGTCAAACATATGGTCATTCTGACATA
Source organism: Branchipolynoe longqiensis (assembly GCA_030323885.1). Taxonomy (NCBI): domain Eukaryota; kingdom Metazoa; phylum Annelida; class Polychaeta; order Phyllodocida; family Polynoidae; genus Branchipolynoe; species Branchipolynoe longqiensis. Next base: position 31,893,816 of record CM059190.1, on the reverse strand, counting down.
TTTCTTTTGGAGGAAATCTGCTGCCACCTCATAGGCTACTCTTTCCGATAAGCAGCAAGGGGTCTTTTATATTCACTTTCCATGGACAGGACAGCACATACCACAGCCTTTGATGAACCAATTGTGGACCACTGGTTGGAATTGAAAATAGCCCAAGCTGCAAATGGGTTCACGGAGTACGATCGATCGAATGACCCACACCTTCAGAGGTGGATACTCTACCGCCTGAGCTACGTCCCGCTCCACTATGCAGTAACACAGTTTAGCCAATCTGGATGCAGTGAACAAGATGTCATCAGTTGTAGAATTTGTGCACATACGTATGTGTGCGCATCATTCACTCTATATGAAGTACAAATTCCTATTCCATATATACATCGCAGATTCAAGCTGCACTAAGTAGGAAAACGAATCTCGGGTACATTAGCAAATATAAACTAGACTGACTAGAAAAGGGAACTGCTTAGTATGGACATTTTTGTTTAAATCCTCGCTTGTAATACCAGTGTGATGGTCCACAGTCTTCCACACTGCTGCACACTCACGGAAGAACGCCAAGATTTAGTAACAGTATGCTTCAAACTATACCAAAACATATCCGCTCTCTGCAGCGTCAACAGTCAACTGACCTGCCCCCTAACTCGCCAGGTCCCACGTCGCCTCTAGGTGGGTAGGGTGTGTGCTGGCCACACGCAGTAGAGGGCAGCCCAGTCGGGGCTCTGCCCGATGGCTAGCGTGCCGCCACCTTGCACAGTTCAGTGTAACTGTGCAGGTGTGCGGCGTCCACATGGTAGTGGAGCTGATGAGCAGACTACTACACCAGCATATATATTAAATATAAAGAACCCCCGTCCTGATATGACCATAGATGCTGTTAGGACGTAAAACCTCCACAAACAAACAAAACATGAGGAATATGACAATTGGGAGATAGGTGGATTCACCCTGAACCAGTTACTAGAAGTTTATCTATGATGATACGGTAGGAGAGTCGGGGAAGATTGCAGCAGGGTTTCTTTTTTTTTTAAATAAATAAACCCAGACAAAAATACCCTTAAAACAAACTAAGCCAAACCAAAAGCCTCCTCGAACGGGGCCGTCTGGGACGAGGGCTCGCCACCAGACGTCGCCACATCACATGCATGTCTGGCTGGGCCATGTCAGTGGCAGGGAAGAACGGTCAGGATGTCTCCGCCACCCCCACCCCCACCCCCTGCCTCGACCCCCACTCCCCCCCCCCCCCCCTCCACAAACGCACCCCAATCCCACGCCCTCTGGGAGGCAATCTGTGTTAGATCGATGATTCTCACATCTGGAGTTTCTTTCGCTGGTGTCGGCTGCTATCATAATAGAGCAGTTAGCATCTAAAAATAGCTGCATACAAACCGGAAATGGCCTGTACCATGGTACCAGCAACCCTTAGTATTGTTCATAGCGACTTGATTTCGGGGTTATTAACGCTGGGTATACATTTGTAAGACATTGGTTTGACTAAACGTCAAACATATGATCATTCTATTATATTTCTTCGGAGGAAACCCGCTGCAACCACATATGCTACTCTTCCCGAGAAGCAGCAATGGGTCTTTTATATATGCACTTTCCCGCAGACAGGACAGCACCCTTTGATGAACCAGTTGGTATTAACGCTGGGGATCTCCGCCATCTTGGAAGGCGTTCAGTAGGCAGAGAGCGCCAGTGAAATTTACACCTTTCATTTGAAGTTGTTGTTCGTTCGTCTGTTTGCTGTTGGGAGTCTTACACCCTGGCAACATCTAAAGTCATATCAGGATGGGTACCACTTTGTGACAGTGCGCACTCATGGTGACTTCATAGTGCTGCTCAACTGGGAGACCAGGCCGTCAGCACAATGACCTGATATCCCACTCAGAATCAGTCACATTATCCTGACACTGAGCCAACTAGTCCTTGTCATATCCTAATAACAGCAAGTGCCTGGTGCTTTAAGAGATTGGTTTGACTAAATGTCAAACATATGGTCATTCTGACATATTGCTTCGGAGGAAACCCGCTGCCGCCACATATGCTACTCTTCCCGATGAGCAGCAATGGGTCTTTTATATACCCACTTTCCCACAGACAGGACAGCACATACGCCAGACACCCTTTGATGAAGCAGTTGTGGACCACTGGTCGGAACGGAAAATAGCCCAAACCACAAAGGGATCCACTGAGAAGGATCGATGCGATGACTGACAACTTCACAGGTGAACACTCTACCGCCTAAGCTACATCCCGCCCCCTATACACCAATGTATGCACAGGAAACTAAATACTACACTGCTTCCAATTTTTTAAATTATATAGGTGTATAGATCTTTTAAATCTGGTTCCAGTGATATTAAATGGATATAAATCTCTTGAAAAGTTCAGAAATTATGAGGTTTTAAAGATTCATTTTTCCGCCCTTATTTGTGCACATTTCCAAATTAGAGAAATCTAGGTTTTTAAGGCCCCCAACACCAAAGCTATGTTCCGTATAATTTGTCCAATATTAAAGAATCTCACTCTCTATAGCACAAATAGCAGGCTCCATTTTTTCCCAGACCATTAGCTTTGTTATTTTGTCAGATATTTCATGCTAAAGTTGCTAAATTCCTTAATTTCTACTGAATATCATCAGGATTAATGATAAATTCTTTAAAAACATCATAACTTCTGTTCTACTTACACTATCACTCGATTGTTTATTCCAAAATAATCAGAATCAAAAGCTATATATGATCATACATGTTTTGAATTAAAAAGAGGCAAACACTGAAAGTTCACTCTTATAGGCATTGCTAGCTAGTCTAGGTCACAAAGACATTAACTGTATTAAGATGATTAAACAGATTCCCTCAGGCGACAATAGGCTTCAGAAATGTTTTCCATGTCTGGCACCTTCCATACTCTAAAGTGATTGTTGATGGGTGCCACATCAAGCTTTTGCTGGCGAAACAAAAGCTTCAATCAACACCATGTTTGTCACTCCGGTGCAGCTCAGATGACCATACTCAGCACCGTCCTGATATGACCTTAGATGTTGCTAAGACGTAAAACAACAACAAACAAACAAACCATATTCAGCAAGGTACCAATTTTGGGGAAGGGAGTGGCTAAGACTGGATGCAAACAGACTATGGCAAACATGCACAGAGCTGCTGGTGGTACACCCAAACAAGTGTCCATTGACTCTAATTTATCTCATCATGTTAATTATAAATCAAACAGTCTAAAAGACAAAAGAACAGGCATTCACTTCTTATCATTTTTATTTCAAACTAATCAGAATTAGTGGAGGTTGAAGTGGTATTAGAATGGTTAAATTATGTCCGATGTCGCGATGTGAACAGCGTATCCGCCCACTTTGGTGTACCTAATTGAAGCCTTAGATATATAGTACCTCATCTGCCTTCCTACCTTTGGGTTATATCCAGACATACTCACTCAGAGAGCTGTGTGACAATTGGCGTGGGCTGTAAGACCTTATCTATCTACTCCATTTGCCTCCAATATGAGGGTTTTACGGCAGCAGTGTATCTGAGAGTAGCACGATATCGTAGATCCACAGACTGTCGCCTTTCGGGGAGGAATGTGCAGCATATAAAGCAGACAGCGTCGCTACCTAGTGGAATTCAAATTAAATCAGAAATTCTACGGCGAGGGGGTGGGGGTGGGGGTGGGGGGGAGATGGAAATACGTTTAGAAACGATGTAAATGGTCTTACATAACATTACTTTAGATTCACTAAGATGTTGTTGTTAGCGGTGGTGTTTTTTTTCTGACCACAACACGTCATTCAGAAAAGGTACCTATGTAGACTGCTGGAAGCTATCCAAAGCTCCACAAAGGAGGGGATAAACAAGTCCTGGGCAACTATAGACCCATCTCTATACTCCCACTGCCTGGGAAGATAATGGAGAAAGTAATGGATATACATATTATGGACCACCTGATCGAGCACAAAATACTAAACAGTAATCAAGGGGGATTAAGAAAAAAACACTTGACAATTAAAACAATTGCTACCTTAATAAACAATATCTCTAACAGTATCAATAAAAAAAGTTAGTGGGTGCAGCGTTCATAGACTTCAGCAAAGCCTTTGACACAGTGAACCACACTATCCTAATTAGCAAACTATCCCAAATGTGAATAACGGGAGTAACTGGAAAATGCTTAGCAAGCTACCTAAAAAATCTAAAGCAATGCACTCCATTAAATGGAGCCATATCAAATGAGGAAAGAATAAGCTGTGGGGTGCCACAAGGGTCAGTTCTGGGAGCACTTCTCTTTCTGATATATATAAATGATCTAAAGAACTGGCTAGACATTGAAAACATCCAACTATATGAAGATGAGACTGTGGTGTATACCGCAGTCGAATCATGCGAAGAAATAGAAACAAAACTAAATCAAACTCTAATGAAACTAACAGAGTGTTGCCATCTAAATAAGATAATGTAGTAGTCTGCACTGACCTTTCAAGCAAGCAACCACATAGACAGGTAGGCGTGGGTAGTGTGGTAATATCAGGGAACCTAGCTGGTGTAATGGTTAGCACACTGTCCCGGAATGAAAAGAGATGTGGGTTCGAGTCCCGCTCTAGGTGCAATATTTGACATTTTCATCACCCCCATGACACTGGTTGCCATGACCATGATCCTGTACAAGCTACGCGCTGTATGGTTGGTGTACCTACCCTGTGTATGTATATGTTAGTGCATTGCCTGTATGTATGTAATTGTAAGCATTAAAAGACTTACAATTCCAGCAGGGACGAGTGTAGTAGTCTGCACTGACCTTTCAGGTTAGTAACCACATAGACAGGTAGGCATGGGTAGTGTGGTGATATCAGGGAGCCTAGGTGGTGTAATGGTTAGCACACTGGCCCGAAATGCAAAGAGATGTGGGTTTGAGTCCCGCTCTAGGCGCAATATTTCCCATTTTCATCACCCCCACGACAATAACTATAAATAGCAATAAATCAGTAACAATAAAATAAAGCGTCTCCTGGGAAACAGCGAACTAGAGCAGGTAGACAGCTACCAATATCTGGAAGTGGACCTCAACAGGCACCTAAATTATGACCTTTGCATAACAAACACTATCAAAAAAGCAAACCACAAAATATGGCTACTGGCAAAACTGAGATACTACATGACTGAGAACATGGCAATTAAAATATATAAAGGCATGATCCTCCACTACTTTGACTACGGTGATGTAGTATACATGGGAGGAAATATGAAAATACTAAACAAGCTACAGGTACTGCAAAATAAACCCAAGTACACAAAAGATATCCTACAATAGAACTACACAAAAAATGCACCACTACGCCACAAAATCAGGTTACACAGTAATCTCCCGCAGGGACACTAGACACATGGCGGCCCCAATACTACTAACGGAAATTAGTAACACAAAAATCTATGACAGCAGTGTACTGGCCAACAAAACACAAAACAATGGGCAATCAATAACCTTGACCACTACAAAAATGGATTCATGACAGAGTTTGTCACTTTAGTGACTAGTGCAAATTTTATAAACCCTTAGCTGTGGAATTATCATGACTTCCGGTCTGAAAGATGTTGCCAGGACGTAAAACTCCAACAATCAACAAATCCGGTCCGGGATGCTGGCACTCGAACCACTCGGGTATTCTGGAAATTATTTCCTCTAGGTCTTACACATCTGACATCAAATAGCATAAATTTATGTCAAGGAGGAATTCTCAAATACTCAGAATTCTCAAATAATCAGAATGAACTCCAGCGTGTGCTACATCTTAGGAAAGGGTTAACATTACAAGAGTCTGCAGATTGAATTAATGATGTCGTAAAAGTTATACCATGCATCTGAAAAAGAAAAAGGCCAAACGTTGGATTCTTGCTCAGCATAATCTCTAAGTTATCTAGCTAATCAAATCTCTTGAGATTTAATTTAAGGTGGCCCCCCTGTCAGAAAATGGGGCTCAATGATATTAATATGCAAGACGCATCCCTAATTTAACCTGTGAGCAACATGAACAATCCGATATTCTACTGAGTCACATTCTCATGACCATCAGTTAATCATCCCTTTCCCGAGATTAATGCTGCTGAGTGTCAGACACGATAGTGGTAACTGTGCATTTTATACACCATTATTTATTCCACCCAAACCTATGCTTTTCCCTGAGTTCAATTGATATATTTTGAATATTTTAATTTTCCTATTTTCTCCAGCAGCCAGGTAACTACAGACTACCACATAATGGTTAAAGTTGTATAGTCCGATGGTTTTGAGTTCCTGTCAATTTTCTGAGATAACTATATTAAATTGATTGCTGTAATGTACATTACTTTAGTTTGAAGCAACTTTTATTTTAAATGGCTAAGTTTGGAGATATTTGAAATGCAAACATGTCAAATTAGTTTTGGCAGAAACAGGTTCTATTCAATTGCCCCAGTATTCCCTTCTGTTTGGGAACAAATGCTAAATAAGTTCATCAGTATCTAAATTAGATACATAGAATCAATTCTAGATTGTTATGGTTTTGACAAATTGATGCTTCATCGGACTATGCAGCTCTAAAATCTTTAAAAAAAGAAGATCCCATTAAGTGAATAGTAATACATCGGGTGTGTATTGTCACCATGTCTATTTAACCTGTACACAGAGATGATTTTCAGACACATTGAAGATTGCAAGGGAGTGACAATAGGTGGCATGAACATCAACAATCTTAGATATGCCGATGACAGTGTAATACTAGCAGACAGTGAGAAAAACCTACAAGATATAGTGAATAGAATCAATAAAGCTGGAATACTATTCAACATGAAGATGAATGCCAGGAAGACCAAAACAATGGTTATAAGTAAAAAGACAGATAAACCAAATGTCAATATAACCATAGATGGCACAAACATAGAACAAGTATCCGAATTCATATATCTCGGACAAAAGATTACAAATGATGGGAGATGTGAGGAAGAAATTAAAAGAAGGATAACAATAGCCCGAACAACATTCTCCAAAATGTATAGAGTGTTAACATCAAGTAAGATATTAATACAAACAAGGAAGCGTATTCTTCAGTGTTATGTGTGGTCTACTCTAATGTATGGGGCAGAGACATGGACAATCTCTAAGAAAATGTACAAACGTTTAGCAGCATTTGAGATGTGGACTTATCGAAGGATGATGAAAATATCATGGACAAAGAAGATCACCAACAAAGAAGTTCTCAGAAAAATTAAAAATAAGAAAAGCTTGTTTGCCACTATACAGACAAAGAAACTTATTTATTTTGGCCACATCATTCGTCAGAGTTCAATATACCGTACATTGTTGGAAGGGAAGGTGAATGGCAGCAGAGGGAGAGGGAGACCAAGAACATCATGGTTTACAAATATTTCACAGTGGACAGGCTTGAATTATTCACAGTCTATCAGAACAGCACAACATCGGGACAAGTGGAGAACCATTGCATCCAACCCTCGACAAGAGGATGGAACTATTGATTGATTGAATACATCGGCAATACAGATAACTACCCTTTCAGGATTCCTGAACATCATTGCTAAATAATCCGTTTGATATATGAGCTTGAGCACTCACTTTAGGATGTGTGTCTCACATCTCAAATTCGAGAAATTCCCTGGAAAATAAATGCAGAGAGAGAATAAAATACCCAACCCATGCCCCGAAGATAAGGGGCACCCCACTGTTGGAAATCAGGACAGCTCAAATAAATATTGCACAACAGCCAGTGCCAAAGAATGCCAACTGATGCTGATGATGATAGTCAGACATTCTCATCCATCGTAATATTCGGCCTATACTAATCAACTAAACACTCATCTGGTAATTTCATAGTATTTCCTCAGCTTCTTAGATTTAATTATCTTAGCTCTACATGTGACGATCCCAAGCACTAATATACCTGTGTATATATATATATATATCGTTTTTTGCAGCAGGTTGATCAATACGGCGAGAGAGATAAGTGACAAGAACTGCTGGTGGCGGTGCCACCATAAGCCAGTATGCCGCAGTTAATCAACATTTGTCCGTAATTGGACCTTAAATATAATATAAGAAGAATGGTAACAGTAATAGGAAAACCCCATACCGATGATTTATACCCGTATATTTATATACTAACTATATATATGGGTAATTTTCTGAAATTGAACACTACAAGACGGGAAGGCCGAATGAGTTAGAGCGTCCGTCTCCCGTGTTGGTAGATCGTGGGTTTGAATCCTGCTCGAGTCAAACCAATGACTTATAAATTGATACTTGTCGCATCCTAGCCAGAAGCTTGGCATTACTAGGATAGGGCAAGGAGCAGTGGAATGAAGAAGACGAGTCGTCTGCGACCAGGTTGCGGAAACACCGGAAATGATGGTCTGTTGGTACAATCTGTTTCGTTGATGTCATTCAGTACGGGATAACTCCAAGCATATATCCAGTGTGTATGGGAGAGTGATGTGAGAGTGAAGAGGCCGAGTGTATGGCCACGCCTAATGACCCCCTCCCCCTCAACCACAACACATGTTTGATGGGGAGGGGGAGGGGGAAGGGGGGGAGGGAGGAAGGCGTGATGACCAAGTTTAGGGTTGCTGTTGGGGAGGGGAAGTGGGTGAAGGAGGACGGAGCAATAACCCAATTTAGGGTTGCTTTGTAGAACACTTATCACGCCCCCTCCCTCCACACACACACTGTGCCCAGTGATTGTGAGTGTGGGTTCGGGGGAGGTTGTACGGAGTGTGGGGTCGGGGGAGGTTGTACGGAGTACTGATTCGCACACTCCTATGGCCTGGGGTCTTACTGGGGCGTAAAACTACACCAACCCCGGCCTTCTCAGAGGACTGTGGTTGGGGTCTTAGGCTGCCCTTTTCCTCCTCCCCCCCCCCACCCCCCCACCCCCAATTTCTCTGACCACTAAGATACAGATTGTACCAACAGACTCTCATTTCAGGTGTTTCCCCAACCTGGCGACTGACATGTCCCCTGCTTAAGCAACTAATGTACCCCCTCCCCCCAACAAAAAGAAGAATTGTGCCATGGAAACCCAAAGTGAAAACCTTACAAATAATAGCAGCAAACGTTCCAAATAATAGCAGAATCCATGTTCATATGAAGGTTACATGTTATGCATATGTCAGGGTTGAAAAAAGAAAACTCACTTTTTGATTTTTATCCTATACAAATTGATCAATAAAATAATATCACTTCTGTAACATGGAAATGAAATAAATATAACAACCATACTTTCGCTTGAGGTAACTAAGATTTAAAATTACTAACAACACAGATATTTGAAGTGTACACACATCAAAATAATGTTGGTGTGCTTCCAAAACCGTTATCCCATAGGCTTCAACAAAAACAGGTTATATATTACAATGATATAGTGAGCCCTTCTATGTAGCAACAAATACTCACTAAGTGCACTAATATCTAAGTCGGATATGTAGGTTCAAAACTAGAGAATTGCTTTGCTTTTGAAAATTTGGTGTTTTTATCGGACCGTGCAACTTTAAGTTAAAGTTGCATAGTCCGATGCTTTTGAGATTTTGCTATTTTCTGAGATAAATATATTATACTAATCGTTATAATCTACTTTACTTTAGTTTGAAGTAACTTTAATTTTAAATGGCTAAGTTTGGAGATATTTGAAGTCAAAACATGCCAAAATAATTTTGGCAAGCACACCAAAACTCTGCCACCATAGACTTCAGTCGTAACAGTTTCTACTAATTGACTTATTATGCCCCTCTATGCAGCAACAAATGCTTAATAAGTGCACCAGTATATAGAATCAAATCTAGATAAGTGTTTTAGTTTTGAAAATTTGATGTTTTCATCGGACCATGCAGCTTTAAGCCTATGTGCGTCAGCCACAACATATTCCCATGCATCGCTATGCAAATCGTCAGTGTTTTAGTATATTCGCTGTCCTATTTCAGAATGACACCGATGTCTGCTTCCAGTAAATTGCAACTAAAGAATTTGTACGATCTATTGTGTGTGTGGGAAAGTAAAAAATGTCAGCAAAAGAGCCTCCATTCCAAATTAAAAGAACTTTCCATCGCCTCAACAAGAACAATTTTCTCATTCTATTTAAGTCTCTTGTTATGCCAATTTTGGAATACTGTCCACAAATTTGGAGCCCAATTTTTCGGAAAGATATTCTGGAGATCGAAAAGGTTCAGAGACGTGCAATGAAATTAGTTGCAGTTATAAAGGACCTACCCTATGAACAAAGGCTTAGGGAATTGAAACTTCCTACCCTTTCCTACAGAAGGAAAAGAAGTGACATAATTGAAGTATTTAAAATTATGAAGGGTTTTGATAAAATAGATATGATAAAATAGATATGAACACATTGTTCACCTTGAATAAAAGAGAAGGCGGTCGGGGACATACTCTCAAACTAGTAAAACCCAGAGCCATTTCAAAGTTAAGGCAACATAGTTTCTCAAACAGGATCATAAATATATGGTACAGTCTCCCACAAAATGTTATTGATGCGGAGTCAATTAATTCATTCAAGAATAGATTAGAAAAAGCATGGGCTGATGATCCAGGCAAATTTGACCCCTTATTCACCACATGCTACTAATTACTCCTTGTGTTGCTTATTTACTTGCACTCAAGCAAAAATGAGAGACAAATAAGTGTTCACACTTCCTGTCTACCATTCGCTATATCGCTATATATTATGAAACTATTATCAGCAATAACCATTAGGATCAGTAGGCTTAAAGCTGCATAGTCCGATAAAGCGGCACATTTTCAAAACCAAAACAATTGTCTAAAATCGACTCTAAACATCAAACTTAGATACCGATGCACTTATCAAACATGTGAAGGGAATATTGAATCAATTTAATATAACCTGTTACTTACTGCTGAAGTCTATGGTGTCCGAGTTTTGACATGCTTGCCAAAACTAATTGTGTATGGCTATACTTCAAATATCTCAAAAGTTAGCTATTTAAAATAAAAGTTACTTCAAGATAACATGAGGTAGATAATAACAATCAATTTAATATATTTATCTCAGAAAAATGACACAAATTCAAAACCAGCGTCCTATGAAACTTTAAGCCTCAGGATCCGGAAGGGAGGGTTGTAGGGGGGGGGGGAGCATACACAAAAATAGTTTAATTAAGTCTACTAAAGCTCAGCTTACGGGGCCTCGGGAGTAGCTTAGGGGCCCTGGTGGGAATTAATCTGTCACTGTGTAAAATGGCTAAAGCTTGAATCTGTGGTTGTGTAGGGAGGCTATAGTGAAATCAATACAGACAAAGAGAAAGGAAGAGTATAAAGTGTAAAGAAGGAGAGAGAGTCAAGCCCTCTGGTTTATTATTTATATGGTTACATAAGACCGACTCATGGACGCAACTCTCACAGCAGAGAGCTAAATGGAGAGCGGCAGTCAAGTAATGAAAGCAGTCTTTGTTGCATCGCGACCGACAGTCTGATGATGATGATGACATGGGTTCATTGTAGAGTATCACCCCACCCCTTTCCCCCAATGGGAAACAAGCATTCTTGGCCCTACCAATAGGGATCCAGCATTCCTGGTCCCCATAGCTACCAGTGGTGTGCCCACCACCACCAAGGTGTATGGCCCCATGGTCACCACCAACCTTGACCCTGAGTGTGGTGATCCTACCCCAGCAGAGGGGGAGGGGGTAGGCCCTGAGTGCCCTCACACCCAGACCTGCCAGCACCACTATGTCTATTTACATCCCACTAAGGCACCACCAGCCCTTACATATATATACATACATGTGCCTGGTCAAGTACACTGATCAGTAATAAAACATTTGCATTCCCCCTATGCCGTAAATCAGAATATTTTACTATGTATTCCGCCCCTCCACTTCTTACCACCTGCGTCCAACGCAGCGAGGAAAGAAGTTTACATCACTCCATTTTACGGATGTCCTCCCCACCCAATTTGCCTGGTCCTCCCACATCTTCCCCTTCTTGTCCAACCGGTGATGGTGGCAGAATCTGCTTCTTCCTGCCTCTCCCACGCCCTAGTCCTGTAGTGATAGCAGCCTTGCAGGCAGCTGAAGATGTGATGTTCTTCTTGGCAGGCATGTTGGCAGTGTGTGGAGAGAGCCAAAACTCCAGGGTATTTATACCCATCGGCGACCGATCACGTGACCGGGGCGTGGCCTAACGGTGATTGCATACGTCACAAGCATGCTTTACACATGTTACGCATAAGTTTTGAATACTATTCATGGTACGCACACATCAACACGCTAGGCATACGTTTACCATACGTCGGTGTGTGTTACTCATACGCTGAATCTGTCACCTCCAACCGTCACTACACGTCCCAGCACACCGAGTATACGTCGCTATACGTTTTGTATACATCGCTATACGCCATGCATATGCTAGCCATACGCTCTCTGTACGCTTCATACGTTGCGCGGGCCACCCACAGCGCGAAAGGTTTGGCGAATGCCAACCCATTTACATTTGATTTTTATTTCAAAACGTTACGCACATGCTAATGCCATACGTCGTAGTGTGACAGGGCCTTTACCAATTTCTGAACTGCAATATATATGTTTAGGCCTACTTTCCACTGAATTCAATTTCAAAGGGATGAGTATTCCAACTGTTGATGACCATTTTCGGAATATTTATGACAGGATTCTCAGAATCCCTTCAGAAATATCCTGTTGGTTGCAGTGTTGGGTGCATAATCGTTACCGTGTGAAAACGGTAGCTGATGTCTTTATTGCTTGTTTGTGTTATTGTGTTTGTTTGTTTGTGTGTGTGCGTGCGTGCGTGCATGCATGCGTGCGTGCATCGTTGTCTTTTACATGTCTTTTACGGGGGGGAGGGGGGCGGGAGGGAGGTTAGTTCTCACCACTCCCGTCAGAGGGCAGGGTTGTCTCTAATATTCCTCCGTTCTGGCCACAGCTAGAGTTACGCAGATATTACATACAATAAGTATACACCCACGAGTATGCAACCTGCACTAATTAAAAAGAATGCATATAATTACAATCAAATGTACTAATTTAAAAGGATTCGAAGTGTTATAAAATGAAACCATTCTCCCTTCTGCGTTCGGTGATTCTACTTCGAGGTTATTTGTCGATTCGGCGTCAGGGGCTCGCAGACAACTGGGACTATTTCAACAGTAGAATCATTAAAGATAAACGATATATCGATTATATGTCCACAGCTGAATACCTTTGTCGACAAATATAATTGTTATAAAGAAATGAGTCCTGACGTCAGTTATTGCTATGAGTTTAAGTTATCGCCCTGTATTTAGGGGATTATTTTCTATTGCGCAATATTTTTATGATTGCCATGTTACACATAACTGTTGTCAAGGGAAGTTGACATAACCACGCCAGTATGTAAAATGTCACATCACCTGAGCCGTGTTTACACGGGCAATATCATGGCATAAAACTGGGAAACTAACTAAGGGACATCCAGTTGGCACAAGTCACATCAGCAAAATCATCCGCTTCGACTGAATACAACAATTAAACGAACGGAGGCTTGACATTTCGAAAAAGGTTAGTCAATTACATTTTAATGTTATAGTTGTTTGTTATGATTGTCTTGCTTTTTAGCGGCTGGACAGATGGGGTTCGGGTGGCGGCAAACCTATTCACAATGACTTTATGAGTGACGATTGTTATGATGAAGATAAAAGGCCCATGCCCATGGGCGATTTGGTTATAAATTCGTAATCTAGGTGTTGTTTTGAGGTGGTGCGATTTCTAGGAGCTTATAGGATGCACGAGATGCATTGAATTAGTTATTTATTTCATAACCGAGTTAGCGATTCAGCCGAATGTTATTTGTGTAAAGCACATGTATGCCCCTACATACCGTGATCAATCAATCAATCAATCAATCAATAGGATACAGCTATAATCGGCCTTGGACCTGATAGACGCTCTTAATTAATAGACATGGAGACAGTTCTTCAGATGTGGTGGATCGTAGCAACTGTCACTGGCTCCAAGATATACATAATGCTTGACCAGTATGCACCCAGTCGGGACTTGAAACAGTTCACCGACTCTGCTGCTACGACACTCTCCAGCAGGTCATTCCACAGGTCAACCACCCTAAAGCCGAAAAAGTTGTGTCGCAGGTCCAGTCTGGAGTACCGCTTCCTCAGCCTCAGGGAGTGCCCTATGGTCCTGGTGTTGGAGTCTCTGATAAGGGGGCTGCCTGTCTTGTAGATACCATGGATATATTTGAATACTTCAATCATATCCCCCCGGGCCCATCTGTAGTACATGCTTGGGATCTTCAAATGGCATTGCCATTTACAATGACTCGCTATTTTCTGTGGCTCAGAAAATCCTTTATCCAGTGTAGGACATCTCCTCTTATGCCATAGCCATGCAGTTTTTTTAGCAGTCGCTGGTGTGGAACAGTGTCAAATGCTTTTTGGAAATCTAGATAAATAGCATCCAGATTTCCAAAGTCATCAATAACGCGGGTCCACTCATCCATACATGCCAGTAGTTGGTTCATACAAGATCTTCCTTGCACAAAGCCATGCTGTTGTGTTGATATGAGGTTGTTTTCGACAAGATGAGCCATGAATCTCTTATTATTGATTCCAGCAACCTACACACTACAGATGTTAGACTGATTGGCCTATTGTTTTCTGGATCACTTCTGTTACCCTTTTTGAAGATGGGAGCCACATGTCCATCCTTCCATGGGTGAGAAAGTTTTTTTTGGTTTAGTCATTTTTGGAAAATGTGTCTAAGTGGTTCAACAAGCTCGTTGTGTAGCTCCTACAATATGTGCGGGTATATTCCGTCAGGACCTGCTGCCTTAGATGCATTAAGATTGTATAATTTTTTCTTCAGATCGGATGGTGCAATATTTATGTTGGTCAGGGGGGGCACGAAGGAGTCGGTCCTCAAACATTGGTATATGTACTTTGCGTTTACTCCTAGCATATTTATAGAAGGCTTTTGCGTTCTCTTTGGCATTTTTTGAAGATCCTGCTGTTTGGCAAAATGCCTACTAGGATAGGGTACGGCGTAGTGGAATAAAGAATTGTTCGTAGTTAAGATCTCCAATTCTAACCAAAAGGTTCATACTATTAAAGCTGTACATCACAGCTGAACAAATGGAGTTGGAGTTCATCTCTTGAAGATAGGTGAATTACTATTGGGATATTAAGCCAAATAGTATATTATTATATCATGTCTGATGATAAATAGGCCTAAATAAATATGAGCTTATTTAAAGCTCTCATATGCAAAAAGTCATAAGTGATTCAGTGTCAGACTTAATCACACCAGGATCCAATTGAATTAAGTAATGGCAAGAATTCAAACCGAGCAATAGAAAGTATGGCTAGACAAGTAGCGCGTGACCTAGCGGTTTCCTCACTACAAATACACAATATTCACATGCATGCGCTGTGGCAATGGTCCCACAACCATAGTGTCTGGCGTCGCCGTCAGATGTTGCATGCATTGTGAATATTGTGTATTCAAACAGGTCCTTTGTTAGCACTTATTCACTGGTCTAACCATTATGTTCATAGGTTATTTAATTGAAGTCAGAAGGCTATATGTTCAGTTTTAATAGATCTACATCAGTTGCATTACTATATCTACCTGTTGTATTGGCATTCCAATATATTTAACAACTAGGCTATATTCTCTCTGAAATCGGGATGTGACATAGATGTATTTCTACACATGCAGCGTCATATATAACCAAACCTGTGTCAGCTACCCGTTCCCCCCATTTAGGCTCATGGAACAATTTCCAATTACTTATATGCAACTAAAAGATCAAGCACGGATTTCTCGGGGTCTCTTTTTCTTTTAAGTGCAAGTTTTAAGCGTATATATATATGAAATCATACCATTGTGTGGCTGACATCTCTAACCACCATCATCAATTGAAAGTACGTATTTGATACCATTGGCATTTAAGCAATTTCTGAGGAATCCTCTCTTCGAACACGCGCACATTTAAAAAAAAAGTTTTGACAAAAAAGTCAAGCTTGTGATATTCGAATGAGTTTAATGATCTCATCATCGTCCTATAAGTTTTTGGTTGTGTTTTGTTTGGGGTGGTGAGTGTTTTGTTTAAAAAAAAAAATATTTCTCTTTTATCAGGGAAATAAATCTACAGTCGAAGTGATGTATTTTTGTTTGCTCAGGCAAAATTGCCCCCGATTTACTCCCAGATGTTTATTAAAGTAGCATAGTCCGACGGCTTTCGAATTGTTGCATCATTTTCTTAGATAAATATATCAGGTTGACTATTACAACCTACTATTCATTATTCCGAAGTCAAATTGATGGAAAATGGCTAATTTTGGAGCAATTTGAGGTGACTGAACATTAACTACGTAAATGACCCACCGGAAGCGTCACAGTGAGTTTCAGAACCTCAAATTTAGGTGGCACCATTAGACAGATCAGAACGGCTGAAGGGCCACCACCGTCAACTGGCAATCAATCAATCAATAGGATACAGCTATAATAGGCCTTCAACCTGTTAGCCGCTCTTAATTAATAGAAATCGAGACAGTTCTTCAGATGTGGTGGATTGTGGCAACTGCCACTGGCTCCAAGATATACATAATGCTTGACCAGTATGCATCCAGTCGGGACTTGAAGCAGTTCACCGACTCTGCTGCTACAACATGCTCCGGCAAGTCATTCCACAGATCTACCACCGTAAAGCCGAAAAAGTTGTGTCGAAAGTCCAGTCTGAAGTACCACTTCCTCAGCTTCAGGGAGTGTCCTCTGGTCCTGCTATTGGAGTCTCTGATAAGGGGGCTACCTGTCTTGTAGATCTGTACCACACATTGTGTTATGTGTGTAACCCACAGTGTGTTATGTGTTTGTACCACACAGTGTGTTAGGTGTGTGTACCACACAATGTGTTATGTGTGTGTAACACACAGTGTGTTATGTGTGTAACACAGTGTGTTACGTGAGTACCAAACAGTGTGTTATGTGTGTGTACCACACAATCTGTTATGTGTGTGTAACACACAGTGTGTTATGTATGTGCGTTAGGTGTGTACCACACAGTGGGTTATGTGTGAATACCACACAGCATATTATGTGTGTACCACACAGTGTGTTATGTGTATGTAACAGACGGTGTGTTATGTGTGTACCACACACCATGTTATGTGTGTACCACACAGAGTGTTATGTGTGTGTACCACATAGTGTGTTATGTGTGTACCACACAGTGTGTTATGTGTGTAACACACAGCATATTATTTGTACCACACAGTGTGTTAAGTGTCTGTACCGCACAGTGTGTTATTGGTGTGACACACAGTGTTATGTCTGTGTACCACAGAGCATGTTATGTGTGTACCACACAGTGTGTTAAGTGTCTGTACCGCACAGTGTGTTATGTGTGTGAAACACACAGTGTGCTATGTGTGTGTACCAAACAGTGTGTTATGTGTGTGTACCACACAGTGTGTTATGTGCGAATACCACACAGCATATTATGTGTGTACCACACAGTGTGTTATGTGTATGTAACATACCGTGTGTTATGTGTGTACCACACATAGTGTTATGTGTGTGTACCACACAGTGTGTTATGTGTGTGCCACACAGTCTGTTATGTGTGTAACACACAGCGTATTATGTGTGTAACACACAGTGTGTTATGTGTGTGTACCACAGTGTATTATGTGTGTGTAACACACAGTATTATGTGTGTAACACATGGCGTGTTATGTGTGTGTACCACACATCATGGTATGTGTGTGTAACAGACAGTGTCTTATGTGTGTCCCACACAGTGTGTTATGTGTGTGTACCACACAATCTGGTATGTGTGTACAACACAGTGTGTTATGTGTGTATACCACACAATGTGTTATGTGTGTGTACCACAAAGTGTGTTATGTGTGTGTAACAGGGTGTGGTATGTGTGTACCACACATCATATTATGTGTGTAACACATAGTGTGTTATGGCTGTGTACCACACATTGTGTTATGTGTGTACCACACATTATCATGTTATGTGTAACGCACATCATGTTATATGTGTAACACACTGTGTTATGTGTGTACCACACAGTGTGTTATGTGTGTACCACACTGTGTGTTATGTGTGTAACACATAGTGTGTTATGTGGTTGTACCACACAGCGTGTTATGTGTGTGTAACAGATGGTGTGTTATGTGTGTACCACACAGTGTGTTATGTGTACCACACAGTGTGTTATGTATGTACCGCACAGTGTGTTATGTGTGTAACACAGCATGTTGTGTGTGTGTACCACACAGCATGTTATGTGTGTAACAGACGGTGTGCTATGTGTGTACCACACAGCATGTTATGTATGTAACACACAGTGTTATGTGTGTGTACCACACAGTGTGTTATGTGTGTGTACCACAGAGTATCTTATGTATGTGTAACACACAGTGTGTTATGTGTGTGTACCACACTGTGTGTTATGGTGTGAACCACACAGCATGTCGCCATGAGTGTGCACTGTCACAAGTCGGTACCAATCCTGATATACCTTAGATGTTGCTTGGATGTAAAACAACAACAAACAAACAAATGGCATTATTTGCCGCTTGGCAGACGCGTGGCAGACGTGTCCAGTGTGTTCGCTATTTGCGCGTGAGAACCGCATGACACCCGCTTGAACTTGACGCCCGCGCGACGCACGCGTCCAGTATGTTCGCAGCTTAGCCATGTCCAAACGACATGCTTGTTTCCCATTGGGGGAAAGGGGTGGGGTGATACTCTACAATGAACCCATGTAACCATATAAATAACAAACCAGAGGGATGGACTCTCTTTTCTTTTTTACACTTTATACTCGTCCTTTCTCTCTGTCTGTATTGATTTCACCACAGCCTGCCTACACAGCCACACATTCGAGTCTTAGCCTTTACATATGGATGCATATATTATATGTAGGGGCCTATATATGTACATTTGAAAGTAATGGCGAACATGTTGATAGGAAGGAGTAGAAAAATAGATTTTAATCGGTATGAGGGATAGAAATCTGCTAACCGATTCATAATGTTATCAATCAGTTTGTCACATCATTAATACTATCCGTTTAATTAATACCGCCACTTAGATTACCAGCATCACTTACTTCCCAGATTATCCTACATGGCTTCTATTTTGATTGTGTTTCGATTCGCCTAGTTACTCGTGTGTATAGCCGTGTTCACACGGGCAAAATGTGAGGCGAATCAGGCAAATCGAATCAGGTGAGGCAAATTAGCCATCCATTCACAAGGGCAGTACTTGGGCCGGAAATCGAAATCTGCGCATGAGCAAGTCCAGACTAACCAGTGCCAGTTTTGGTTTGTCGACGTCGGCCGAGAGAGTGTGGGTTCGACCTAGATATGTATGGATTGAATCGTATTGGTTTGGAACGGTCAAAACTTCTGCTGGGCATTGAAACCCTAAAAATAAATGATGAAAAAAATATCTGTGCATAGATAGCGGTTTCATTAATTAAATTATATAATATGCGCTTTTGATCGACCGGAAAGTCAACAAACTGATGTGTCGACTGCGCATGCGTGTGAGGTGCTTAATCCGCCTCAGTGCGTCCACACGGTCAAAATAAATCGAATCACAGAAATCGCCTCACGTAAACTACCTCGAGAGGTGGTTTACAGGATCCACATCATGTGAATCGAATCAGCCCTAATCCGCCTCAGACGTCTGTTAACACGAGAAATGTGAGGCGAACTAGGCAAGTCGCTTTCTACGAATAAATTTACATTCCCGGTGTGAACACGGCTTATGTTAATCTTTAGCCGTGTTTACACGGGGAATTGTGAAACGATCTAGACAAGGCGATTTATATGAGGCGTTTTTGAGGTGCGTTTACACGGGCAGAGTTTTAAAAGTGTTTTGGCACCGGGAACCAGCAGCCTGTGGTGCGCCTGTAGCCGGCAAGCACTGCTAGGTGTATAGTTTACACTCGTCAATTCGACTCAGATGAAGCTGCTACGTTAATAGCGCTTGGAATTTAAGGTTAATTTAATTAAATTTCATTATTTGAGTAGGAAATTCTGTTAAATATGATTGCATTCACTAGGTTTCGTCCTAATCGGGCCCTAACACTGCCGGGAACCAGCTGAATCGTTTCATCTATACTACCTCGCGAGGTGGTATAGATGAGGCGTTTCATATGAAGCGATTCAGCCCTAAAACGCCTCAGAGTCGCGTTTACACGGCAAATGTGTGTCGATCTAGGCAAGGCGTTTTATATGTGGCGTTTTAAATCACCCGTGTAAACACGGCTTTATATGTATCATGACGAGTCATGATATTTGAAACTATTTCTTATAACTAACGCTTTAGTAATATCAGAAAGAGGGTTTTGTAATGATATTAAATATACCACGTTGATCAGTATAGTCGACCTTACTTCAGTTTGAAGTAATTTTGATTTAAAATTGTTGATTTTTAGAGATATTTGAAGTGAAAACATGTGAAATTACTTTTGGTGTGCCCATCGAAATGCTGGAAATCACGCCAGCAGTTTAGGGTCTATTAAATGAGTATTAGTATTAAATTGAGATTATAGATATGATAATAATTAAACGACAGCGGCTCACTGTCGACAGGCTTGACGTTCCCCAACACGCCAACAATAATTTACTTTGAGACAAAATAAATAAATACGACAATTTCATGATGAAATTCGCAAGTTAGAAAATGGATAGGCCTCGCATTTTAACATTGTTACTATAGATGCCTTTCAAGGTTTATAAATATCGTGTATGCGCGCGCAGCTTGGCTACAGAACGAAGGCACACTGCCATTGAGTTTGCCGATACCTGCAGTGCAAAACGTCCGTTTTATTCAAAATTAATAGAAATGCAGAATCCTAACCTTATAAATTTAATATAATCTGTTTGTTGAATATGTTTTCTATATATGTTCCAAGCGGTTTGTGTCTAGACGGTGTAGGTTTAGAGATATTTCATTTTTTCTGTATGAAGATTGATCACGGCCATTGACAATGCATTGATTTTACCGATACGCTCAGTCCAAAACGTCGATTTTATTCAACATTAATAGAAATGCAGAAGCCTAAGCTTATAAATTAATATAATCTGTTCGTTGTTATGTTTTCTATATGTGGTCCAAGCGGTTTGTTTCTAAGTGGTGTGGTTTTAGAGATATCTAACTTTATATGTATAAAGATTGCTCATATCCACTGAGGTTGCAGTGTGACCGTGTGTTGTCCTGCAGCCAAGCTACGCGCGCACTGACCTAAATACATCTCGAGGGCAGTACACCTAGCTTGGTCCCCCGCCACGAACAGCTGTCCTTAGGCTTGGCGTAAAGGCTATATTTGGCCAAACAGGTAGTTATAGGTCATGCTTGCCATG
Organism: Branchipolynoe longqiensis; assembly: GCA_030323885.1. Classification (NCBI taxonomy): domain Eukaryota; kingdom Metazoa; phylum Annelida; class Polychaeta; order Phyllodocida; family Polynoidae; genus Branchipolynoe; species Branchipolynoe longqiensis. The sequence continues at coordinate 31,872,395 of CM059190.1, read as the reverse complement.
ACCGGTTCATTTATTTTCAGACAGATGAAGCAAAACTCTGCGCCGATACGCACATACTTCTCTTTCAACTGGCTTTCTGGACACTGAACGACGCAAGTAAATCACCGTCTGGCTCCCTGGCCTTCACAGACAGTTTTAAAAGGGAGGCACTAAAGCGCCACCGACAGTAGCGGGAGTCTGGGGAACCATGATAATAGTGGCGCCAATTAACGTCAATTATGCAAACTAAAAGGTTAACTCAGGCAAATGTCACTGTCACCTAGCAACCGTTGCCACTTCGTTGCTGTCAATGATGAACATAGAGACACGCTGTAATACTTGCCAGAATGACCACTTATAATTAGTTGATCACTTGTTAATGCCACAAATGACCTTACCCAAGTCAACTGCAAGACTGGAGGTGACAGTAACCATATCAATCATGTCAAACTGTGCCCACCCGTGAAAATTCATGTCACATTAATACTAACATCGTATCGGACTGGCAGAAATCATGGCCGAATACTCAGCCGAGAATTCAAAATGAGACTAAATAAATCTTAAGAATAAGTATATATATATTATAAGGAATCTATTCTGAGTTTCCATAAACGGAAATTGTTGACGAGACGATTACTGGCGTTGAAGGCGCTCATTACAGTTAGACTGATGACTTGTGATACACCTTTTCTCGCAGTGATATAGTGAGACCACATTCGTCAATCGGTCATTTGGAAAGACAAACTAAGGGAGGGGATAATTAATTATTACCATAATGTCTTCAAATATAAGCGTAAGGAACAACATTCAATACAGTTTATGGATACAGCAGGGAAACTACAGTGGCAACAACTCATGCAGCAGCCGTAGTTGTAAATAAAATGGCCTCATCCCTGCATCCGGCAAAAAGGTTCAACAAATCGAAACGAGAAAATTAAAATGCAAATATCACGCCCTAGGCTATGGCGATGGTATTGCTTAAATCAGTAAGTTCAAAAGCAAAGAAAGATGCAATAACAAATGATCACAATGCTATTCTTGACAATACAAAGTGCCATGATGCACTTGGAACCATGGGAAAACAGCTAGGCCATATTACAAGTCGTTTCCCACTCACTATTTTCCCCAATGTTTGCTGAAATTCTATGCTTTTGTATGCCAATAAAGCACGTTCTAATATATTTCTCTGTACGTTTTTGACAGGTCCCAATCACCTGCTTCACTGACTAACGGGCTCCACATAAACCATGTTAACCTGAACCTAGATTGTTACCAACAAGGAATTTTCAACCCTACAAAGCCACTACAATAATATTTTGTGCTGTTCATTCCAAAAGGACCCAAAAGACGATATCACCCCGCTACAGA